>JAGFZM010000249.1:192796-253622 GCA_017657215.1 Limnothrissa miodon | reverse complement strand
GGTCAGCTCTTCATCACGGGAAAGGTCACATGTTACTTCACCGTGTGACACCAGGGTTTCCCCTATGTACACTTGACTTCAAGCCTTGGCACCACACCTTCAGAACCCCCCCCCCCCCACCCCCCAACCACCCTCCCCCCTTTTTTTTTTCCCCCCCCCCCCCCCCCCCCGGAACCGCCGCACCTTCAATGACATCTTAGGGGAAACACTGGGACACCAAAGCAGAGTGTGATCATTTCAGCTGCACGTGATGACTCCTGGCAGTGGACTCCTGGAGTGATTAACATCAGAGACGTTTTAATAGGAGGAGACAAATCACTTACAAAATCGCCCATTGAAATGCATTGGGAAACTTCATAACGCAAAGATGGCGGTTGATTACATATGTCCCGCCTACTCTCGCCCTGTTGCTCCAATCATTTTGTTGATTTAACGTAAGCATATCATCATAGTTTTTGCGGCACCTGCAACTTGTTTGCAGTCATAAGAAAAGAAGCTGCTGAAGCACTGTGTACTGTGAGTGGCAAATATGAAATTATCTTAACATAATGTCGCCTATACCCCTTTTAGATGTTTTACAACGTATAAGGTAACGTAAGTCCATATTTATAATGAGAAAAGTGTGTACATGTTTGCGCCGCAAGTTTTTATAAATCAGTTTCGTTTTTTTGTGTACGAAAATTCGGACTTTTTGCGCACAAAAACTTTTAGAGTGGAATCTCCACAAAGTTTTATAAATGAGGCCCCAGGTCTCTCAAGGCCTTTAAGCTGATGCTCATACATGAGCTCTGTGATGGGTTTAGTGCCAGAATGAGAGGGACAAAGGGCCTTGCATCTGGCACAGTGGAGAGAATTGTTTCTCGCAACTTAAAGGCTGGGCATGACCTTGTGCGTTTTTCAGGAAGCAAAAGAGGCTGTGTGAGTTGTAAAAGAGGAGGCAGGAGAGCTCCAAGTGGAAGATGTGTTGAGACATCATTTGCACCCAAATGATCTCCACGTGTGTTGTCCCATTGTGTAAAACGAGACCATGTTTTCATGAGTTTCATGGGATGCTGTAGTCTGCTGTTGTACCAGCTTCGGTTCAAGATTTTTTCACACATTTATAACAGTATAATATAGCTTCATAATAGTATTATTAACATATTGACATAAAAGTTATCTTCAATTGAACTAAATACTTGATCACAGTTGTACCATTTACATATACAACACTGTATCCATTCTTTTCTTTTCTTTGGAATTCAGCTGAGCAGTAAGCCTCTAATAAAAAACATTATATTTCATATAATTGAAAAGATCTATTTCAGATTTTTTTTAATGAAATAAACTTGTAATTGACCATTTACAACTCATTTTGAGTTATTCTTAATTAAATGAGATAAGTTAAAGCTAGGGTCTACGCTTCTGAAAATCACTTGAGCCTCTGAGACAGATGCAAAATGCATCCTGCCCTGCCAAACCAAATACCTCCCCTCAGATGGAGTAGAAGCCAGTGGGAACCTTCCGTCCCGGATGGGTCACATTGGTCACTTTCTATGCTATGATTTTTTTCGTTCTTTTGATTATTCATATTGTGAAGATCGGTCCACAGGACCATGAACACAGTGTAAACGAAGTTGATAATAATTACAAATATTCAAAATCGTAGACCCTACCCAGACAGCAGACAGCCATTGAAACAATGTAGAATCAACATTGATTTGTCAACGTTAAGTTATCGAATCAACGTCGACATCAGTTTGCACCCAAATTTAATATTGAAACAATGTTGATTCATCAACTATAGACCAACGGAATCTCAATTGTATTTCAACTGATACTGATATTGAATCAACATTGAAATTCCAACGTAACTATAGATCAATGCGATTTCAATTATATATCAATTGATAAAACCAGAGGATATTGTTTAGTTATTTAACTATAGGTTGTAAAAATTGCAAGTAGACGCTTTTTAGGGGGGAAATTATTTATTTGATTTTATTAGGTCTAACTTTAATTCGCAAGGTCGTCTCCAACTTCTTCTGCCTGGTCTGGTGCAAGATGATCCACTTTAACTACAGCATTATGGATATGGGATCATATGGTTCTCAGCGCACGTAAGTCGTACTGTAATATCGGGTCAACGTTGCTCAGCTGAGGTAATTTACAGTAGGCTAGTTTGTGTGACTTATTCCATGCTAATAAGTGGAGGCTATAGACCAGCGGTCCCCAACCAGCGGTCCCCAACCACCGGGCCGTGGCCCGGTACCGGGACTCAGGACTTTCCAAACCGGGCCGTGCGACATGACGAGAAAAAAAAGAGCATGCAAACCCAATGTGCTTCGCATAAATGGCACGCATTTGCATGCATGTTTGCATTTGATTTGGCAACATCTTTTTTCGTATGCCCGCCTTCAACACATGTGTTTCTTAGTTGCTTTGATCAACCGTCTTTTCTTCAGCGGAGCCTCTGCTCAGTTCACTTCACTTGTTCAGTTGCGAACGGTAGTGTCAAGCAAAGTTAGTGAACGTGTCAATTCATGCAGAACTGTGGTAAGTAATCATCTTTAGGCTAAAAGTTTTTGACTGTTGAAAGACGTCTTAAGTACAATGTAATTTTGACTAGTCAAAACTCCAGTTCAAGATATCTTGAATTGAGGTGAATTAAAGATATCTTGAATTGGAGTTTTGACTAGTCAAAATTACACTGTAGATATCTTAAATTGGAATTACAGATATCTATAATTCAATTGCGGATATCCATAATCACATTGTGGATATCTGAAATTGAATTGTAGATATCTATAATGACGAACCCCATAGAAATGAATGGCAAAAGTGACGTAATTTGTCCTAGGAAGAATTTCTTTGTGGATATCCGAAATTACAATTATGGATAGGAAGAATGTAGTTGCAGATATCTGAAATGTTAATTTTGACTAGGACGAACTGAATTGCGGATATCTCTAATACATATCCAGTTTAGCTTTTAAATGTTAACACGGCTTGCCATAGTCCGCAACCTATTTGTCAATATCCAGAATCAGTTGTCAAGGCAGGAAGAAGATCAACTGACCGGAATGACGGTGGTCTGAAAAAATATTTTTGAGCAAACTTCTGGCGGATGTTTGGGCCAAAACAAAAGTGGAATATTCAGAGATTGCCGTGAAAGCGTTAAAAACGTTGCTACCATTTCCCACCACGTACCTGTGCGAGGCCAGGTTTTCGCCAATGGTTACAACTAAGACAAAATGTTTCAAACACACTGAGAGTGTCACTGTCTCCCATCACTCCGACATGGAGCCGCCTTGTTGCGGGGAAACAAGCACAGGGCTTCCACTGATTATGTGGCTATTAGTAGGCCTAATGCAGTTTAGTTCCCTTGTAGGCTATACATATTTTGTTGAACATGTTTACTTGATATATTTAGCTTCAATACATTCAGTTCAATAGTTCAATATATTAATGTTTGTTCTTCTTCAAGTATAGTTCAATATGTTGTTCAATTTTCACTTTTGCAAGTTTACTGTTCAGTACTGTGCCTTGTTCATGAATAACTTGAGTTAGTTATTTCAAGTAGGCATAATGCATACACAACACTATGTATCCTCCTCTTTTGCCTGCAAAACTTTTTGTCTGTCTCTCTTCATTTTCTCGGAGAAAACAAATAAAGTTGTATATAAACACGAACAAAGTTTTCCACGTCCAGCTTTTAATAGCCTAGGCTAACGTATTTCTACATTATGATATTATAGGATAGGGCCTTTATGACAACGTTATGCTGAACCGTTTACCATTTAATATTATGTAGGCATAGGCTACGTTTTAATTTCAGCACTAATGTCTGAGGTTATGATATGCTATGATTGATGGCGATATGCATCTTTACCGGGAAATGAAGGTAGGCTATTACGTTTGTATAGTAAACATTCCAAGTTCACCTAAAACCCCAGTGTTAAAACTTGGTAATGGAAATGCAACACTGGGGCTAAGCACAGGTGTTTAAGACCAGAGTGAAGCCTGGGGGCGGCCCGGGGACATAGTGGAAATGCGACATTAGTATCTGTTGTTATGGTTAGCTTGCTAGCTTACCAACACTTTAGTGACCGAGTGTGCAGCAACTTTTTTTTTTGCTTCACAATAACCTGGATATCCAAGTAGCATCAAGTAGGCAAACTGTTAAGGCCATAGAAATACCAGTATATACAAGTCTATAATTGGCGACCAAAAAACACTGAATTCCAGCGTGGTTACCTACCGGCAGAATCCGTAGTGCTTGCAGAATAGTTGGAATAGATCCTGGTTTCAGGAGTAGTGCTCGTGAAAAGAAATCGTGATCTATACAGCCCGAGGTTGACGAAACAATCTGGGGTGAAATGACCAGAGCAAACTACCAATCTCGGATTTAAACCGGGGCTAAGCAACATTCTGTTTTTCTCTCTCACGAGCTCCCTCTAAAGACCGCTGTATTGCATTGCATTGCACTGCATTCTATTGGAGGCGGACCGCGCTGCTGAACATTGCAAGTGCTTTATCTACCGCTATTGGCCACGGTGGCGCATTCTACACCGTTTGTTTGCCGTGTAATGACTAACTTTAGCATCCTAAACAGTATGAAACGGATCAATTAAATGAAAAATGTTGCATAGTGGGCCTTTAAGTTTAGTGGAACGTGGTTGTAGGGAAACATCTATCAACAACAACTCCCGTTGAATGCGAGGTTCTTGAGGGAGGTAGTGCAAATTCTGGACAACCCCAGTACATCCTGGAACGTTACACACATGTGCTGACATTTTTTTTGTATGTTCTCCAGTTAAACAAATTCAACATGCACTTATTTCAAACAGAAATTCAACATGCACTTATTTTTCTTAGAGCCGTTAGCCATTCTCAATGTTAGCTAGCTATTACATAGACTACAGTTCGTTTATAGCCTACCGCAACAGGGGGCTGGACAAGAGACTGTTCAAAACAATTTTTGATTGGACCAAAGATTATAGAGCAGATCTCTTTGGATTGGACAATGTAATGGAGGTGGTGTAGCTTTGCGCTGTCTACGTAGACAGAGCACTGGTTTCAGATAGTTTTTTTTTTTAAGTCTGGCAAATGCTAGCCTGAAATTTGCATATAAAAGGAGGCGGAAGATGGTGTTTGGAGTTCGGTATGGTCCGTTGGATACCATAAGCTAAATTCAACAATATCAAGGTAAATGTGGTTTTGCATTCTATGGGCTCTTTAACACATTCCAGTATTCAAATAACAGTGAAAATAACATTCAAATATCACATTCAGAAATCAACCATATTCACAGTTCAGTACATTGACAAAGAATATGGCAATGAAATGAATATAAAGTTATTTGAAACATCCAAGTTCTAGGGGTGGGAATCTCTTGGCACCTCACGATTTGATTCGATTCCGATTCAGAGGCTAACGATTCGATTCTAATCAACTCAACAATTTTTTATGTACATTTCCCTGTGTGAATTTTAAAATTTGTTTTTGTTTTTAAAAGATTGCCACTCAGTTTGCTAATCATTTCCTACTTTTGTGATGGATCATTAAAAGAAAATCAACGATGAATTATCTTCTCTAATATTTTATTAGAGAAAAGGCTTTTATCAGTGACTTTCCATAAACAATGCAATAATCAACGCAGGTTGCATTTCAAAACAATATAGAGGTATGAAAAAATAAAAAGATATTTTTGTTTTCTTTCTAATCTTTCTTTTCTATGTAAAGCTGTTCTTATAATACTTAAAACACAAAATCTTCCTGTTGGTAAAACGGTGTACAGTATATCCCTGAAACAGAAAAAATAACAACTTTATGCTACACAATGTTATTCCACTTGCATTTCAACATATTCTGCAAAAAGTATGGCTTGGAATTCAACTCTCATACAAAAACACTGTGCAATATGAGGTAGAAAAATAAACAGAAATATTTCCATTCATCTGCTACCCTCTTCAACAAGTCGGCCACATTTGCGTCAGTGTGACTCTTGTGCATTGCTCTTGTTTGGAGCACAAGTGACATTAGCTGCAAATCGCCGTTGATGAAATGCATGGTTACGGTAACGTAGGACACTGTGGCAATTGATGTCCACGCGTCGCATGTTATTGCCACCCTTCCAACGTTCGCCATCAAAATATTCAAAACTTTGGATTTAGTTTCATTGTAGAGTGTAGGGATTGCGGTGTCGGTGAAGTATTGCCGACATGGTATCTTGTACCTCGGCTCCAACGTATGCACCATCTCCCGAAAACCCTCGTTCTCCACAACTGAGTATGGTCTTAAATCCATTGCAATAAATTTTGCAACGGATTTACGTATCCGCTTGGCCTTATCCGAGTTCGGTGGCAGCTGTGCCATTGCCTGCTCAATTGTCCTCTGGCTGCCACAAGGAATAGGTTGATTTTCTTCTAGTTCTGAATGGAAGCGAGAAATGTGATTCCGCAGATTTGTGGTAGGCTACTTCCGAAGTATTTTATTTGAGTTCCACACCTTACACACTGTGTAGGTCTTGTCCAGCTTGCCCTCAACCTCATAGAAACCAAAGTGCTGCCATATGGCAGATTTTAATGTAGCCGGTGCAGGTCGTATATTCCTCGCTATTGCAGCCATTTTGTCAGGAACCACTCATACACAGTCACTCACACTTTGTACATAAAAAACTCGCATGTGTTTGGTGCGCACTGAACAGGCGTGTATAGAAGAGAACTGGGAGAGAGAGCGTTTTCTGTAGATCTCTGCTGCAGCAGCCGAACAGAATGTTGCAGCGGGTGAATTTAATCATTTAATTTTTAAAATTCCAATTATTAACTTATCTACATTGAGCATCGAATCGTTCTAGAGAGAATCGCGATGCATCTAAGAATCGATTATTTTTCCCACCCTTACCAAGTTCTATTAATCAGTTCCTTAGCAATTGAAGGCAATCAGTTTATCCTCTGCTAGTGAATGTGCGAAGCAGTGTACGCAATGTCCACATAATCCATGAAACCGTCTTACCGCTGTATAGCTTCGCTTGAAACATCAAAAAAAAAACTTCGGCTAGTTGATCGGCTTTCTGTGAGAAATCCAAGTTGGCAAAAGCAGGAGGGCTTTTCACTAATAATAATAATGCATACCACTTATATAGCGCTTTTCAAGACACCCAAAGACGCTTTACAATTACATTATTCATTCATTCTACAGTCACACCGGTGGTGGTAAGCTACTGCTTGTGTAGCCACAACTGCCGTGTGGCAGTCTGACGGAAGCGTGGTTGCCATTTTGCGCCTACGGCCCCTCCGACCACCACCACACACATTCACTCATTCATTCATATAGGCAAAGTGCAATGTGGGTTAAGTGTCTTGCGACCCTCAGGTTGCAAGGCGAATATTCACCGAGTGCGCCACTGCCGCCCACTCACAGTGTCCAGGGTCTTTACAATGAGTGGCTCGCCATCAAACCCATGCACCCAACGCATGGCCTTCGGTAGCTCAGTTCGGTTTGTAAAGCTTCGAATCAAAACGGTTTAATGCGGAATGCTGGGGGTGAACGGAGGTGGGTATATGTTTGTACTCTGTAACATCTCTCAGTACATTCCAGGTCCAAATCACACCAAAAATTTCTTATTATTCCGACCTGATTTTTGTCCGACTACTAGTCCTAGGGCTTTCGAGATAGAGACACCGTTCCAACTCTGACACGTCTGGCCTGGTCTCGTTCAGGGTGCTTACATTCATCTTTTTGATATCTCTTGTCGCTCGTCCATTACCCCTCTTTTTCTTGTAATTTTTTGTCGGAACAAAAAACCTCTTCCAGGCCATTGAGGAATGAAAAAGATCTCAGGGTATTCCATATTTTGTATATCATTTTGTAATCCAGAAGCCTGTAGTTTTCCTTGTTAGCATTTAACAACTTTCGGTCTTTAAGGTTCTTCCCCTATGGGAAATCCAACGTTAATTTTGGAGCCCCGTCTCAAATAAGGTGTGAGCGAAAGCACGCAAGTAGACAACCCTCGCATTCGATGGAGGATGTTTAAAAACCATGATAACGATGACGGGTTTGCAAATTTGGAGTCTAATGACAAAATAAATAAGATGTTGCTATCATTAGGCTAAAGCAGGAATACCGGTTGACTACACTGTTAGCGGTGCTTATCGAACATCATGTACATGAAAGCATAGACACCATAGTAACCAGAGCTATACAAAACCGTGCTCGACCTTATGTCATCCCTTTTCAAACAAGGCGATATTGTGTGTCTTTTAAAACAAGCTTTGTGAAAGATTTACCAATTGCCGTTGTAATCGGCATAATAAATTACATTGAATCATTACAGAACATATTGTATTTAAAAAAAATGTTACCATTGTTTTTTGAAAATGACGTCAAAGGTCAAAATACACTCAACAAAAATATAAATGCAACACCTTTGTTTCTGCTCCAATTTTTCATGAGATGGACTTAAAGATCTAAAATTCATTCCAGACACACAATATTACCATTTCTCTCAAACATTGTTCACAAATCAGTCTAAATGTGTGATAGTGCACACTTCTGCTTTGCTGAGATAATTCATCCCACCTCACACGTGTGCCACATCAAGATGCTGATCTGACATCATGAGTAGTGCACAGGTGTACCTTGTACTGCCCACAATAAAAGGCCACCCTGGAATGTGCAGTTTTGTCTCACAGCAAAATGCCACAAGCATTGAGGGAGCATGCAATTGGCATCCTGACAGCAGGAATGTTAACCAGATCTGTTGCCCGTCTCCAAAGGCGTTTCAGAGAATATGGCTGTACATCCAACCGGCCTCACAACCGCAGACCATGTGTAACCACACCAGCCCAGGACCTCCACATCCAGCAGGTTCACCTCCAAGATCGTCTGAGACCAGCTACTCAGACAGCTGCTGAAACAATTGGTTTGCATAACCAAACAATTTCTGCACAAACTGTCAGAAACCGTCTCAGGGAAGCTCAACTGCATGCTCGTCGTCCTCATCGGGGTCTTCACCTGACTCCAGCTCGTCGCCGTACCAGACATGAGTGGGCAAATGCTCACATTCGATGGCGTCTGGCACGTTGGAGAGGTGTTCTCTTCACGGATGAATCTCGGTTTACATTGTTCAGGGCAGATGGCAGACAGCGTGTGTGGCGTTGTGTGGGTGAGCGTTTTGCTGATGTCAATGTTGTGGATCGAGTGGCCCATGGTGGTGGTGGGGTTATGGTATGGGCAGGCATCTGTAATGGACGAAGAACACAGGTGCATTTTATTGATGGCATTTTGAATGCACAGAGATACCGTGATGAGATCCTGAGGCCCATTGTTGTGCCATACATCCATGAACATCACCTCATGTTTCAGCAAGATAATGCCCGGCCCCACGTTGCAAGGATCTGTACACAGTTCTTGGAAGCTGAAAACGTCCCAGTTCTTGCATGGCCAGCATACTCACCGGACATGTTGTGGGAATAGATTTGAACCGTTGCTGTGATCCGAAAACATAAACCGCACGAAGACCGTCGGAATGCTATGAAACTGATGAGAACATTTTATTAGTTAGTTGCAACATGTTACATGGAAAAATGACGGACTACGGGAGAAGTCCGGAGGACACAGCGTCAAGGTGCCACCTCAGTGGTTCCCTCTGAACTGGCCTCCTGAGCTGTGATACAGAAGCGTATTTAAGGCCAACTTCCCTTTCATCATTGCTGTCGGTGTGCACTGTCCCCAATCAACAAACTCGTCTCCCAGACCAAATGGTCCTCGCACATCCTGTGCTCAAACAGTGGTCACATGAATGTTAAGTGGTCGTCAACACTTCAGGCCTGCCTTTCTCAGATGGCCTAATCTCATTACAGATCATGTGGAACCTTCGAATAGCAATACTCACATACAACCAATATATAATATCATAAATTTGTACTACAATGTCACCTGTAGAGCATGTTTGGGATGTGCTTGACCGGCGTATACGACAGCGTATACCAGTTCCCACTAATATCCAACAACTTCGCACAGCCATTGAAGACGAGTGGACCGACATTCCACAGGCCACAAATGACAATCTGATAAACTCTATGGGCGGAATTCTCCGAGGTGCTTAAGTCAAAAAAAGCGCGTAGCTGCGCGCTTTTCAGCCTGCGCGCATTCTGCCATAGGCTCAAATCAGTCACTTGCGTGCCAAAAGCCCAGTTGCGCGCTCTAGGCGGAGCAACCCTGAAACCAGGGCGTTCCTCATGGAAAGTTTCCTCAGGCGTATTCTCCTCCTGACTTAAGTCTTTTTACTGTTACGCACCTTTGAGGGCTGTATTAAGGTCAAGCGCCACTATATGGTGAAATAGTAAATTGCGTTTGATGTCGGTCACGGCCGATTTTGAACATGCCAATGTTCGAGACATTGTATGTTACATTTCTACACTTTCTACACTACATTTAACACAACCAAAAGAAATTATCAGACAAAATCATCAACTCTGTTACTGTTTTTTTTTTTTTTACAATCCTCGTCTGTCTCCTGTTTTAAATATTGTTCAATTAAAATAAGAGAATACGACGATATTTCTACCATGTTCTCAAAAATTAAAACCAAAATGCTAGTCCTGCACTGCCTTGCTTCAGTGGGAACGAGAGAAGCACGCGCAGACAGCCACACATTTATCGGTTAGTATGACTCACACTCATAATCAAATCAGCTATGCTTTCGCAGCAATGATCCACTAAACCGGGCGGTGGTCATCAAGGTCACAAGCAATTCTGGGATCTGGGTTGTTCCAGGGAGTTATAAAGTAGAAGGAGCACATTTTAAATGTTTTTCGCTGGTTAACAAGTGCTAAATTATTTATGTCTTATTTTTGTCATTGTGTACAGTTTATTAATTCAATGAAATTGTATTGTTCAATTGTATTTGCAAACGTTTTGCGGTAGTTGAAATACTATGTCAATGTGTTAATTGATTTGTGGTCTTGCTTTGAGTTGATAGCTTAGCCCATAGGCACAGACGCTTTATATTGTCATGTGATATAATAATATGCCTATTCCAATTTAAAGTAATGGTTGACGTTTTCTGTTGACTACAATGGCATTTTCATGGTTAATCCGAAAGTTCTTGTTCCATGTTTTCCTGATAGCCACAATCCACGACATTGGCACTGAGACTGCCCTCTATTTTGGGTAAATACTGCCCCTTTTGTAAACACGCCTCGATTTGGACTTTAAGCGCTGTGGGAGGAGCAGGTGTCGAAAGAGGAGAATGCGCGCAGTACAAAGGCGTGTAAATGAAATTGCGCAAAAACAGACTTACACGCTTATCAGAGAATTCCGCCCTATGCGAAGATGATGTGTTACACTTGTTACGGCACTGCCGTTCTGGCCAGTTAACTAACTCCGCCTATGGCACATTTGCGTAATGGCATTTGTTTCTTCTGTCTCTTTAGGTGGGCTTAATTGGCAGTGATATAAGAAGCTTCCACTCGCTACCCATGGGGCTGCTTTCTCCTCCCTGGCTTTTGGCGTGGCTGTTTGTGTCTTTCTTTTCTCTAGACTGATTTGCGCTGCACTTTTAATTTGTGGAACACCTTACTGACCTACACTACACTTTATCCTTATCTTTATCTTTAATTATGCGTTATATACTTTAACATCTTTATTTAATAAATTCATTTGTTATTATCATTTGAACACTGCTTGGGCCTCCCCATAATGTGCGCACTTGAGCCGGTGCGTAACACACTGCAAGAGGCAAATGGTGGTCACACCAGATACTGACCGGTTCTGAGTCCCCAGACCCCCAATAAAGCAAAAACCTGCACATTCCAGGGTGGCCTTTTATTGTGGGCAGTATAAGGTACACCTGTGCACTACTCATGATGTCAGATCAGCATCTTAATGTGGCACACGTGTGAGGTGGGATGGATTATCTCAGCAAAGCAGAAGTACTCACTATCACACATTTAGACTTTAGACATTTAGATTTGTGAACAATGTTTGAGAGAAATGGTAATATTGTGTATCTGGAATGAATTTTAGATCTTTAGGTCCATCTCATGAAAAATTGGAGCAGAAACAAAGGTGTTTATATTTTTGTTGAGTGTATCTCATGTAAATAGTCAGTGCCCCCAAAATGCAGTCCCGTTGGCATTGTGTAACCACTGCAAGTCAAAATGCTTAGATGTTTTGTCACTCTCTCAAAGGTCTAGAAAACAGAATTCAAGAAAAAAACAAGAAAAATTATATAGCCCTCTTCTCAGCACACACTTTTGAGCAAGGCAGAAGGCTGCACTCAGCGACCCACCTCTGCCATTATGAGGCGATGATTTACAACATGGTCTATAATTGTAGCCCAAATTTTATCCAGGACAGTATGGTGTCTTCGTGTTTTCTTTTCCCCCTAATCCACCACCTTGCATCCTCATGTCTCTTCCTCATTTACTTCTTCATCTTCCTTGAGCAGGAAGTTGCCCTTGTTCATTTACTTGGTGGTGTTCTTTTTTCAAACTGCAAATGGTACTGGGCCTGGCTATCTTTATATGTTTGGCAGCATTCACAATCATAGAGAACTGAGAACTGTCAGGCAAACAAATTGTTGGTCTAAGATCTAAGATGTGGGAACCTCCTCCTTTGCCAAGTTCTAACTTGACTTACTGTCAATTACTGTCAGGAGGTTTTCAAATGCTCCAAGAAATTCATGATGTTCATGGTATAATGTTCTTTTGAAAATTGAACAGACTATGGTGCATATTACACAATGAAAACGAGTTGACGTTTTAGAAACCATTACACTGAAAAATCAACTAATCAGTTTAGATCAGCAAGATGTATTTAATAGTGCTGGGTTTAAAAAATGGATTAATCGAATCGAATTGATTTTCCTTTGAACAAGCCAATGTCGATTCAAAATCACTTTAATCGATCTTTTTCATAGGCTACATATATATATGAAAATGATGGTTTCCTTGGTTTCATTAAGAATCATGAAGTGTTAATATCGGTAGTATGTTTCCATTAGTTATTATGAGGATGTCATCAATGTCCAAATAAAATTGGTAATGTGCTACATTCTTAAAGCCTCTATGTGTAGGATTTCTCTTCTATTTATCTTCGTCTTTTATTAAAAATATATTTTTTATTTAAAAAATATAATGTAAAACGATGGTAATTACCTCCATGAATAAATTGTAGTGTTCCCGTAAACTTGGTAATTTCCATTTATATATAGATGTGGTTGGGTACCAAATGAGAATATTCATTTTGCGCCGCCATTTTCAAAATGAGGACCATGGGAACGGGAGGGCAAATACATTTTATTCAAATGTATGCAGTATACCACTTCGCCGATAGATGGGAGAAATTCTCATACGAAAAAAATAAAACTTACACATAGGGGGTTTAAATGAATCAAAAATGAATAAAATTGAATCGAGAATCGAACTGAATTGGACCCTTGTGAAGTAAAATCGAATTGAATCGTTTTGGGAAATCTGAATTGATACCCAGCTCTAGTATTTAATTGGAAAATGAGCTAAATGTGGGCTCATTGTGCTAACTGTAGGCAACTGTTGCAAAGATGCACTGAGTCACTTGAGACATGTACTAATTAGGCTTTTGCAATTTGATTAAATCAATGAGAAATTACATTCTGTTGTGAACAATTGCAAGGTGTTTTCGAGATTTGTCCATGTTATTTTGGGAATGTCATCGCTGTTTCAAGAAATGAGCCAAACCAATGGAGAAAAATTGTAATACAATGGACCAATCACCATCTGAGAGACTGAAAACCTGCCCTAGCCAGTTGAGTTAGCCACTTGACCCGTAGAAAGGTTTATTCCTATAGACTATAACAAGAAAATGATGATGATGGGGAGTTTTTCCTTGCACCTGTTGCTCATTGGAGCTCTTTGTTGTTAAACACTATGAGCCATGTCAACAAACATGTATACAAATAAAATAGAATAAAAAATACTACTATTACAAAAATACAACTCAACAATGAAGCCATACCTACCTACTGTAGAGATTCCCTGGCTTGGGCATGAGCAGAGTGCATTCATTCTCACTATGCAGTCTTGCATGCTCTCGCTGTGTACTCTGGGAACTAGCGATCCAGCGAACCAAGATGGCGGCGAGCAGGAGACTGCATAAGGTGGAATTCATACCTCATTCTTTACAGATCACTATTTGAAATTCTGTTCCATGCTTAAGATCATCAGATGACAGTGATGTCAAAGTAATGAGTGTTCGGTGGTTCATACGAAATTTCTACTCACCGGTTTAAGAAGGTTCTATCCAAGGGAAACGCCATAGCTAACTCGCAAGCTAAACATTTCTAATCAGAGGAAAAGAGAAGCACCGGTACAGAAGGCCCGGGTGCAGGAACCCGGTTTGGGCATTTTCATAGGTCGCTAGCTTGCTAGTTTGATGACGACTCGCTGTGTGTCAGGGGATGAATTACGGTGTGTTCTGAAACTCCTGAACTTTCAGCATCAAACTACCAAACTACTGATAGCATGCGCCATTACACATTAATGAAGTCTACTGTATACTCAAATTGTGGGCAGTAAAGTGGTAGCTTTATCTTGTTAGCCATCTAACACTAGCTAGCTAAGATAGCTGGCTAACTTGCTTATTGACGTTAGCAAAACCCTAACGAAGAAAGGACGCCGGGGGTTACTTTGTACCAGAATCGAAACCATTAACGTTAGATCAGAAAACGCCACGGCAGCGGTTTGTTGCTTGTGTCATCATTATGTTTTATATTGTTACATTCTGCTCTTTATACTAATGGGCTTTAAATGTTGCTTTTCCCCTACTTGGCTAGTTGACATTAGCCATGTCTGTCTTGGCGAGGCACTTAGATTTTAGAGTAGGCTACTGGAGTCAAGTAGGTTGTTGCCTGATTGTGGTTAGCTAATTTGTTCGCATCAGTAGAAACCGAAACTGTGTTTTCTACTCAAGCAACTAAAACGTTTAGTGTGACTGACATTTCCAGTCATTTTATATTACTGTAGAATAATTCAGTAGACCTGCATCAAAGCTGTAATAACGTTGTTACAAATGTAGGCTATTTGGCAACTTCAGTTGCTTCAGTTGGCTGCTTCAGTTCTTTGGTGCAGTATGGTCTTAATTTTATTCGACTAAGCTTTGGCCGCATATAGACAGTGTTACTCGCCTTCAATGAGCATTTTGCAGTCTTGCAGTTTGATTGGGGAAGGAGACATCCTACATAATGCAAAAATCTGTTATACTATATACTAGGCCTATAAGAGAGACTACTTATGCTTACTACATGCTCATGCCTTAATGCTGGTTATAGTGGTGTTTAGTCTGGGGAAACCCCATTATGATCTGTAAGTGATTTGATTCCCTGCAAAACTTGGCTTTTACCTCTATAAGTGATGGAGGTGGGTGTAATGTTATTTCATAGTCAAGAACAACCAATAGAGGAAGTTGTTTTAACAATCCAGACTTGGAAACGACAGCTTGCAATCTCAGATCTCACCTTTAAAAACTCAGTCGTGAATTTCAGGGTTCAGTATCCTCTTAACTTAAAAGGTGTCCTCCTTTGTACTAAAACAGGGATTATGCCCCAGTACACATTCATACGTTGGTGCCTAAATCCTTACCTGTTTCTCCTCCCCAGGAACTTGAAGAAATCCGCAAATCTGGAATGAAAAATTTCCGCAACATTCAAGTTGATGAATCAAACATATTGACTTGGCAAGGACTGATTGTTCCTGTAAGTATGTGCTCACTAGCCCTTAAATAAAGCTGCTGTTTCTCAGGATTCCGTCCTTAAATCTGCCTGCACTGAAATGCCTTTGCTCAGTCAGGGGTTTCAAATTGACACACTTAAGAATGCTGCTGTGTGACTGGTAATAACATTTGCAATTTGTTGTACCAATGTGTCTACAGTACTGTAACTGTCATGTATTTTGTAGGACAACCCTCCATACGACAAGGGAGCCTTCAGGATTGAGATTATCTTTCCTGCCGAGTACCCTTTCAAGCCCCCCAAGATCACATTTAAAACAAAGATCTATCACCCAAATATTGATGAGAAGGGGCAGGTATGTCTGCCAGTCATCAGCGCAGAAAACTGGAAACCAGCTACCAAAACTGACCAAGGTATGACCGCACTCGCTTTCTGTAACCACACTTTTTTTCCCTCTGTCCCTATTTGCGAGTAACTTAAATTTGCATGCATTTTTCCTCCATGAAATTAGGCTCTAGAACAGCGATCAATGGCCTTGTTTAGCTTATTTTTTACGCTTTTCCATTTTCTGTCTATATGCATGCAATCTGATCAGGTGTTAGTTAGGCATGTGATGTAGGCACATCGCTGTCCCTGTTGTAAATGAGTTTGGTTTCTTGTTTCTAATTAAAAAATGACCATGTAAATAAGACTACAATCAAAGATCTTATGCACATGAATTATTTTTTCTTATAGTGTAACACAGGCACTGAAACTGTTAAGGTTGTTTTTTCACCATGGGCAAGAGTCAAAACTTTTATTCCCAAGGAAAATAATCGGCATGAAAATTATTCTGACAATACTGAATAATCTTGACTAAGCCTGACAATTCAGTATCTACACATAAACTCAAGCACTGAGGATATTTCTACTGTACACATAGTATGTTTCAAACTATTTGTGACCAGTGCACTTATCTAACCTTTGTCAAGCTCTTTGTCCATCAGGGGCACTAGTGTTGCTGTGTAGGGATTTTGACAATGCTAAGACCAAATTGCCATGTTGAGCCTTTTTAGTATTTTAAAAAAAGTCTGGCAATGTTGAAACCCATTGAAGGCGCAGATGTGTCAAACCTTAAAAACCCAGCATCCGATGTACTGTGCTTAGAAAAATGTATCATTTTAGAAGCAAATTTTAACCGAAGATTATAAACGAATGAATTGGAAACTGCATGTGAGCAAAGGAGAAACAGTATTCGGTTCTGGTTCTTCTAGTGTTTTTTTGCCAGGTCGCTTTTCGCTCCATGTTGCATACATTTTTATCTATTCTTGTTCCTATTGACTGCACTTGGTAACCTCAAATAAAAGGGCTGAATTGATTTGTGGGTGATTTTTACAATTTTTTTAAGAACCCAATAATCCTGTGAATACAGGCATTTTCCATGTTTTTATTTGGGTTTTAAGAAAACAATGTTTACTTACATGGCTTGGGTTAGTACATGGTAAGTATTCTGGTTTGAACTCAAATGTGCTGTGAATGTTATCAGTCAGTCAGTGTTGACATGTACACTGTGTGTGGAGGGGGGCGGGGGGGGGATTTAACAGAGCAATTTCACTGTGCCTTTTTTCCTTCCCAGTAATCCAGTCGCTCATCGCTCTGGTGAACGACCCTCAGCCAGAACACCCCCTGCGAGCCGACCTAGCAGAAGAATACTCAAAGGACCGTAAAAAATTCTTTAAGAATGCAGAAGAGTTTACAAAGAAACATGGCGAGAAACGGCCAGTGGACTAATACCTGACAAGTGTGTAGTCCCGCACTCCCCAACAACCCAGCCCACCCTACCTTCCTCCCAAACCAACCCCTTCTACTTTCTTGTATAACCTGGTTGTTCCTCAATCAACCCCCCCCCCCCCCTCCAAACACACACACACTGCGCTTTGTCTGCCCTGTCCTCTCCCTGCGCACTTAGTAGACCTGGAGAAGCGCCTCCCAGTTGCAAGCTCCATTGTGAAGCAGGACTCATGTGGACCCGACAAAGATTCTCTGCCTGATATTAGTTTGAGGTCATAACTAACTTTCTACTATTTTCTTAAGTTTAAAAAAATACTTAATAAAGAAAATAAAGAATAAAAAAGTGATTAGGTTGTTATGATAGGGAAATACACCATGGTTTTCTTTTTCTTTTTTTTTTTCTGAAAGAGGGTAGGAAACCATTTTCTTTCCAAACTGAAGTTTGTATACAGTACCAAGATATCAAAGGGAGAGAGAGAGAAAAATGTTAGACCAACACCCTTTTAAAAGGTGATAATCTTCATCTCTTCATAGAGCCAAGAGATGGTTGTGTTAAATATCTGGTGTAAAAATTATCACATTCTTTTTTTTTTTTTTTTGTATTTGAGTTGCACTGTACTGTGTTGGTAAATATCCACCACATCTCTCTCCACCCTCTGTAAGTCACTAATTAGTCAGTTATCAAATGCACCATAGGTACCAACTTTGTTATTAGTAACATTTCAGAAAATCAAAAGAAGGTTTAGGAGAGGTTTTAGTGTGTCTGACTATGTGAGTTTGTGTATGAGTGAGTGAGTGAGAGAGGGAGTGTGTGTGTGTGACTGGACATAATTTTTATGGAAAATGCTAATTTTGAAGAAAAAAGTTAGACACTGATTTAACAGATATCATATGCAATTGTTTTTTTTTCTCTCTTTTGGCTCCAAATATCCTGACATGGTATGAATGGATATCAACAAACTGTCTAATTGAGGAGTCAGCAAAGTGCATATATACATTTGGAGTCCCCTTTTCTTTGACCAAAATAAACTTAGTTTTAATCTATGGCACTTCAAAGAACTAAAACATCTCCATTTGCTTCTTTTTCGTCCTGTTACTAGATGGTGATGCTCGTATGCCTCCTCACTCAACTTGTGCACAATGTTTTAGCCATGTGAGTGTGGCTGTGAGGGAAATCCAATGATAGTGCATCATTATAAGAATGGTCCGCCTACAAATGCAACTTCAGAGCATTAGAAAAAGAATAGTTTTCCTACTGGTGTGTGAAATGAGTTGATGCGTGCTATGACCTGCAACTGCCTGCACTGTCATTGTAAGGGACGGGATGTACACTTGGTGAAAAAAAGTGCTGATGCACTTGATTACATGTCTGGGATGTTGGTTTGGCTTTACCTAATAAATTGTAACCATTTCCATCCTTGTCAAGGATTAACCACTAAATGGCACAGGAAATAGTGAAGTTGTGAATTTCGACAGGTTTAAATGAACATAGGCTGAAAATTGTACTATACCTAATACCAGGCAGGCAAAACAATGTTTTCTTTAAAAAGCTAGACAAAATTATTAGAAGGCGGCAAAATGCCTTTTAAGTCATCCAAGTCTGATAATGTGAGCAATTACCCTGAAACACATTTCACATGCACAGTAACTGGTTGTTATGAAAACATACCACAAGGGGGCATTAGAACAAGGGTTTTGGAAAGGTGACCACTTTGGTCTATTTCAGATGTATCAATGGAAAAGATTCTTTGAATAGATTGTCTTGTGTGTATTGTTGAAAAATACACACAGCTTGTCCTTGTATTGCCTCCATACATTAGCCTTTAAAACTGCCTTAGCTCAAACACTAGCTTTACACAGAACACTGCCACTCACCTCTATTCTTGACAGTGTGTACTTGCTTTGTGGGGAGGGGATCATTCACTATGTACCCATATTTATATACATAAAATAAGTCTTAATGCTCAATGGTTCATGTAGCCTTTTACTTCCATTTACAAATAATCCCAAATACGTTATATAACTGTATAGTCTATGTATGATCACTTTCATTTCCACCCAAGGTAGATCAGTAACACGATTTTATGGGAACTGTTAAAATGACTTGCGATGGGCAAATTGTGACATTTACCAGCTTACAGTATACCCATATTCAAAAGGAAATATTTTCAGAACATTCAGAAACATCATTTTATTTTATTGTATCAGACATTACATTTTTAATAAGTCACTAACATTTCTGAAATGGCATAAATAATTTTGCTTTCTTTTCTAAAAAAAAAAAAAACAAAAAACGGATAAAACAGTCAGAGACATCATGGACAGTCTCTTATTTCACTCTCACTAAAAACAAAATGGCTACACGTAAAACATCCAGTTTCTTTATGGCTCGAGTGTTTCCAGTCCAAGGCTACAGTATGAAACAAACAGTTGTGTCTGGTGTCGGAACACCTCATGGCTTGTCCGCTGAAAAAAATCTCCTTACTGAAAACTTGAAAACTGAGGTGATTCTTTCAAAGCATTTTTTGGTGTCTTACACAGTGAGCAGATGGTTTAAAAATCCCTGAAAGCACAAAGCTGAATGCTCTCTTGCTTGTAATAAGCCAACAGAGAGGGACCAGTTAGAGTTTCCAATTCGTGCTGCCGATCCTCCGACTGAGAGAAGTCGTCTGGACTTTGACCACAGCCTCCCTTGAGCGGATGGCTGGGGTATCCAGGATGGACCATTAGTTCTACGGTGACTGGATGGCTAGAGTTTGCTTCAGCCATTTCACCAATCTGTGCACCCTTCAAAGGTGATTTCAAACCGTTATTAAGGCATCTTGCAGCAAGTGCATAGCTTAAAGCTTGTTTAATGTTGTCCACTGACATGTTCTGTCCCATGGTTGTCAAGCCCAGGTACACATCTGGCCACCTATGACAATTTAAGTACAAACAAGAAAAAGATGATTGTAGTCATATGTTTACAAAAAAAATGTGCCAGATAAAAACATATGTAGATACAGATCCATAGAGTGTGTGTGAGTGTAGAGATGTCTGTAGGAATAGTAACCTGATCCCATGGCGACGGAAAACCTCAACTGATGACAAAGCATCTTTCTGAACCTGGGAGTAGAATTCATGCAGGTGGGGGGGGATGTGGAGACACCCATTAAGACTAGGATCCACTGGGATCCTTGTGTAGAGTATGCCAAAGTCTGCAAGGACCTGTGCAAACACCTCTCGCACCTCTGTCTCGACAAAAAGAAAGAAAAAAATGAATTAAACATTTCATTAACTTTTTAGTTTTTGTATGAGCCCTATTATTTATCTTCAATAAATACACTGTTGAAAAGTAATGCTCTTATCTACCCTGTAAACTCCCCTTGAAGACCAAGGGCCTCTTAAGCTTAAAGTTGAATGAAGCTGGGTGAAATTTGTGGTCGCAAATGTAGAGATTTATAAAGAATTTGTATATGCAAAATGTTCCCAGTTTTCCGTAACCTTTTGACTACATGTGTAAATTTGCATAACACAAAGTGTTCTAGACTGCGTTTTAGTGACCTTCGATGGTAACACGAAATATCACATTGATGTCGTAGCCTACTCCGGATGCACAGCACTCAGCCTGCATGTGAGCACTCTAAATTTTAATGTAGTTTACAAGTAGACAATTAGGCCTATACATCAATAAGAGAAATATGCAACAAATACATAGTCATAGATGTCATAGTGTACTTCGTCAATTGCTTTGTTGCTGAACTTACCTTGTTGACCGCATCAGTTGTACGCTGACACTATATATATATATATATATATTTTTTTTTTTTCTATTTGAAATACCTTCTTTAAGGCTTCCAAAAAGGATTTTGTGACGGTGTTCGACCTCTGTTAGGAGCACCACAATCCCGCATTTTCTGAATTGTGTTTTTTCCCCCATTGTCTGTTTCATGATTGGCCATCAAAGGCTCCTTTAAAACCTGGCATATTCTTGAGTGATTAAAATGGACCTTATTTGGTCAAATATGGATCGACCTTGATCAAACATGAGGCTCATGCTGAAAGTATAAGGCAACGCACATCTGTAGTAAGCCTACGACAAATGTGTGTATAGGTGTGAGCTGCATGGTGTTATAAATGTTGTTTTGTTGCTCATTAAATCTTTCCGGGAGGAAACTATGCAGAGTTTTAAAAATGAGGCCCCAGGGGGGCATTACATTCCAAATAAGTCATCAAGTACATCCAAACCCTGTTTACAAGAAATGATGATGTGAGCATTAAACTACATGGACATGACTTTAATTCCAAACTGAATTGCAATCAACTGCATTTACACAATGTCTACTAGGTTTTCAGTGCACCAATTTAAATAAGGTAAATTTTCATGTTAGTTCTGCTCGTGAACAAAAAATGTTCCATGTCCACCCCAGGCTACTTAGAGACAGAATTACAGATTCTGTTTTAACAGTGAAAACAGTTTATAATACAAACTACACACACACACATACACATTTTGCGTGAACCATTTTTAAATCATCCCCACCACATGTGTCTACTTAAATCATCCCACCACATGTGTCAAGTGAAAAACCTATTAAACAGGTGCTGTCCTATGTGTGATGGACTTTAACCCTATTTACCTGGCAGTACGTGCACATGCTGGTGGCCATCCATGTGATAGGGCAGGTGTCCGACAAGTTCACAGAAGCGCTTCACTTGAGCTCTTAGCTCCTGATCCACCTGTCAGGGAAGTCACCACAAACACAACAATAAATTGAATTCATTTAAATAAATAACCATGTTCATTTAATAAAAATAGCAAAGAGGACCTTGAGTTTGACTGAACAACTGTAGGCCTGGGCCATGAGCTGGACTACAGTGAAAACATTGTTATCAGTAAATGTGTTTGTGGTTAGTGTGAAACTACTGCCACTATGCTCTCCCGACAAAACTGCACGAGCTGGCTTCTTAGGCGCTTACATTTATTTTGCACTAACAACTTTGTTCAGTTCCCAGATCTGAAAAAAAACAACAACATGCAGACGTCTATCAAAACATCCAAAATCTCATGTGGCCTAATTAAATAAACAAGAAAACACCTGTGTTGGGAAAGCAGCTAGTATCTGAATAAGCTGCTATGGCTACTGCCGTACTTGGTTATAATACCAGTTATTAGATTTTTGAGGGACTTTAGTTGTAACATAGTTTTTGAGGGTTTTTCTTAAACTCTTCAAAAAGGTATCAGATAGGGGTGGGCGATATAGTCTAAAATTTATATTGCGATATATTTTGAACCATAGACGGTAGATGATAAATATCACGGTATACTTTGGTATGTAACTCACAGCATAACAGTTTCTTAATGGTTACCATAGCATAAAGTCAATATGTACAACAGTTATTTAGTCATCGTTCGAAGGTGTTTATATTGGACTCTCAAATTCACACAGAAGTAAACTGGTAAGCTGCATTTGTGTCAGGCAGTAGCTGTTCAATTTATAGGCTCTTACATAGTTTCGTTGTAAGAATGAAAAGGTGCTATCAATAAGGTGAAGCTACGGGTCAACATTTTTTCACAAGGGTGTGGAGACGATGAGCCTGTCACGGTATGCCAATATGACCCAAAATCTCTATCATTGGCCAAATGCATATTGCATACGGTATATATCATCTATATTGTCCTCCCCTGGTATCAGATTTGTTTATGACTGAAATGTGTGTTGGCTGTGTCAGTGAGTAAAGTTTATGTTAATGCCCAGATAGGAACAACCCCTTTCACAACCTCTGGATGACTCGCCGTGAGTCCACTACCCAACACATGATAACGGAATAGAAAATGTCCATAGTTTTCAGACTTTAGTTTGAGTTTGAATGCTTGAACATGTATTACATATAAACATCAGTCTACCTCGTGCATATTCAGTTGTCCACTTTGTAAAACCTTTCGGAATCCCATCTTTCCATGGAAAAATCCATCTTCATTCAGTAGAGAAGACCCTTTCGAATTCTGAAACACTGGTACACCTTCAGAAAGATTCGCATGTAGTCCAATGGGTATGAGATGTCTTTAATAAATAAAACCAGATTTAAGCGGAGTGTACATTACGAAGAGGCCTGATGGTTATCAGCTGACACACTTGTTGAGGGGTCTACGACCATAGTTTTAGTTACCTTTTCGCAAGATCTGCGGCATCCACAGCCGAGGTGGCATTAACCAACAGCGATACATTTGACACACCACCAGACAGGAAACATTCCACTATTCCACGATTCCTTCTTGGACAATACCCAAAATCGTCCCCAGTCACCACCAGTTTGACTTTGGGCTGAGGCATGTTTACTCGGCTTGGCTTGGAGCGAAAGGTAGGCTGTTATCAATTAAACGAAATAAATGACAAGGCATATGTCGACAACAGTTCGTGTCACGCTCTGATAATAAACTGATGTGTAGCCTACATATCAAGTGAGTACCTGTATTAATGTTGTCTAGGATGATGACGTTACGGTGTAAAGTTATTCAGCTTATCCGCCTCCACCACCTACCGTAGTGCTTAACGTTATTTACACTTCTCCAATGTTTGTCTTTAAAAATCCGCTCTCTGACAGCCGAAAGCCCTACCATTAGAGTAAGTGGCTTAACTTCAATGTCAGTGCTAAACTGTCAGAGCAGATTAGCTAGCCATCTGATTAAACCTGAGCCGCCTGCTGTAGCCTATCTCCCTCTTTTTTTTCTAAGACAGCTAGTTCTCACACTATCTTGGTTGCCACTGAAGAGATGCCAAAGTAGGCTATGATATCATTCCGCACTATTTGCCGAGTGCCAGTTTCATACAAGGTACTCAAACGCCCAACCCAGCCAGTTTTCAGTCGTCGAGGCAAACAAGAATGTTTACATTGGTCCCATGTAGATTAGCAATACAATACATTTAGCAACACAATACATAAAGTAATACCTAAAAAATATTACATATCTTATCAGTGGAAACACCGGTACAAAACTCACCCATTTTAACACATATGTGCCATAAAAACCACGACTTTCAGCTGTGACTGACGGTAGGACGAGTTCATTTGCTTCTAACTTCCTTTTCCGGGATTTTACACCCTCTAGTGGACATACACTGATGGTTGGCGTTATGGTTGTGACTTGTGACTGTAAATTCTTCTTCTTCAAAGCTTTATGGCGGATTAGACACTGCTCTGTGTATTACCGCCACCTACAGGATGATTTCTTCCATTTAGTCTGTGACTGTAAATTTTATGGACGTGTTGATTTTACGTGTAATTTTTTTTGTAACGCTCTAGAATCTTTGGTGACAATACTGCCAGAGACGTTTTGATAATGCTCTACTCACTTGAATCAATGGTTTGTATCTTTGATGACGCAACAATTATCCCAACCTTCTATTCTATTCTGATGATACTTTGTTTACTTGTCAACACGGGTTTGGGTGCGTTAAAGGAGAAATAATGTAGCCTTGGCTAGTCCTTCCCACTGACTTCCAAACCATTATTGGTTTGTCTGAAAGGTTACATTGCCTTTACGTCACTTCATACACCTCTGTAGGGATGGAGTCTGAAGATATTGCTTTTCATTTTACCAGCGGTCAGTGTAGCCCGTTTGATGCGTCTTGCTCAAGTAGGCCTAACACTCCTACCCGACCATTGAATCCCATGAAAGACCAGGAGTGGACAGATGAGGATGAGGAGATGAGGAGATCTTCTTCTACTGCTATGGAGAATGTATTCTCTCCTTGCAGCAGTGACCCACCAGTAGCTTCAATGAAAGATGAATTTAAGCAGTTTTTAGTGGAAAGAGGTACTTATAAAGAGCTTGAGGAGACCATCTCCAGTGTTGTTCATCAATTACTGCAAGCTAAAAGGACAGATGGGAGTCCTCTCTTTGTTTTAAATATAAAAGAGATTCCATCCACCGACAACATTCCTCCCAGGTCTACTTTGGATAATACCTCTATATCGCATAACCATACCAATGCATCAATTCTGCCTTCACCTGAGAAGTGTGTAGACAACTCAGCAAAGAAGATAGTTGAACCTACAGGAATCAAGTCAAATAGGTGTAATTGGTGGAATGAGACAAAAAGTCATGGGAACTGTGATCCATTAAAGCATAGAGGGGCAGCAAATCCATTGACCCTAATGGACTGGCCTTACCAGGTGATGTTTTGTGATATTAGATCTCTCTCTTTTTCTCTCTCAACTTAATATAGGCCTAGCTTTTGTGTGCCTACATCATTTTTGTCTAACAGCCAAATATTGTTTGATCTATCATGTCCTAGACATCAAGACAAGGAACTGTCAGGAACAGTGGAAATCGACAAACCAGACAACAGATAAATGCAAACGAGACTTTATCAGATATCCTGCAAGCCGCACTCATCAGTTTTAGACGCAGATCAAAAATAGAAATGCATCTTTCCAACCAACTTGGCATCATAGTCAAACCTCCCATGCGGCCCACTAAATAAGTGAGCAGTTGAACACATGTCTTTCTGGTATGAAATAAAAGACTCATTAGAGACTTTTTACTGTACTTTTACTGTATACAAGAAACATGTTAAAGATGTAGCAAGCAGGCAAGTTTTGTGATTTCTAAAAACACAACACTTTCTATAAAATAAAGGTGTTGATCTTCGTCTGTCATTATTGCCTGCCCAATCAATAACATAGAGAACACAAACACGTTCTTTCCACTTTCAAATAATAAGGCTTGGCCTTCTGGTGTCTGTTATAACAAATTAATTAAAAACTTCCAACAATCGCTTCGCATGCCTTAATTTCTTTCCATCAGAATTGTTATCTGTTCAGTGATCTGGACCTAGGTTCCCTGTCAGTTCTGTGGCGTCATGATTTTTCATAAACTATGACCAATGAGTACGTTCCGTGTAAGATCTGAGTTTCCGGGTTGTGGGACTTGTCAAGCTGTGATTGGTCTGAATTCTCCGGCGTTTTGAATCAAGCTGTGTCCATAGCTCACTTAGCTGTGGTGGTGATGTGGCTAGTTAGCTAGCTGGTACAGTAGAGAGAATGGACCTCTCTCAGGTTGTTTTAATTAATTTGCTCTGTCTGTTATTTATTTTGTCTGAAAGTGAAGGGCGTGATGTCGACGCAAGCTATGTTACATGTGGATCTCTTGTGAAACTACTGAACACCAGGCACAACGTTAGGCTCCATTCTCACGATGTGAAATACGGATCAGGTAACGATGAGCTAAACAGCTAGCTTGAGAGAAATCATTTGTGTTTCTCGCTAAATTAGTTTATGGAGGTGTGTGTAGGCCATATAATTCTTATATGTTTTAAATCCACAGCGTGTCTACTTGGCATGCTTACATCTAAAACAGTAACGTTAGGTTGAAATGAAGTTGAGGCAGATAACCTCTTAGCAAAGGCATTTCCAAAATGTTATTTGGGCTTTAAGATGGCTAGTCAAGTTACGAAACCCTTTGAGATTCACTCACAGTATGTGTTTTCTGTAATATTTCGGCTGCAAGTAGCTGAAAGCTCAAGATCAATAAACAGTATTTTCCTAATAGGCGATTGCAGATTCTACATGGTGTTAGTTTTCGACATTTTTAATGTTGTTCATTTGTATTACAATACGTAACACACTGTGTTCTCATAACATGTTGTTCACCTTGAAGGCTACTCAAGTCAAGTCAAGTCAAGTCAGTTTTATTTGTCAATTTCTTCACGTGTACTTGACATACAAAGGAATCGAAATTACGTTTCACACTTGTCCCATGCGTAGACGTTGACAACAATAAAGTGCAGATGCACAACAAGAAAAACAATTTAAACAATAAGGTACTGTTAAGTAAAAAAAAAAGTGCAAGTAGGCTTAAGGCATTATACTTAGGTAACACACAGTATATATAAGACAAGACATAACATAAAGTAAGTGTTCTAGCAGTGTTGTTTTGTTGTCTTAGTGCAACACAAGATTTTAGCAGCAGTAGTACTAAATATAAATAGTGGTCAAAAAGTACTCAGACATTCTATAAGTAACGTTATAACGTTCCATTGTAACTTGGGATATTGGTTTGGGTAATGTGTGACACAATACAAATATTATCTGGCTCAGCTTATTAATTAAAGCCTCAAAACCACAAAAGGTGAGTGAGTGACTCAGAGATTGAAGTTGAAGTGGTTGAAGTGTTCCCAATACATTGCATCCCATACATTGACTATAGCAGTTAGATTTGGACCACAAAATGTTTCACATGCCCTGTTGGAAACATGCTCTTGAAGTTTAGGTCTATCATTTACATTATTGTCTCAAATTCTTTCATCAGTGCTACTTCACTTTAGAATAAATGGATATTGTGTTTTATTCCAACCCATGTGAATGCACTACTCTCCTTACCACACTCTATGGGAAACATTCTGTGGTGATGTGCGTACAAGAAGTAAGACTGGTTACTAGTCTCTTTGTAAGTGAAACTAATGAGTTATCTACAACCATAGGAAGTGGTCAGCAGTCCGTTACAGGAGTTGACAGCGCAGATGATTCAAACAGCTACTGGAGGATTCGTGGTAAACCCAGTGGCCACTGTCAACGCGGGGCTCCCATCCAGTGTGGCCAGCAAATCAGACTTACTCATATGACAACTGGCCGCAACCTTCACTCTCATCATTTCAGCTCTCCTCTGTCAAATAATCAGGTAAGGACATGGGTGGTGATGCCTGGGGTAACAGGGTACAGGTACAGGGCAACCACAAAACAGTCTCCAGGTACAGTATTCTAGACTAATCAGATCATGAAAATTTGCCTGCAAATGAGTTTTACAAGAAAATTGTTTTTCAAAATGTATTGTAATTGCTCTTTTGTAATAGTACTGCGGTGCCGTGTTGGTGGTGGTACATGACACTGTCCCATACCACTGTTCCATGGGTGAGGGTTCGGGTTAGACCACTTGGTGAGTGGCACAGGGCAAAGTCACTAGACGGCATGCAAAGGCCTTGTGCCACTACCAACTTCACTGTGCAGTTTTGGATTACACAGCCTCTTGATGATTGGGAATGTTTCCCCAGCAACAGTGTTTGCGAAGGTTGCTTTTGTGGACCATCAGCTTTACGCATAGACATGTAATCCTCCACCTTTAGCTTTCCACACATGCAGTCCTACAGCCCTCCAGTCTTTCACCAACCAGTTGTCTGGTCGTCTTTCATTTCCACATAAGGTTAAGGTTTCCCACATATATAGGCTTCATCTAGGCAGCATGCTGAGTAAATTCTTCCCCAACCCAAATTAAATGGGCAACTTTTCATTCATTAAAAAAACAACTGGATTTTAGGATTTTAACTTCTCCAATTTGACTGTCATTTCACATGTATAAATACAGGGTAACAAAATGTATTGTGGGGTCTGCCTCAAAAGATTAAGACTACCTTAGGGCCATATTAGTGTGCTAGTAATTCTGCATCTGTGGGAAACACTGCCATAAGCAAACATGCATACAAAAGAGGCAGATTGCATTTCACAAGTTCCATAGTGCAATTATCATAGTGTTATTCCATTAACCCTTTGTAACATGCAGTTAGGCAGTACTAGATGAACTACTTGTTTATGATCACCTGCTTTGTTCCTCAATTCCATTTGCCCTTAGCTTCGTTATGTAAAGTGCTTTAATGTTCTGTGCTTGGTCTTGTAGGAAGTAAGTGCCTTTGGGGAGAATGGAGAGGGAGATGACCTGGATGTTTGGACGGTGCAGTGTGGAAGCAGTCACTGGGAGCGAGATGAGACTGTGCGCTTCAAACACGTCGGCACTGATGTGTTCCTGAGTGTGACGGGGGAGCAGTATGGACAACCCATCCGCGGTCAGAGAGAGGTGCATGGAATGCATTCACCCAATCACCACAACTACTGGAAGGTCATGGAGGGTGTATTCATTCAGCCTAGCAACGATCCGCTACGGCATGACGAGCTCTGATATCACAGACTATACAGTTACACCAAGAACTGGAGCTATGAGGATTACTTTTTGTGTGTACGAGTGTGTATGTGAGTGAGTTTTTTTGCTTTGGACAAGATGACTGTGTGTGCATGTTTGAGGATGTAATTGAAAAAAAACAAAACTACATGATGTGTAAGTTTCCCGTGGTTGCGCCATCCAAATTGTTGTGTTTTGTGCCTACTTATGTGTCAGAATGTATGGTTTTGGTAATATGAGGTAATTTTTTTTTTTAATTGGGAAAGATTTTGATCTTGGTGAAGGCAAACATTTGAAGTTTTTGATTTGTGGTGGTTAGGTTCGGAGACATCCAAAGGGAAGTAGCTTCAAAGGAGTGTTTTGGCGTCCTTGTCCCTCGTCTGACTGTGAATTCACACCATTGTTTTTTGTTTTTGTTCTTAGTTAAAAAGGCACAATAAAGATTTGGTTACGGCAAATGTTTTGACATTCTTAGAAACAGTGACTGTGAGCGGTATCGTTTGTTTTACATTATGAGCAGTCATCGCATACATTTATTACTTTCAAAATTCGAGTTGGAGGGCTGGCTTTTTTGTTACACCACCTATATCACAAATGAGCCAGGTTCCCACATTCAAATCTGGCCATTGGCAATTTCCCTATTAACCCCCCCACTCCCCCCCCCCCCCCCCCCCCCCCCCCCCTCCCTTATCACTGTCCTATATGAATACAGGCAAATCACACTTCAATAAAGTAAAGCAAGATTCAAGTATTTAGAATGCAAATCATGCAAAATCTGGAGCATATGAAATCTGTCTCTGAATAATAATTGGAGAAATAGGAAATCTATCACTAGAAGATGTTTTTTTAAAGGTCTAAGGCTCCTGCTTGTTATGGTTTGCATGATGGAATTCACAGCCACAGGAAAAGCTGTGGTTCATCTCATTTGATTAAAGGTGCCCTGAGATGTTCATTTTTATCTCAAATCGTAGGCATCTCCCTTTAATTGGTTAGCTTTCTGCCCCTGAATACACTATTAAAAACTACACTATGTCTCGAACGACAATACAGAGGCTGCAGTAACTCAAACCTGAGTGGTGTATTCAAACAAACGCTAGTGATAGGAGGATGTGCACTTAAACATAACAAACAACAAACCAATCGGCAACAAGATGGGGTGGGAGTTAATGCGCGTCCTCTACCAACTTTATTGTCGATTGGTTGGCCGTGGTTTGTTGTGTTTGTTTGAGTGTTCGTTTGAGTATTACAGCCCCTGTGTTGATGTTCGAGACCGGGGTTTTTCATAGTGTATTCAGGGGGCAGAAAGCTAGGCGATCAAGGTGAGACGCCTACGATTTGAGATAAAAAAAATAAAACAAAATCGTGCTAAAATCCTTCAACATCTCATGGAGCACCTTTTAAGATGGTAGAAAAGTACACAGTGTGATTGCACCATTTTGTAGCTTTAAAAAAATATATATTAGTTCACACAGGTGAGATATTTCCCCCATTTAGAAAGTGATCCAAAATATGGTAAAATCATGTGCATAAGACATACAGTATGGCTCCCAATGTATCAAAAGTTAGGCAAGACTGGGAGCATATTGCCCCCAACTGGGACACAATAAATGGACAGTAGCCAACCACTTAAATCAATTTTAGAACATACACTTAAATGTTTGTGTGTCATCGATATCCGGTAACAGGCCCACTTATTCCCAAATTGCAGCATTCCAGCATTGCAGCCAAAGTTTAGGTTGACAGTCTCTAGACAACTCTTCACAAAACATTCATATAAGACAAGAACATTGTAACAGAGCTTAGTGTAGCCTACGTCTTTATTTGCTGAATTACAAGTTTTGTAGAAGAAAAAAAGGGGGAGGGGTGTGGGGGGTACAGTAAGCATGTGATATTTTGGTTAAACAAAGATGGCAAATTCCTTCACACATTTATGAATACCTAATTTCATTATGTGAACTGAACTTTTCTATAGAAAAACAGTGAATATCACAGAGAATGCTAACAATAAATACACAAGAACAGACAGAATGTCCATAATGAAAGTATACAAACTTGCAGCTTCATGTCCATCTTAACTCAACAAAATGAACAGAACTAAACTTCCCAACCAGAATCCTAAATTAACACGTAGAATAACTATTTTGTTCACACAGCCCTTCATATTTCTTATATCACAATGTAGAAGGCACAAGATAAGAAATACTTCATGTGGATCTACATTCTAGATACCCACCGGAAGATGGCAGTAAACGCGTAGATAAGTTAGTCGCTGTGGGTAACGCCTGCATGCAAACGTCTCTGAAGCATCACAGACCTGTCACAGGCTGCAGTCGTGCATCACGGCGGGGCTGTCCCTTAGCCTGAATTATCGGAGTTCATTAGAAGTAGGCCTAATGATACCAACATTAAATCCAGCAACTCAGTGACAATCATGGTTGTGGTATCCCACCATTACTATTTTGTGACCCATTCAGTGTTTGTAACAATTTCTGTAAGTAGCTTCAAACCCTGATGCTACAGTAAACATAATCTAAATAATTAGCCAAGGTTCTGGGGGACATTGGGCCTATGTCTCATTTTGTTATTAGACAATAACAAAATAGGCCGGAGGCCTAGACGGTCGCATAGCTTCCTGTAAGGTTGCAGTCTCTGGTTCGTTGTTCTTGGTCGATCACCAGGACCTTTCTGAGCAGTCCGTGGGTACATAAATCATTGACAGGCTATGTGATTATTAAGCTGTTTATAGGTGAATTATTGGAACTTTGAAAGCTGCGCTTATGGGCTATCCACGAATGCCCCTGCCCCCAAGACAACTATTGAACCTGATTAAATCTGATTATCGGATCATGATTAAACTGTTTATGCATCCTTAATTGTTCTATTTTTAGGCTCGCATAGTTCGTTTGGCTATCTTTAAGCCTAGCCTAGCTCCTGTCTTTCACGGACATTTATCTAAATGTTTTATTAGCCTGCATATAGGCGTTGTGTGCTGCGAGCAAGGATTTCGTAAATGTATGAGCTCGTTAATACCACGCATGAGTAAGGCTAAGCTTTCTGCCGTGATGTTCGGTCCATAAGCTATGTGCTTTTAGGCTGTAGCAAGGCCGTATAGATTTAATCCAGACCTCCGTTACACACCGGCTACCACTAGGAGACATAGGCCAATCCATTTTGAAGACATTTATCAAGACAAGCACCAAGTGCATTACATGTTTGTGACTAAACGATAACCTGACAACGCAGCAGAAACATTTCAAACACAGAAAAGCACAATTGTTCAATATTTAGGACTGTTCGTCAACCAGTTTGGAGGTGGGAGTGGTTAATTCACTAAACACGAATACCTTACCCCTGACGCCATACCCGGAGGTCTCCCACAAAAGCCCAACAGATGACTTGATATATCAAAACCAACTGCAACCTCAAAGAGAAACTGTGGAACTCATATGGTAGCCTATAGATATAGCCTCTAAGCAGAAGACAGTGAAAAGCTGCATGCTCACTGTCTGGTATCCACTGTCCCTTAGCCTATAGCCCATCCTCTCAGATTTTCTGATTGCATTCTTATTAGACTCTTTCTCAGTTCAAAGCTCAAGAAAGGCAATTTCTTTAAATGTGGTAGGCCTACAGTTGGCCTATGAACATTCACACCTTTAATAAATAAACACAATAAAAGTAACCTCTCTGTGATGTTGTTGTTGATGTCAAGTTTAGTGATGCACAGGCTAGTCAGTGAATTTTCAATCACCAATAGACCAATTAAGCCTAATTGTTATTTTTTTCCATGTAGCCTTTCCTCACAAGGCCAGACAAAATGTGCTCTCAGGAAGAGCCTTTTGTTAGTGACCACTTCACCTAAACTGTAGCCTAAATAATTGTATAAAAAACACCTTTTGTCATTGTTTTACCACTTTAAATTATCATGTGTGGACAACTGTAGCCTACTGTAGTTCAACCTGCTTAACTGATGCCCTTTCTTTATTGCACTGCTTGCTACTACTCCCACAGTAGTGCAACAGGGAAAGAGTGTCAGGCAATAGGTTCTTTCTCTCAACAGTTGTCTTTTTTTTAACAGACAGTTGTAGGTCTACATCAAGCTAATTACTGTAATGGAGAGTGTACTTCTCAATACAAATGTGGAAGAATAACAATCATGTTCTGGTATTATTTTACACCTCAGTGTATTCTGGTTCTGTAATTGCTATCAGCCCACTGAAGATAAAGAAGGTCGGTGAGCATAGCTTACGTAAATCTCATTACCTTCTAATATTCCAAAATTGTGCTACCTGTTAAAATCCAAAAGCCAGCTGAGAACATTATGTACAACAGGATCAAGTGTTGGCATGTTTACTGGACCTTAACGAAAGAGCTATAGGCCACTGATGACCTCTGACACCTTTATAAATCTCACTTTGAACTTTGCTCGCTTTGAAATCTAGAAGCCGTGGCTATGCACTAGTTTGACTACTAGTTTGACTTACTACTGTGACTTAAAAGTGTAATAACAGCAAAGAGTTTGAGAGAAAAAGAGTAACATTTATGTAAGCCATCATTTCTAAGTGGCACCATTCACCATATTTCAGGCTCTTGTGAGATGTCAAGAAAAAAACAAATATTAACCCCACATACATATTAACCCCAGACAATCTCACCTAGATAAATTTAAGCACCTATAACATTTTCTTTATCTTCAATCTATCTGTATAGTTCAATTCAAGAAAAGGTCAATTACAACAGAAAATGTTCATTAGCAGGCTACATAGATCATGTCATAGTTTGCAGTCATCCCTTAAAGTCAAGACCCTATAAGCAATATTGCACTACTCCATTTACATTGAAAAAAGCAGAGGCAATATTGATAGGGTCTTGTCTTCAAGGACTTAGACAGCAATTGCCTTTACTTCTTCATACATTCAGACCTACTGTCGCACCCTCATCCCTAAAATAGACCTATATCCATCTCCCTGATACAGATCATGCTACATCCCAATGGCACAGTACAACACATTGGAAAAATGAAAAAAAAAAAAAATTACTGAATCCTATTAATAAGTATACAGTATTTCCATGCACATTATAATGGTATACCAATCAATTTTTCCACACATCATAATACAACACCCTTATGATCTTATAGCTAAAACTCTTAATCAAAGAAAATAATCAGGATATATAGATATGTACAGGCTACTGCATTATATCTTTCGAGTGTCATTTACGAGTGACATTTACATCAAACTCCTGATGACGATATAAGCGAAAGAACAGACACATGGTGTCATAAGTCATAAGCTGCAATTCTAACAAATGCACAACAATTCCTTCGTGCAAATACTCGTGGGCTGACTACAGCCTGAGCATAGATCTTTGCGTGAAACAAGCAAACACGTCTGTTCTGGAAAGCCATTTCCTTCGCTGACAGTATACTTCCTGCAAATGTAAATATTATGTTTAGGTGAATTTATAGAAAATTATGGTTTATAGCGTGTTATTATCGTAGACTCCTTAAAACATAAAAGTCTTTAACCAGGTTCTTGTAATTTTCTTTACATTAGGCCTATTAGGGAAGTTCTAAAAACTAGCTTCTGTTCCAAATTAATTTGTGATGTAAAATGAATAGGGCCGCTGAGGTCAAATTTTTAGAAGAAAAGTTATTCGTGTAGGCTACGGTGCGCCAAAGGTGGTTGACTCTCCATTCACACACCATGAAGGGTATATCCCCTCCTTGTAGTGAGGCCACTGGTGGTAAACGACAATTCCATGCATTCCAACTTTTGCCTTGACGCATAAGACAAGCTTCTACACGATATTTTTCTGTCTTGGGGGATTCCGTGGCCTCTTTAGGACTATTGCACGAATTTACTTACCACCCCCTGCTTTCAGTGAAACCGGATCTGGAATTAAGAGGAAGCTGGGGGAGGGCGCACGAAGCGTAATAAGCCAAGCCACCCCAAAATAAAACCAGTTTCCCTGGTAACATGGCCCTTTAATATTAACTTACGATCAGTGTCACAACTGTCCTTCAAACACTTTTCCATATTTTCAATATTTGTTTTGTTTCATGAAAGCAAAAAATCTATTCAAGTGTTTCAATAGCAACGACACGAGGCAACTCGTGATATTGTAATGAAGCTTTAATATGTCCACCGTTGTAGGTTACATATAGACATACTATATAATATAATAAACACGCTTTAACGAGTAGCCTACTCTTGCAAGATTGGGCGCAGGTGTGGCAGATATGGTAGTTCAGTCGTTTGGATTTGTCACAAACAAATGTTTACAGATGGCAGAATGTTGATGACTTGAAGTGCGAGAGGTTTAAACACGCGCGCGCATGAATATACCCCCTCCTCCCTCCCACACACACACACACACACACACACACACACACACACACACGCAATTTTCTTTTTCTCTGCGATACATATAATTTACGTATTATAGGCATTAAGTTGAATATATCCATTTTCACACCACCAGACTGACACCAAGAGCGGAATTTATCCAAGACGCTATTTCCCTTCCTTCCAAACCGAGAGGAACCTGCCCCCTGCATTCCACAAAGTTGTCCCATCCCCCACAGATCTCCACAAATAGGAAATTCACCTCTCCTCCCACCCATATAATGACTTCTTAAAATATTACTGACGGAGTTCAAAAACATATAATGTGTCTCTATAAAACTACGAAATATAGAGCTCTTTTTAATTAGTTGCAAATTGAAATGTATATTTTTTGCTAATACTTTAGTCAACAAAGCCTGCCAGTCGTTGGTGTATAGTTGACGTGTCCCCTAATCAAGTCAGTTTTATTTGTCAATTTATATGTAACATTTTATTAATTATTTTAATGGGTTATTTATAGCTGATATGGTTTGAATGGAACAAAGCTCTGTGCGTAAAACGTGTTTGATTAATAATGAAATGTTGCCGTCCTTTCTTTGATCACAAAAGAACAAATTCACTAGACTCCATGCCCTACTTTAAACATCATGCTAGGATATTAATCTAGGATGTCTGGTGTAGTCCTTGTGGACATGGTAAAGATGGAAACTGCGTTTACCTTATTTATTTATTATTTAGATTTTCATTAATTAATTCATTTAATTAACAAGTCATCAACAGCATAAAACTGTTTTGCTAACATTCAATACTATTTAATGGGAAGACAAGAATACCAAACCACCAATCCCACATGAATGATAATCTGGGAAGCTCTCTAAACATATCCTCGGTGTTATTTAATCTCACACGTGTCTTTCTCAGTAAAAAACGAAGATGACCTCTGAAGTTCAATTGAACAAAATGTTCTTCTGAAATAGGCGTGGTCTGTCGTCCTTTTCTAGTTAAGAAAAATAGTAGGACAGTAGGCCCTACTATGGACAAACTGTTCGTTACAGCAGCGTTGACGCTTGCTGGTTATTACGCAAGGTGACATGCTAGCATACCCAACTAAAACTGACAATTTAACTGATTCTAAACGAACGTCGGTATCAAAACCCTAATTAAAAGTAAGTAGATTATCTGAGATGTATCCAGATCCTTACAAACTGAATTAGTAGAAGTTGATGTAGTTTCTGTGTTAGTAGCCTACTGGCGAAGGCCGAATGCCATGACAATACCATTGCACTGCTTGAGTGAATGCAACAGTAGTGCAACACCGTCAAAGCAACAGACCTCAGCTCTACATTGGGGGGGGGGGGGGGGGTTGAAGGGTTTTTACAGATTGAATCTAAATTAAAGCCCAGATAAGATTTTAACTCATCAAACACAGGTATAGCACAATCACAAAATATGTCAACTCTCCACTAAATTTGATACTGAATTAGGACGAGGACGAGCTAGTGTGTCAACCTATAGATTCAACAAAATAAGAATCATGAGTCATGTCTTGACTGCCTTCGTCTAATCAATGATGTATGCCTATTCCGAAATAGGTTCTGGAACTCAAGTCGGAATTCTACACAGATGTTAGTGGATGTGACCTGGTCACTCAGGCAGTAGCCTAACCCGATGTAGCCTATAAGTCACAAGTTAATATATGCCTACATTATGTGCCATACAAACAAGCTGAAGTGACATACAAAATGGCAGTCATTAAATAACATTGGCCTAACCTGATAAAAAATATCCCAATGAAATTATCAAAATATCAAGCAACGCTCCCTAAGCAACGTTCAGCAATGAAACACTGACATTCGAAAAACAACACAATCTGTTATCTGGGAAGTGTACCTGTGAAGTAGAGATCATTGTTAGCCAATGCCCTTTTAATATTGCACTGCTCAACTGATTTCACAGTAGTACAACAGAAAAAGGGCCATGGACAACATCACAAGACATAAGCTGCTTATCAACAAGGGGCAACACCAGTATTATGTTGTAGCCTATCACTAACTTCACTTCATTGGCGAAGCGGAAGTCGCCATTATATTGCAACGTTGCCTTGTAGCCAGTAAGTAACCAGTAGGCTAAACATCTTATAGAGCAGTTCAGGAATTGTATGAATATGCAGGACAAATAAGAAGCCTTTCGTCCTGACAATGCCTTCATTACTAAACTTGGATCAAACAGTTTCATACAAGAAAAAGTAAAATAAGGACAACCAAAATATTTAGTCTTCAAAATCGGCCTGCAAAATAAGATTTAAAAAGCAGACACGCTTTAATATGTCACTAATACTAGAGCTGATTTTTATTTATTCATCTGTAAAGTTCGTAAGCAATAAGGGTCTCAAAAGAGTCATGGGAAGTGGAATACATAGAGCATAGAGCAAATTTCGCCATAGTTGCCTATACCAAAACACTCTTCATTTAATACATACTATTCCTGTCCCTTCTGCCAAAGTAGCAATTTGAAACCACGCTCCTGGGGGACAGACTGAGGGGGCGGAGGCTAGTGGGGGATATTATTTTTGATGTCTAACACATTTATGTCATTTGCATTTTGACACAAATTATAGAACTATTGAGACACAGTTTAATCTCCGCTCTTTCGACAATCTAGCGAGCTAGAAACAAACAGTTTGACAGACTTGGATCTCGTATAATTCTGTCTTGCAGATATTTTCAAGCAGTGGCAAAGATCGCTTGCTGAAATATTTTAAATCACTCCGCAACTTTTATTTACGCATATCAGCAATTTGGCATACAGAGAATGTACATTTGCTCTGAAACATAGGCTGCGCTAGGAATTCTGTTTAAATCGTGCGATTCAAGTTTAATTACATGATAAGCCTTAATTCAAAAATGCATAGCCCATGTTGAGCCTTACGTGCCAGTTTAAGGGAGATCTACTCTTTTACACTCACTCGCTCGCTCGCTCTCTCGCTCTCTCTCTCACACACACACACACACACACTTTCTCTCTTTCGCTAACACACACACGCGCGCGCAAATAAAACTATTAATTAAGTGATGTGATGTCTTAACATAACAACTTCTAAACTGGCCACAGATAAGATCTCCTGGATTTCTGTTCGCAGCGAGAATTGCTGTCTGAGGGGCAAATGCAACGCCTCCCTCTTACTAGTCTGTCCCCAACACCGAAAACTGTGCCTTGCACAAATGCCCTTTTCGCTATACATTAGTGAAGTGCCTAATTTAGCCTTTAGCTCCCGCCATTTCTACCCAATCACCCGGATGCTACTCACAAACGGAGAGAGGACCCCCAAAATTCATGAATGGTACCTGGCCAAGGGAGGGACAATCCTTGAAAGCAGAAAAAAACGTTAAAAAGAAAAGTTGGTCTATATGCTTGGCGCCGTGGGTGTTTGTCGCGTGCTTCGCCGCATTTATCCAGTCTTTGCTTCTGTTACCCAAAAAGAAAAACATATCTGTCTTCACTGTGATTTTTAAGTAAAAGTGTAGTTCGGCCTGGCGGCCTTCTAGTTCCAGACTCCATCTTTGACTAGTTGACATTCAGCTCTTGCAGAAGCAAATTCCTTATTTGCATGCATTTCTCCGATTGGTCCTTTTCTGCGCTAGTCTTTGGCGCTTGACGAATCATTGGTTGAACTATGAGGTATTTAACTATCTTATCATCTTCAGGATTGGTCACATACCAAGGAGCGTCACAGTATACTTTTAGTTTAACAATGAACACTCGTATACAACCCTTCCATTCACAAATTTTAGTAATGCATCTTTATCGGGTAAAATGGGAATCTGGCTCACATATTTTTAAATGTTGTTAGATTGCAACACATATCTCACCAAATGCTTGCTTCTCAGAAAGTGTTTACATTACAGTATTCATATGTATCGGTAATCATAAAACAGCACCTGATACTGTGTTACTCTCACTTGTGAAAATCATTTAACAAAGTGTTTTAATCGGTTAGTGGTAGTGGTAGGCTAAGGAACAGAGACATGACACCTGTTTAATCTTTACTGGTTATCTCGCGCCAAGTTAAGGTAGTCTTACTCTAACTCATGTGTTGTCGTGATAGCCTGATGAACATGTCAAATATTATAATTCTTCTGTAACAACTAAAGCAAATGTCTGACCAATAACCCCCCACTTTCTCTGTAATTAACCTCTTTGATATGGGTAAATGCTTATATGGACCGAATTTCTCAATAAGAAGCGAACGTGGAGAGCTAGGAGCGACACTGGTTGACGCCTGGAGGAGGGCAGCGGCCTGTGAAATTCAGCATTCCTGGCCAATGGAGCTCAAATAATGGCATTGTCCGGCGGAAAAGAACCCGCCTATCGCCACCATCCTCTCCCCGTTTGCGGCGGGGGCCTGATTGTGCAGCTAATCGGCACAGAGTGTTTGATCCCGAGCAGAGCGTGAACTTAAAATGCAACGAAAGCATTGAAGATACCCACTCGCGCTGACAACTTCTTTTCTTCTTTTTACATATAGCATAGCTATGAATTGCAAAATGATCGAGGCGATAGCGTTAGCTGTTGGGACGAAAGGAAGCTCTTCTCTCTGATGTAGCCTATGCTTTACGTGAAGGCGGGGGGCGTATTACTTCCCCACATGAGTGACATGAGATCTTGCATGTGTTTTGAAGATAATAGGTGTGTACCTAACCTGTGTCCGATACCACAAAACCACCTGTGAACATATTCTCTTACTGTGTTTGTAAATTGGTCTATGGAAAATTAGCTTAAAACATTGTACACTGCTTTATAAGATCGAACAGATTGGACAGTGGTTTCATTTTTGCTGTACGAGTAATTTTACTTGGGACCGACATGTGGTAAAATTAAATGGATACTGTTATGAATAAATTAGCCTAATTTGAAATCTTTAAAGAATACTGCCAATTCTGCACAAGTGTTGGTAACCGTTATAATGTTGAGAATCAGGCAATTATGCCTGATGATAGACAAGAGAATTGCGCAGCGCCCTGCATAATATTGCAAAGAAATCTCAAACTTCTAGACCATCAAGCAAACATAGTTGACTTGGTTAACATAAGAATGGGTCTGAGTGGTAGATACACCATCTCACTATCCACTTTAGTTTAGCAATTGAACGCGACAAGATGTACAGTGTAAGCGGTATAGCTATAACGTTAGACTCACAACAGAAGCTCTGTGTCATTTCTGATGTTAGTGAAACATAGGTCACACCAGTAACCTGAAACAGTAGATTCAGTAGCCCTCACCCTCCAGTTTACCTTATGCCCGATATTTGGTCAAAACATTCCTAAGAAAGCTGCCATTTCGCTTTTGGCAACAGGCACTGCTGTAGATCTTTGAGTTTTTCTCGTTTCAGAATCTCCACCCATTTGTAGTCACATGGCTTAGCCAATGGTACAGTGTGTGGCCCTCAGCTTTTGAATTGTAACCTAATTAATTGCACTGCTGAGAAAATACTTTACGTGTTTTTCTATTCTATCCAGAATAGTCCATCATAAACTTTTACTGCAAGCACTAGGTCTGTGAAAAGGCTTACGGTTATGGTTAAAATACTAATATTTTTAGTGTAGGATATGGATGTTTGCATAATATAAATTTTCACTTGCAGGGCAATAAAAATAATCTACTCAAATGTTAAAGAAGATTTAAATAAATATTCTGCCTAAATGAAAGACCAAAGTTTTTGAGAAGCTTGTCCATTTTGAAATAAACAAAAGTTGTTGTATTGTTTTGTTTGATTATTTTTATACCCATTATAGTTTTGAAGATATATACAGTAAGTTCAGGGTGGTTATATTTTGATATTGCCATTTTACTTTCAAAGATAATGAGATTATAGGAAGCTCTTTTACACAATATATGCATAAATATGCATGTGAATTTACCTTACCTTACATTTTTTATACATTTGGTTATAATAAAATAATCTGGCATGAATTTAGCCTTCACAGTGTCTTTTATTATTATTGCTATTTCCCAAATTTCCCAAACATCACATTCTCTGTGTTAATGTGAATGTGTGCAACAAAGCATTGTTAATTCATAATAACCATTTTCTATTTTATTCCTCCCTGTTTTATACCCTCTTTATCTTCTCCTTTCCCTAGAGTAGCCAACTTCTTTTGGGTTTCCCTTCTCCCCTCCCCTCTTTTGCCATTGCCCAAAGGAGGTCTGGAGGCCAGTTTCATTGATGGTTATTGATGACTGCTAAGGAAGGAACCAAGGATTACTTGTTGGTGGGAGGTGTGGAACTGCCAGTCTGTTCTTATTTATTTTTTATTTTTTCTTGGTTGTTAAGTCAGAGCCCCTCAGCCCCATTTTTACCACCCCTTTGCATCCACCTCTGCACCCCGCCCACCTCCCCCCTACTCACATACAGACACACACCACCCTACCCCCACCCTTTTCAGCACAGAACCTCTCTCGTCATAGAACCTCTCTCTCTCTCGTCTAGCTTCTTCTCTGGCCCCAAAACACCTCCACCCCCCCGACCACCCAGCCCCTAGCCTCAGCCTTGCCTGCAATCTCCACTAATTGCATGCACTGCATTCCAACAGGGTGGGTGGCATGGAGTCTCCCTTGCATGGGCTGTGAACAGTTATCACCAGACAAGAGGTGTTTGTGAAGTATGTGCTGGAGTCTAGTCCAATGCATGCATGTGTATGAGAATGCACTGCTGACCATTGCAGGCCCATCCGTACATCTCTACACCCTAACATATTTTGGGATCCTTCTTTGTGTGTGTGTGTGTGTGTGTGTGTGTGTGTGTGTGTGTGTGTAGCCTGTAGAGACTTGATCTAAAAAAATAACTATTGCAACACAAAACTAGATTGAATTGGATGTAAAAAAAAGTGTATAGTCTTTGATTTCAAGTTTTTGTTAAATTGACATTAATTAGGCCTAGTTATTTGAATAGTTAATATTTGTTGTCACATTAGTAGACATGTATGACAGTCATCTTGTTATTGTAAATGGATGTATTTTATGATGTCTCTTTTATTGCTTCCTGTTTTAGTTCAGAAATTCACATTGTGTACAGAATTTTTCCTCTGTTTCAAACTTTCACATGATGTATAAGAATTGTTATTTAACCAAATACTTAAATTTGTGAAATATGTTGGTAAAATTGACTCAAAAAGCAGCACTCACACAACAATTTTTTTTCCATCATGGCTACTGCCACTAAAAGAGGAAACTGTTGGACCCCTGTATAACCTTTGACCTATTCAGGTCAACTTCCACAGAATTCCCAGATGTCAGGACTGACTCTGGCAGGCTCATGTTTCCCTTGGGTTCTGTGGCGCCATTGAGACCTCTTTGCAGCATTATGTAGTACAATGTACAGAACTCAAGTGCATATACCTGAACTTCAGCAACATATATCTCTCTAACAGGGACTCAGAGCAACTATAAACCCCATGTAACTGTAATCTGCTTTCACTTTGACATAACACTGATTAGAACCCAAAGTGTTTGATGTAAGGACAAAGTAGCATTTTTTGACAACAATCAACAATCAACAATACATTTTCAAATTGGTGATAAATGACATAGTAATGATAAGAACATTTGTAAATTAATGAAATGGGAGTATGAAAATACACCACACATGCATGAAATTAAATATCCTATTTATCCGTATTAGAGAGTGGATATTCATTGTTTGTTTTGTTCACTTCTTTTGACAAAACACATAATACAGTGAAAAGGCCACTAAGATATTAAGATGTGAATAGCCTACGTTGAGACATACAGCTCTGATCATCCTAAGATGAACCAGGCATTTATCTAGACGCCTTGTTCTGAAAGGTGAAGTTGGAAAGAGGCGTGTCTCTTTTTGCCGGCTTTCTAGTTTTGGGATGAGACTAAAGGTTGCTGCAAATATTCAGTCGTTCAGTGTTACATTTTAGTGTTTGCCGTTCAGTGTTTGCATTTCCGTTAGTTACTTCACAAACATGTATTTTGCAGGCATTTGCTCGGTTTAGAAAAAAAAAACGCATACGATGTTCATGATGACGATTGACACAACGATTTAAAGCGGAAGTTTATAAGGTAGCCCACACTTCATCCAGCTGATTGGTCTTGTGTGGGGTGTTGTGATCCTTAATCAAAACTGACCTATTAAAAACACTTTTATACGGGTCCACAGTCCTTATGAACATGTAACACATGTAACACGTGAGTATGTAACACAGACGTCTCCAGAATTGTTTGATTGTTGACTTCATTAAATCATTTCGATTTATCTTGAACGAATTTTTCTAATAAACTGTTGTGTTTTATTGTAGACCTGAGGACAGAATTCGTTGGAAAGATTAAAGTTCTTAAAGAAGTCAGAGTCGTTATCATTCTTTTCATTAACACATTTGGAAACTTTTTTGTTTTCTGAAATAATTTCAATTAATTTAGTGTAATCATGAAAAGGTGCTACTAGCTACCAGTTTTGTATTTTCCCAAATATATTGGTAAAGGATGAGCTTTCATGTCAGACAAACATTTCTTTTTTCTGATGGGCTGTTTTAGAAAAATAGTCTTTAAGTGAAAAAAACAGGAAGTTGTGTTATTCACGTTCAGGACATCGAAACACATCAAAGGTATTTAAAAAACATATGAAAGTTTGTCTTTTTGTCATCAAAAATATCAGTGCTTCAGAAGCTAAATTTGAGATTGGTTGCATCTCATTAGTGTGTAACTCAATGTGTGTAATGACATTTAAAACATGGAAATAATTCATGGAATAAGTTGTTAGGCTTTGTTACAGTTTTATATAATTAATATTTGCACTCTGTCAACTAAAACGAACCAAATTATAATAGAAGTTCTGTAGATTACTTTGCCTGCTGTGATTATTTTGAAATCCCATGATTTGCCTCAATGTTTGTTTTTTGACCTATCATTGAATAGAGAACTTAAACTCATTGAGTGAAAGGCCTTGATCCCCTATAACATTTCAATTAAAGCTGACAGTTTTGCATCTCTTAATGTACATCCTTGTTTCATGTTTGGGCACTACTCAGAAAGGCTTCAGCTTGAAATAGACTATCCAAACATTTTCTCATTCAGACCTCATAAATATTAAGTTCATCAAAAATATTCCAAACATTAATAGTTCTAGTTCTACTAGAGCATGAGAGTAGAATCATGTCATTTAACACATTTCATAGATTAATGTTTCCATTCCTTATCTTTCTGTCTCTTTGTCTATCTTTTCTCAGTTCTGTTTTGCATGTAGCATAATGACTTGCTATCATGGTTGCCTTAGCCAGAGTCAAATGGGGTAAATGTGCAAAGAGCTTATTAGGCTAAGCTACTCTATTATAAATGTGTTTCTTAAGATACATGCCTGTGTGTCAGTAGGAAAGAGCATGTTGTTTTCCAAGGCCCTGCTGTTGGCCCCTCGGTGCCCCCTTGTCTACAGTTTGTGTAAGTATACAGGTTTGACTTCAGAGGAATTCCAGCTCTTTGAGACTACAAATCGCATACCTAATGCACAGCGTGTCAAAGGGCAATGGCCCAGAGCGAAATGCATCTCCATGACGAGAGGGCCCTGTTCAAACAATCCTGGAATTCCAGGTTAGAACTTGGAACACAAGGCAGAGAAGCAGATGCTCTTCAAGCGGGTGTAAGAGGTTTGTCAGAGGATGGAATCCTCTCTCCTTACTCAGAGTTTTTTTTTTTAACAGGAGGACAAACTGAGGTTCCCAATATTTGTAGAGAAGTGCCAGAAATATCTCATCCCCCCACAGGCAACAGAGAATCCATGAAACCTTAGGGAGTGCTCTCAAGCTATCTTGCCACCATGGAAGGCCACAGAACAGGACGGAAACAGTGGAATGGTTATTCATCATATCTAATTCAGGGGGGCCATGGCATATTGTCACGCAAACAGGATTTGGACATGTTCTCCTACAATCCTGGCAGGTATTCACATAAACATTAGCACATCATGCAAAAGCCTGTAAAGGCATTGAAATGCTAACTAAATCTTCATTCTTTATGTCATAAAGTGTTCAACCATAAAGCATAGCAAATTATTCAAAATTATGTTCTACTTAATAGGTCATACCAACCAACTGTAAAGTTTATCTGTGTTTAAGTTAACTGAGCTCTTCTAAATAATAACATAGTAATTTAAAATATTCAAAATCAGTGAGAATAAGCTGAGAACTTAGGAGCTTCTAAATTTAGAATCCAATTGAATTGAATTAAATTCTGTTCATTAAATGGATTAATTCAACTTCTTTTCAATTCAATTCAACTCAACTCAACTCAATTCAATTCAATTCAATTCAAAATTGTTTTTTAGTTCAGTTCAGTTTAGTTCAGTTATAATCTAATCCAATACAATACATTCCGTTCCATTCAATTTAATTCCATTCATAACACAATCATATAATGGCTCTATCCCCATATTTTGCTCAGCTCAAGCCATGTGTGATAGTTCAGTTCATTTCAGTTGACTACAGACTCCCTCATCATAACAGTTTAAATGTTGGAATTGTCTCACAAAGCCCAGTTTTTGGCAGACAAAGAAATCATTAAGAGCTTACCCAGAAGATACATTTAACTCACATTAACATTTTAGATTTTCTTAGATGGTCATCAGATTCTGCATCATGAAATAGAATAAATATTATGTCTATCGACTATGTCATAACTCTCGGGCCAAACATGCAAAGAAGAATCAGGGGTGCACAGATCCTAAGTTAGGTGCTGGACCTTAAAATAACCAGTCAAACAAAGTGCAAAGTCAGTGTAAGTCATCAATTTTAAAAAAAAATTGAACAGGAACAAGGAACATTCTGACATCTCTCTGGAAATCCTTGATGATTCTCAGTCTTCAGGTCACATGCTCTCTCTCTCTCTCTCTCTCTCTCTCTCTCTCTCTCTCTCTCTCTCTCTCTCTCTCTCTCTCTCTCTCTCTCTCTCTCTCTCTGTGCTCTGTAGCATAGTAACCTCCTCTCTAACAGATATGTGTGACAATCCTCAGCACCACAGACCAGTGTGAGCTGACTCTAAAGCCTGTCTATAGGTGCAGTTAGGGGCCAACATACTGACAGGTCGATGTGAAGTAGGGTACTAGAATGGTGAGTTGTGAGATATTTACATGTAGTCACACAGTTAAAAAGGTGAAGGGGAATAGCGGGGAAAAGAGCAGTATCATACATTGATAGACGACCAATTCTGACTAATACCAAAAATATGGACAGTTTGACAGTTTTCAACTAAATTGAATATATTGCTTTCTTAGGTGCAAGGGAGATCTTAGGTATACAGTATGTTCAAAACGGAATCTGAAAGTGTTATCTGATGTCTTGTCACATATTAACATATATATATTTGTTTTGGTCAGTGTGATTTTGACCTATGTTTTTGGTGAAAAACGTGAACATTTCGAATGGAAAGTATGTTGCATTAGATTCTGATATTTTCAATGATCTATTGTAACTATATTGCACTTATCTTTCAACTATTCTATAAACAGGCAAGTATACGCACATTTCAGGTTCTGTACCCTGGTGACTCAACAAACCCACAAACCCAGGTGCCAGTGACCTATTTTGTAATAAACAGGTCAATACCTTTCATCTTTTCTAGCTGGTGTGACTTATAAGAAGTGCAATGCTTTTTAAGACCCACTCTGGCAAGTCCAAAATGTTCACATTTAAACATATTTTTTCAGTAAAACTTAAAACATGTAAACATTCACAGCTCTAAATGCTAATAATAATGATTATTTTTGTTATTATGGTATACTAGTAGTATACATGTTGTTGTTGTTGTTGTTGTTGTTTTTGTTATATGTCATGTGTATGCGTTTTCTTAATTTTGATTATGATGATTATGATAAAAACCTTCAGAAATTAGCAAGCACTTTAACCTGACTAAAGGATATGTCAATGTTAGAGATTGGTCAAGATATAGTATGTTTGTGAATTCATTAGGTTAGTTTGTAGTAGGAATATGTATAGCAATCTACTGTATAGAATAGCTCATTCCTCGAGGTTAAATTGTTTTTATTTGTTTAAAACATCTACACATTTCTTGTGTTTACTAATTTCTTGCTAATGTCTTTGCTTGAAACTTTTTGTCATAGTTTTTTGCACTCTGTAATTAAAAAAAAAAACAATCAAACAGCTATTTGTGCAGAAAATAGATCGGAATATTTTAAAATACAATCACATTGAATCATTCTTAATATTTCTCTGTGAAGAGACACATTTAACACTTTAGATGTTAGTCAGTTTTACCTTGAAAAAAAAGTATGTTAAAATACTTTATTGCTTTATCTATGTCTCCCAACTTCAAGCCTAGTGGATCAAGTTTTTAAAAAAATATTTAAAAAGGTTATGTTTTCCGAAAATATCCTTTGAATACAGCAAATGTTTATGCTGCTTCCACTCTTGCTTTGATTGCTTTTGTGGGAATGTTGGAATTTTTCTGGAATAAATATGGAATGTCAAAATATTTTTTTTCTTTCATTGTGCTTGTGAGGGCATTGTGATCTTTATTACACCTCTTCATACCAAGCTTACTGAGCTATAGTTGTTTCCTTTCTTCATTAGGTTTCAATGATAAATGTTTAAGTGTCAATTAAAATAAATGTTGGCTCAGTGACATGCGCCATCAGAATATTTACCTGTCTTTTTTACCAACAGTTTTAAAACATCTAAATGAGAAATCACATTTGATTTCAGCCAGCAGAAAGCCAGCAATTGATTTCAGATTTGATTTCCTCTTGTTTTCACCTCACCTATTTTAATATATAAGTACTCAAATAATTAAACACTGAAAAATGATATTAACATTTCAGCATGCCTGGATGACAAATTTAAGGTCAACATAGGATGAGGATTGGACTGCACGAAGGACACCTATACCTTTTGCTTTCCTGACTGGAGAAGAGGAGAACATCATTGTTTTCCCACTCCATGCACCCCAGTGCAGTCTGAGTGTATTTAGAGTGTAGAGTGTAGAACAACACACACATCAATGAGCATGAACTGACTGATTAAACAAGGAACAAGGAGGAGCAAGGAAGATCTATTTCAACTTTTTAGTGGTGTATGTTTGTATAGTGTATGTGTGTGTGAGAGTGTATATGCAAAAGAGAGAGCACATGCACATGTTCAAAGAAAGCCTGACGGACTGGCATTGTTGCAAGGATGCATTTAATTGATTACCCACTCCTTTGGAAAAGCTCAGGCATAGAAACCAGTCTATGGTGCGCCACCCCTCACCCCTTGCCATCTGTGATGGGGTCAAGTCAGCAAGCACAAAAAAAGCCCCAGGTCCCCTAGCTCCATACTGCACTGCCCCCATGGTCCAGCATCCCTTGTCTTCAGAGGTCAAACCTCCTTTACTCTGGGGGTTTTAGAAAGGTGGGGGGTGGGTAGGATGGAGTGGGGCGGTGCAGATGAGGGACAACACACGAAGAATAATTTAGTGGACCAAAATGCAAATGCTAAAAAGGGCACATGTGTAGTCACTTTGGCCACAAAATATCAATTGTAATCAATCCACTTTTTGTATCTTGGAAGTACTTATATAAGGCCATATGTTATATTTTCATTTCTTTTAAAACGCCTTTACTTTGCTACTGGTTTGACAGGACCACAAGTTTCTAGTTTTTCTCTCCGGAGTTCCAGAGTTGCTTTGGCCCAGGTTTTGGAGTAAAATGACATCTAGTGGTCAATATAGGTGACAGCAGTGCAATGTGCGCATCAGCACCTCAAGAAACACTGATGTAAATCTATCAGCCCCCCAAAAGGCCTTATTATTGTTACCCCCGCCAAAAAATTTACTTTTTCACTGCCATTTGGTTGTCTGTGTGCAAACAAACTCAAAAAGTACTGCACAATTTTGTACAATTTTTTAGAATTGCATGGGAGTTTTGCTGAAGCACAATGTGGAATTTGTATTGTGTCAGTGACCCTATTGCTTTAGTGTAGATTTGCACTCTTAGAGTACTTTTCTTCTTGCTCACATGATTAAATCCCAGTTAAAAAAACGATAGTGGTGACTACTGTCTCTGTTAGACTGCTACCTGTGTCTCATTATAACTGCAGTCGGAATACTAGGTTGCATCATTTCATCCACCTTGACTATCAACACAGGTTTCCTGAGCCCTCTCTTTTATTCCCTATATACTCGAGTAAGGCTACAAATAGCTTTAAATATAATCTGATATTGCTGGTGAAACACCACAGTAATTGGTCTGGTTCCCTAATGCAATAAAACAGCCTACTGACAAGACAAGAAATTTGCTTCACTTAACACAGTGGTGTCAAGGTAGCACTCTGTCACAGTGTGTTACAATAACTAAAGAGCTTTAAATTAGCAATTAGATATAAAATAACTATAAATTCATTTTAGACACTATTATTATCAATCGTACCAATATGGAATGGGTCAATAAATTCTAGTTAAAAATATCACTGAGGACCATCCATGGGATGGCCACATGGACCAGATTGTTAAAAAAAAAAAGTCCAATGTCTATTTCACATCAGATGACTAAGGACGTTTGGTATGTAGGCTAATGCACAGGTGTGCACATACTATGATCTACCATCTATCCAAGACGTAGCCACTCAGGAGGACAGCCAAAGGAATCAGTGTGAATCCCGGCCAGCCTGGTCATGGGTTGTTTTTGCTCATCTGGCAAGCTACATCGCAGTCTAAAGGCCCGGACCACCACAATCCAGAACAGTGTTTTCTACAGAGTGATAAGACTTATGAAAACTGTAACAAGTCAAGTATAAGCCTGTGGCTCTCAGTCTGAGTTAAGGCATTTTTCCCTCAGAGGCATAGGCTACACAAAACATAATAAAGTAAAAATGTATTTATTTGTTTGTTTGATATGATTGTTTTTGAGGGGCAAAACACAAGATTTTATGTCTCTTATACTACTGTGACATGTAATGCTTTCTCAAATATTGAATCTTGTTCAGTAACCAGACACAGACAACTGTAATGCCTATATTGTCTGTGGGTGGCGGTAATGAGCGACACACCGGAAATGTGTCATGTATCCTTACAAAAGAAGAAATTTACACCTTGCATGAAAAGGAAAACAAAATGAGGACTGTGTTGATGGTAGCCGAGAAGCCTTCATTGGCGCAGTCTATAGCGAAAATATTGTCAAAAGGTAGGTAGACTTAGTTAATTTTATGTGGTCACTATTTTAGGTAATTTAATCGGATATTATTAAAACCATTCACGTTTAAAGGAGAGGAAATTCGGTGTCTGCTATGCTAGTTGACTTCTGACAGCCTCAGTAGATTTACAAAGCTTAAGAGCAGTTCACAGGTTTTCTCCATCAGAGATATTTCTAAATAGTTATACCGTAGCTGATGGCTGTGTTATGCCAAGGTATCTCCTTGTGGTATGCTCAGTTAGCTAACGCTACCGTTATTCGTCAAAATTGGTTCATGATGAGATGATTAGGCTAGCTGCTACCATAACTTGTCTGTAACTGTGTGTCTGTCAAATAGAATGGAATTTATATTATAAGTTATCGTCAGTGGCCAAATAAAAATGTTTGATAAATAAGTTGCTTTTGGCAAATTACATGACAAAATTTGCAATGGCTTCCCCAAACTATCCTGACATTAACTAACTTATTTACCAAACTTACACAGTAGCAATGAAGGAAAACTGTTTATTTTTTGTTATGAAACATATTTATTTATTATTTAGTTGCAAGCTTCAGGAGTTGGCACTGTATATACTACTTTGTAGACATGGCTATGATGAATGACATTGTTGTGACTGTGTTGTGATTTCTCTGGCAAGAGACAACAGATGAGCATTTGCCTAGCTGTTAAATAAATAATTAAACAAATATCTCAATAAATACATTTGAAGGAGGAAGGGGAAATGACAATGATATCTGTTACAGAGAAAACTATGCGTTCATGGGTTTTGGCAGGAAAAAAGGCATCATGATTTTCAAACAACACCCTTAACCATGTCTGGAGGTTGCACATATGCAGGCTATCTTGACTGACTCAAATTCAAGAGAGAATGTCGAGCATCGTGGGTTTCTGCGAAGCACTGGCATTTTTAGAGAGATTGGGATACTCTCTAGACTGGAAGCGCTGTCCACTCCTGGACAGGAATGGCTGGAAAGGCACTCTGCTTCATATATGATTTTTGGTACTCTGTCTAAGTCAATTCTCTCACTGGCAAAGCAAACAACAGAAAAAACATGATATTATTAACATTACAGGTGAAATTATATAAAATGCATGATAAAAATAATTACTATTATTATTCATATTTTATTGCAGCTGTTCAATGAATTTTATTGTTGAAACTCTCAGCCAATCAACATTATCATCAGTGAATCTGTCAGTCAGTGGAAAAGCCAGTAGTAAGCTCTCATGTGGGTACTCACACATATGTCCATGCAGCCACACTTCGCTCATTTATTCTGTTTGGCAGATTTACAAGTTGATTGTGGTACTCTTCTAAGCTGTTGGTGCAGAAAGTCTTGTCAACACAGCGGTCTGCAAAAGGGTTCCCCGAACATGGGCTCAGGAGGAGCAAGACAAAACTGAAGAGTCCTAGGAGCTGTGAAAGAAAGCAAATTTGCCTCTCAAATGCCTCTTAAGTCAATAGCCCACCCCTCAGGCTTCAGTTGGAGAGATGAGTGCAAAGATCTTGACCGTTGAAACATTAAAACACAATTTCCAAAAGTCATTACCTGAAACTTTTCAAAAGTAATTGTTATTTTTAGTTTAATAAAGATGTGTTTCCCTTGCAAAACTACTCCAGTTGTTTAAAAATTGTTACCAAATCAGACTTTTAAAATCACTTAGTAAAATTTTGCTTAGGATAATTTTGCTCTGTAGCCTAAACATATTGTGTTGTATAGGATCATACAGCCCTACTGAAAAATATTGCTCAAATATACTATAATATATTATACTACTATATTATTACAAAAAATAGTCAATTGTAGGTATAAATTATAGGAGCCTAAGGTGTCAGTTAAATTTTGGTTTTATTCCATCATTCCCTCCAATCCTTAAATCAGAAGGTTCATGATTCAATCTTGGCAATATTAACACTGTCTAATGTTACAATTACAGACCAAAATTGTCCCAGGTTCCATTTAAATTTGACATCTAAATGTGGTGGTGTGAACCAAACATTATTTGACCAATTTGTTAAAGCTGCCAAAATGTATAGTATGTCAGAAACCTGATAGATAATTTAATGTTCCTAATGAAGCCTAATAAATGTCTTCATTGTTCAGAAAATTGATCAGACCTAACAGGAAAGCACTCAGTAATGTAACCAGCTCTCTATCTCCTATTTCTAAGAAAGACCGTCTCACCTGAAGCTGTGACATCTTGTGAAGTCTGGTGGATGGAGGATGCTTAGTGGTCCAGGAAAAAATGCTCAACTGATGATGTAGAAATGCTCTGTGTCTGTCGGTTTTCCACAGGCCTTTTTTATGTACGAAAGCAGGATTGGGACCACCAATGGTTGCCACCTACGTCAAACCCTACAGATATCACTAGTGCTTTGCATTTGGCCTTGAGAGAAAAATCACATTAGTGGACACTGTGTTTCAAAAAAGTGCTTGCATCTATTTGAATTTTGATGTCTACCTTTCGTCACAGTTATGTGAAGTACAGTAAAATTGTATTGAGAAGTTGGCCTCAATTTTAAAATGCCATAGCAAGTACAGTGGTGGTGGTAGCACTTAGGATACTGTCTACAAAGATGCAGATAGTGAATTCAGAAGTAGATTCTTGAGATTACACATACAGTGGAAACCAGAAGGTAAAAGACACAAAAACATTTCTTACTAACTGTCAAATTAACATTTCTGTTCTAGGCCACTATACATATTTCCATATATTTGTACTTATTAAATGTCTGAATAAAGAGAGATTGTTTAGAGAATATCCTGTATTACTTTTATCAGTCAAAAATGTACACACTTCCTTAGGATCTGGCAGAATGGCCTTGAAAAGGTTTCTCCTAAGCTAGATTTCTTTATGCGGACAGTATAGCCACATAATTTTCATTTTCAACTCCGTTCATTCAGGGCTAATGTCCAGGATTTGAGTTCAAAATTTCCAGATTACTAGCATGCTAGTAAGGTTCTTTCAAGACTATGCCATCATGATAAACAGTAGTAGCTACATTAATTAACAGTACATAATGAGTAAGCTTCTAAACAAATCAACATTCCAATATTTTTCCATCTTTCCCTTCCAAAGAAAATCGCTCAGCATAGATTTTTTGACAACCCATATAAAATCTGCCCAAATTATGGTTATTCCTCTATAATATACAAAGCAGAATGTAATGTTGGAAGAATCGCTATATATTTTAATTTGAAGTGATCAGAAAAAAATCCTGTGTTCACAATATGGTATAACAAGGCTCCAAGGTCTTTGCTGCTGTCATTATATATCTCTCCTTTGAGCAATGGATCAGATTACTGTATATACATCTATTCTGCAACATCATGTGACACGATTGATCTTTTTAACTACTTTTTTTGTTGATGCTTTCTACTTGTCTGTGAACCTCAGGTAGCTGTACATCACGAAAAGGCCTGAATGGAGCATGCTCGGTCCACGACTACACTGGAAGCTTCTTGGGCCAGACGGTGCGCTTCAAGATGACGTCTGTGTGTGGTCATGTCATGAGCCTCGACTTCATAGGTGGGTTGTGTTTGTTTTCAAAAGCCATCTTTATTTAGAGTAGATAAAGTTTCAGGCTCAGTTTCAGTTTCAAGCTCAAAAAGTCCAGTTTCCTGTAACTGAATGCTATGACTACGATGACCTGGATGAATCAGAATTTTCAGAGATGTGGCATTGTTCAGCAAACGTGACATACATCCCTTTAGGGGACATTCAGTATATATGTTTGTTTGTCTTCAGGAAAATACAACAACTGGGACAAAGTAGACCCAGCAGAGCTTTTCAGTAAAGCCCCAACAGAGAAGAAGGAGGCCAATCCAAAACTCAACATGGTGAAATTCTTACAGGCAAGTTGGTATAACCAATTTAATAAGAGACATATCCTCCCAAAGAAATGTCTTGTGGCCGTTCACAGAAGAAGCACAGCTTTATTAAATAATGCATGGGTAGATTTTGACAATTGTTTAATTCAATTCAATTTTATTTAATTCAATTTTATTTATATAGGTTAATTAAGATTCCCCACAATACCCTTTTTAAGTGTAACTTAGAGCTTGTTCTTGTTAATCCAAAATAGCTACCTGTAGGTGTTCCAAGATGGCGGTCAAGTAAAGGGATTTTCCCTAGCACCCCTTGTATTGCCCTCATTGTTTTGGCAGTTTACATCGGTGTAAGTCTTTATTCCCTGTCCCTTGTGCCAAACAGGTGGAGGGCAAAGGGTGTGACTATGTGGTGCTGTGGCTGGATTGTGACAAAGAAGGAGAGAACATCTGCTTTGAGGTTCGTCTGATGCCATTACCAAGATATAGAATGAATATTCAGTCTAACCATGTCGGATTGAGTTCTTTTGTACACTGTCTTATCTTTTGGGAGTCGTCTTTGTCATACCCAGTCAAAAAAACTTTAAAGGTGCTCTATGAGATGTTGCAGGATTTTAGCGCAATTTCATTTTTATCTCAAATTGTAGCCATCTCCCCTCAATCGGCTAGCTTTCTGCACCCTGAATACACTATGAAAAAGCCCGGTCTTGAACAACAACACAGGGGCTGACATAACTCAAACCTGAGTGGTGTATTCAAATAAACGCTATAGGGGGATCTGAACTTAAACATAACAAACAACGACAAACCAATCGGCAACAAGATGGGGTGGGAGTTAATGCGCGTCCTCTACCAACTTTATTGTCGATTGGTTGGCCGTGGTTTGTTGTGTTTAGTTTTGTTTGAGTGTTTGTTTGAGTATTACAGCCCCTGTGTTGTTGTTTGAGATTGTTTGGGGTTTTTCATACTGTAATCAGGGCGCAGAAAGCTAGCCAATCAAGGGGAGATGCCAACGATTTGAGACACAAATAAAATTGTGCTAAAATCCTGCAACTTTGTCAGCACCTTTTAAGTCAAAATTTGCCAGGATAATGAATAATTCTGGGTTTCACTTTATCTACCCAAGTTTAACATCTTTTTTCTAATTCTCAAGGTTTTAGATGCAATCAAGCCAGTCATGAATAAGCCGTACGGCAGTGAACGGACAGTGTACCGCGCTAAATTCAGCTCCATCACAGACCTGGACATCTGCAACGCCATGAACAAACTTGGGGAGCCCAACCGCAACGAGGCGCTGTCTGTGGACGCACGACAGGAACTGGATCTGCGCATTGGCTGTGCCTTCACACGGTACACAAACACATACGAACTATGCCTGAGTAGGAAATATAACCAGCCAATGTTGATTTCCTCAGCTCTTTCTTGTGATGCAGATATAATGGACTGATTGCTCAGCAGCTGTTTGTTAACGCAGATTTAACAAACAGATTTTAAGCCTAGGGAGGTCTAAGTCAAGTTACTTAAATCTAAAAGGCGCTAATGTTTTGCAAGGGAGGAGAAATGTACTATTGTGAGATCACAAAAAAAAAAAAAAAACTAAACACTTGACCCTATTGTAGTTTTCAGACTAAGTACTTCCAAGGGAAATATGGGAACCTGGATTCTTCCCTCATCTCCTTCGGTCCGTGTCAGACCCCCACCCTGGGCTTCTGTGTGGAGAGGCATGATAAAATCCAGTCCTTCAAACCAGAGATGTACTGGGTCCTCCAGGCCAAGGTAGAGCCACATTCACTGGTCAGATTTGATGTTCTGACTGGGACAACTGATCATTGGGTCGGTTCGAGCTCTTCCCTTTAGCTCTTAGCTTCACTTATGTCCCATTGGATATGGGTGGAATATTTGTAGTTCTTAGATAGTAATTCTGTAATTGCCCTGCTTTTCTGAAGAGGTGAAAATAAAGTGTGCATATTTCTTCATACTTTATCTAATTAGTATGCTAAACTCAATCTCCAAACATCAGTCCCTTCAACCTGCTTTTTGTCTCTCCTATTCCTGGGAAGGTGTTCAAAGGAAAGGAAAGCTCTCTGATGCTGGACTGGGATCGGGGGCGGGTGTTTGATAGAGAGGTTGGCCAAATGTTTGTCAACCTGGCCAAAACAGCCAGGGAAGCAAAGGTTTGTATTCTGTTGTGTGTGTGTGTGTGGGGGGGGGGGGGGGGGGCACTATGATGATCAGCCCATTCTTGCAAATATCAGTGATTTAAGTTGGTAGTGTTGATGTTTGGCTGCCTAGGATATCAACTATTAGTGCCTAGGATATCAACTATTAAGTATGTGTGTGTGTGCGCGCGCACGCATGTGTGCACGCACACCTGCTTGCATTTGTGTGTTTGTGGCTTGGTAATTGCATTACTGTAGTTGGCCACTGACGACGGAAAGCTCACCCTGCTATCCTGTGTTGTGTCAGGTTGAGTCGGTGAGCAAGAAGGAAAAGGCTAAGCAGAGGCCCCTCGCCCTCAACACCGTGGAGATGCTAAGAGTTGCCAGCTCAGCGCTAGGTGAGTAACCTCACAATTGAGAGTTTTTATATTTGTTTGCTGTAACACAACTGACTTATTAAAATTAGGCCCAAGCCGTTTTTTTCCAATTGGATTTTAAGATCAACTTACCACCATGATTCATTTTGGGTCATACATACACATGTGTGCTCAATGTGTCCAAAAAGCAATTTTTTCTGTCACCGGAAGGCAGGAAAATATTGCCTTTTTTAGGGCTGGACAATTAATCGCATTTGCAATATAATCACAATTTTGAAAAGCGCAATTTCCAAATCGCAGAGGCGCGCAATTTTTTTTGTTGTGTAACTGCATAGACTTAATGCATAGACTTGTTTGTTAGCCACAGTCTGCACATGTTGAACAAGGATTGGGGTTCAACGCAACAAGATATTCTCTTGAATTAAAATATGCTGATTAATGAGTAGTTCATTTTTAATTTTTAATTAGAGATTGTGTACAAATATGCATATTAATGGGACATGTGGTGCTTGTGGTTTTTATTGTGAAAAATCGCAATATTGGTTGAAAATAATCGCAATTTTCATTTTTGGCAAAATCGCACAGCCCTAGCCTTTTTTCCCTTTTGTCATCACAGCAATCAAACATTTCTAAAGCTGACCTCAACTTTTAACATCAAGAATAAGAAAGTTTTCCCTGACCCAATCACGATCCAAAATGCAAGAAAATTGACACAGCGTCCTTTGCTCTTTTTAATGGTGAATGAGCTCTCTCTCAATGCCACCCCAAAGCCAGTGCACAAAAGGTGTGGCATAACACAGCTGAGAGATCATGGCAATAGAATTGTGATATGTTAGAGAATATGACCACTGTTCATGGCCAGTGTCCATTCCTTATACCAATTGTTACTCATGGGTGCCCTCTGCTGTGAAGCGCTTAGAGACAGGACTTTTGCATAATGTGCTGTATAAATAAAATTCAGTTGAATTGAATTGAATACCAAACATTGTTTTTTATTCAATGATGACAAAAAACAATCGAGACACTGGCTAAATCCCTTTCTAACCTTGAACCCTGTGCTCTAACCTTGAGCTCTAAGCCCTCAAAGGCTTAAATCGGCCAACCTTCATCTTCATCCTCCTCCTCCTCATCATTCATAGCATTTCAAATACAAACCGGATTCCAAAAAAGTTGGGACACTAAACAAATTGTGAATAAAAACTGAAAACTGAAAACTCAATGATGTGGAGATGGCAAATGTCAATATTCTATTTGTGATAGAACGTAGATGACAGATCTAAAGGTGAATCTGAGTAAATGTATAATTTTAAAGGAAAAATTTCACGGTGTCAACAAATCCCAAAAAAGTTGGGACAAGTAGCAATAAGAGGCTGGAAAAAGTAAATTTGAGCATAACGAAGAGCTGGAAGACCAATTAACACTAATTAGGTTGATTGGCAACATGATTGGGTATAAAAAGAGCTTCTCAGAGTGGCAGTGTCACTCATAAGCCAAGATGGGTAGAGGATAACCAATTCCTATAATGTTGTGCAGAAAGATAGTGGAGCAATATCAGAAAGGTGTTACCCAGCGAAAAAAGACTTTGCAGTTATCATCATCAACTGTGTATAACATCATCCGAAGATTCAGAGAATCTGGAACAATCTCTGTGCGTAAGGGTCAAGTCCATAAAACCATACTAGATACCCGTGATCTCCAGGCCCTTAAACGACACTGCACCACAAACAGGAATGCTACTGTAAAGGAAATCACAGAATGGGCTCAGGAATACTTCCAGAAACCATTGTCAGTGAACACAATCCACCGTGCCATCCGCCGTTGCCAGCTGACTCTACAGTGCAAAAAGAAGCCATTTCCTAGCAAGATCCACAAGCTCAGGCGTTTTCACTGGGCCAGGTATCATTTAAAATGGAGTGTGGCAAAATGGAAGACTGTTCTGTGGTCAGACGAGTCACAATTCAAAGTTCTTTTTGGAAATCTGGGACGCCATGTCATCCGGACCAAAGAGGACAAGGACAGCCCAAGTTGTTATCAACGCTCAGTTAAGAAGCCTGCATCTCTGATGGTATGGGGTTGCATGAGTGCGTGTGGCATGGGCAGCTTGCATGTCTGGAAAGGCACCATCAATGCAGAAAAATACAGTGGCTTGCGAAAGAATTCGGGCCCCTTGAACTTTTCCACATTTTGTCACATTACAGCCACAAACATGAATCAATTTTATTGGAATTCCACGTGAAAGACCAATACAAAGTGGTGTACATTTGAGAATGGAACGAAAATGATACATGATTCCAAACATTTTTTACAAATAAATAACTGCAAAGTGGGGTGTGCATAATTATGCAGCCCCTTTTGGTCTGAGTGCAGTCAGTTGACCACAGACATTGCCTGATGAGTGCTAATGACTAAATAGAGTATACCTGTGTGTCAGTACAAATACAGCTGCTCTGTGACTGCCTCAGAGGTTGTCTAAGAGAATAGGACCATGAAGTCCAAAGAACACACCAGACAGGTCAGAGATAAAGTTATTGAGAAATTTTAAAGCAGGCTTAGGATACAAAACGATTTCCAAAGCTTTGAACATCCCACGGAGCACGGTTCAAGCAGTCATTCAGAAATGGAAGGAGTATGGGACAACTGTAAACCTACCAAGACAAGGCTGTCCACCTAAGCTCACAGGCCGAACAAGGAGAGCGCTGATCAGAAATGCAGCCAAGAGGCCCATGGCGACTCTGGAGGAGCTGCAGAGATCTACAGCTCAGGTGGGGGAATCTGTCCATAGGACAACTATTAGTCGTACACTGCACAAAGTTGGCCTTTATGGAAGAGTGGCAAGAAGAAAGCCATTGTTGAAAGCAAACCATAAGAAGTCCCGTTTGCAGTTTGCCACAAGCCATGTGGGGGACACAGCAAACATGTGGAAGAAGGTGCTCTGGTCAGATGAGACCAAAATGGAACTTTTTGGCCAAAATGCAAAACGCTATGTGTGGAGGAAAACTAACACTGCACATCACTCTGAACACACCATCCCCACTGTCAAATATGGTGGTGGCAGCATCATGTTCTGGGGGGGCTTCTCTTCAGTAGGGACAGGGAAGCTGGTCAGAGTTGATAGGAAGATGGATGGAGCCAAATACAGGGCAATCTTAGAAGAAAACCTCCTGGAGTCTGCAATAGACTTGAGACTGGGTCGGAGGTTCACCTTCCAGCAGGACAACGACCCTAAACATAAAGCCAGGGCAACAATGGAATGGTTTAAAACAAAACATATCCATGTGTTAGAATGGCCCAGTCAAAGTCCAGATCTAAATCCAATTGAGAATCTGTGGCAAGATCTGAAAACTGCTGTTCACAAACGGTGCCCATCTAATCTGACTGAGCTGGAGCTGTTTTGCAAAGAAGAATGGGCAAGAATTTCAGTCTCTAGATGTGCAAAGCTGGTAGAGACATACCCTAAAAGACTGGCAGCTGTAATTGCAGCAAAAGGAGGTTCTACAAAGTATTGACTCAGGGGGCTGAATAA
>JAGFZM010000249.1:100296-187796 GCA_017657215.1 Limnothrissa miodon | reverse complement strand
TATCAGCCAAATCACTCTGGAGGCTTTGTTCAAATAAAAACTTGCTGACCACCAACCACAGGGCTATTAGTGATTCACATCAAATTTCTCCTTTAAGAAACGGATGTGTAAATGCTGTGATAATGTTAATGTAGACTCCTGTAGAGGATGATGTCTGTCCGGCCGTTTTCAGGTATGGATGAATTAATGGAGGTGTCCTTCTCACCCATCGCTGCTACTGGGAAACCTCTCTCGCGCTGTGGGAAGTGCCATCGCTTTATGAAGTACATCCAGGTAAGAGCATAACCCTTGCCAGTCAATATAGGACTTTATTTTTAAATGGGAACTTGGTGGTTATTTATGGTGATGATTTAAAAGTATGTGTAGCATCTGTCAGAAACTGGAAAAAGTACCACTGGTAAATATGGTTTTCTGACCTGAAATGCATTAAGGTCTATGGTGGGAGGGTGTCGATTCTCTCTAGACTTTAAGTCTTAAGTCTTACTTTAAGTTAAGTAAGTTTAAGTCATTTACCAAGACTCATGACTGTCTCCATGAAGATATTCAAGGTTTGCCAACTCTACTCAATTTCTGTCTGACTTTTGTGTCTTCTGTGTAAATGGACTGCATTTATATAGCGCTTTTCTACTCCTACGAGCACTCAAAGCGCTTTACAATGTATGCCTCTCATTCACCCATTCACACATATGCATTCATACTCCGGTGGCAGTGGCTGCCATGCAAGGTACCATCCTGCCACCGGGAGCAATCGGGGTTCAGTATCTTGCCCAAGGATACTTCGATGTAGTCAGGCTCGAACCTGCAACCCTCCGGTTACCGAACGGCACCTCTACCATCTGCGCCACCATCGCCCCATCTGTGTCTGCTTTGCCCTAAAATGTCTCAGTGAGATTTTAACAACGGCACAAAATCTTCTGATGACTGCATGCATTTGGTTCAGTGACTCAATGGCTTGCAAATCGGATGTTCCGGCGGGCATGTGACTTTTGCTCAGTGCCACCATGTTCTGACTGCCATCCTCTGCATGCTCCCCCTCTTCACTCTGCATATTCAGTGTGCTGGTCAGCCGTGTAACAGGTCTGACGCACGTTAGGTGGACGCTCGCTCTTGCTAAGTTTACCCAATCTACGGCCTTTGTAGGCCACTCTTTCATTAGGCAGGCCCTTGAAAGTGGCCTTCGTCATGACAGAAGCTCAGAGACGCTTTTAACAAAATTAGGAATCCAGAGAGAATCAGTGGCCTTAAAAAGCCACATACAAGCTCACAATCATGACTCTTTTTTTCAGTTTATGAATAAATCATGACTATGTTTGCCGTAACCCCCAAACCTCCCATCAATTACATTACTTTATTTTTTTCCTCTATTAACTGAAAAAAAAACTCTTCCTCTTGTAAATGTCCGCCTGCACACAGTAGGCATGTGATGTCATGGTTACATATGACCTCTGACACATGCCCAAATGTTTTGGCACCAAGGTCAAATTCTTGTGCTTAGGAAAACCGATAATAAATAAGTAATAACCAATGCTATTTAGGTTATTACATGATTTCAGTTTGAAGCCAACTAACATGTACCATGTGTGTTTGACAAGGCTAAGGTATGTGCTTTTGTTCAACTGATGCCAGGGGAACCCCAGAGCCTGCTACTGACAGAGTAAAAGTTCCTAAAAACCTTACCTCTACTAAAACTACAAAAATGTTTGTGAAGAAAGAACAGGAAAGAGTTAAATGCTTCCCTGTGTCAGTACAAATTTCTGGTTGAATCAAAATAATAAAAGTAAAGAACAAATGAGGCATCATGTTAGAGATTAATGTTAATTTTATGTTTTATGTATTTATGCAAACACGTGTGCACATTTAAATGACTTAATTTTTTTTTTCTCTCTTGGCAACCCCCCCCCCCCACACACACACACACACCCCTCACCCAACACACACACACATACACACACACTCACACACACCTATACACCCCTTCAGGCCAAACCCAGCCGCCTCCACTGCTCCCATTGCGACGACACCTACAGCTTGCCCCAGAATGGGGCCATCAAGCTGTACAAGGAGCTGCGCTGCCCTCTTGATGACTTTGAGTTGGTGCTCTGGAGCTCTGGCGCAAAGGGGAAAAGCTACCCTGTTTGCCCCTATTGCTTCAGCAACCCCCCCTTCAGGGACATGAAGAAAGGTCAGCATGTGTTACAATTGGCACAGTCTCGGTGTCTATCCGTAAAAAATCTTCCTTCCCCGTACATCAGCAACGTATGCAGAGTTTGCTAAAGGATATTACATATAGTTCATAGCATTGAAAACATGAAAACATTTTTAAAAAGCATCTGTAAACTAAGATGGAGATGCGTTTTACAACTTGACCTAAATGCTGTAGACTGAGCAAATGCCACAGGTGGGGTTTATCAGTACAGCTGATTCCCCATCAAGCTTACACCAGCTTTATCTGACCTTGTTCATCCCTTCTCTTTCCTACCACACAATAGCGCATAATTGCGTCTTTTCATGTCTGTTTTCCACTAGTATTATTAATCTTTCTGCTTGCGTTTTGCAGGTATGGCCTGTAACGAGTGCACACACCCCACTTGTCAGCACTCTCTGAACTCCCTGGGTATTGGTCAGTGTGTAGAGTGTGAGAGTGGCGTGCTGGTGTTCGACCCCACCTCAGGGCCCAAGTGGCGAATGGCCTGCAACAAATGCAACGTGGTCGTGCACTTTTTTGAGCACGCTCACAAGGTGCAGGTGGCTGCCGACAGCTGTGAGGCGTGCGAGGCCTCGCTGGTTATTGTCGACTTCAATAAGACGCGCTCGCCGCTGCCTGATGGCGAGACGCAGCACACGGGCTGTGTGTTCTGTGATGCTGTCTTTCAAGATCTGGTGGAACTCAAGCATGCCACCATGAGACACCCCATGCACCGGGGCGGGGGGGCAAGGAGAGGGGGACGGGGAAGGGGTAGGGGTCGACGCCCAGGTGGCAGAGGAAACCCCAAAAAGCCCAAAGACAAAATGGCTGCCCTGGCAGCCTACTTTGTTTAAAATGTTTGTCAATAATCTGCTGGCACAGAAATGTGTTTGTTTTTTTGTTAAAATAAATTTTAGAATGTGACAAAATCCTAGTGTTTGCTGAACTATGTTCATTTAACTCCAACTCAATATTTCTTGATGCTTCATTAACAACTTAATTTGATTTACTTACTTGTACTATTACTTGTACTGTTTCAAAACAGTACAATTTACAAACACAATTTCAATTCAAGATTCAATACTGTCTACAGTAAATGAAAAGTACAGATGCTCCTGAGAAGGCAAGATTCACAAATACATCAAATATTTGCAAGCCTGCTGTCAAAGGGTTTCTGACTTTGGTCACTGCCCTCTAGGGATACATTACAGTCAAACATTATATCATATTATCTTACGTTATTATTACATTATTACATCACGTTTGTTCGGGGTGTAAATACTTTACAATCCCACTGTCATTTCTGATAAATATTTTTTTTCTATTTTTTTTTTCATAATGAAATAAGTAAGTTTGTTAAAAAAATATTTGCCTGTCATTGATAGATTAAAAATACCGCTATACAAGAGGCCATAAATCACAACTTCTATGTCATTGCCCAAATCATATTTAGAGCCAACCACTAGGGGCATTTGTTCATATCGCGTCTCTAAAATCTGTCGGTTCAACTTCCGTCGATCTCCAGCTGAAGTGGATTGCACGAGAACCAATGGCCTTTAATTCCACATTTTTGTTTTATTAGCAATTCTTCACACTTTGCGATACTGTTCATTACATGCAGGATGTGAATGTAGCCAAACTGTTGTGACTTCCGTGACGCTCGAGCTTTTTGTTTAGCCTCCGAAAGGGCGTGTTAAACCCACACTGCAGCCACGCGAGTCTCGAGATTTTGAACTGTCTGTGCACGAAGGGAGTGCCTGCTTCACAGAGAAAAGACTTTAAGGTATGAAACACATCCCTGTGTGGTCTTCATAATCACTCAGTTTTACCTGGTACGCAATTACAACTAGACAGTTAAAAGTATGCCGTCCTGAATGTCAGGAATTAACGGAGAGGAACACAGCTTGCCTTTACAAAGGCCTGTCTGACACCGCCAGAGTTTCTGCAGAGCCAGCTGTAACATGTGAACAGTGTTATCTGCTGGTTGGCTAATTGGTAGAATGTTTTTTTTCGCAGGGCGTGAAAACATGTCTGATATGTTATGTCCACCAACGAATAAAAAAATGAAATCAAACTAAAGTCGTATATTGTATTGTAACAGTAACTTGGCACAGTCTAGCCAGCCTTGTGCACGACGGGGCAATGTTATTAACAAGGGATACATTGTAGAACCATCGATACATTGTAGACACTGATTGTGTAGAATGTTGATGTAACACTTCATGGTGCCCCATACACAGGCATTCATTCAAGTAAGCCATTGTTGATTTTTCACCATATAATTTGGTCAGCTGCTGTTGGCAACAACTGCTGTCAAAGTACTGTTGCGTAGGCAGTTTTGTGCCTACAGTGGGTTATGATGTTGCGTGTTTGGAGATATTTTTAAGTTAAAACTATAAAAGCTTTAAGGACCTTACACAAACGATAGCGAATCTCTGTATAATAATAAATGTCCGTGTAATACCCCTTTTCTTCTTCTTACTTTACTTGTTCCTTTTTTGCTGGTCACAGGTGTTGAGCCTCTGTTTGACCAGTGACCGTTATAAAAGAGGAGTGGATCACTCCCTGTGGATGAGACTGAGTTTGTATTTTGAGGGGGTGGCATGATGGGTACTATTGAGCCTGCTATGGCTCAGAGCTTCCTGGAGAAGTTTCTGGAGGAGTTTGCAGAGCCGTTCAGCCCAGAAAAACCTCCACCCGTCAACCCCCTTAGCCGTAAAATCAGCCACGAGGAGATCAGAGGGGAAAGCATTGACCTGGGCCTCCGTCTGCTCACAGCCAGGTGGGTGATGAGTACCCATCTGTATTTTTTATTCATCATTATATTTTGCGTTTTATACCTGTCTGTCTGTCTGTCTATCTGTATGTCAGTCTGCCTGTCAGTCGATTAATTTGTTTGTCTGTCTGTCAGTCAATCAATCCCTCCTTCTGTCTGTTGATTCATCCATCCATCCATCCATCCGCATGTCAAGTTGTCGGTTGGCCGATTAATCCCACCTACTGTCTTTTTCTCACTCTCTTTATTTAAGTATTTGTGTCTCTCTGTTCATTGGTCGACTGATAAATCCCACCCTCTGTCCATCTCTGTGTGTGTCTCTCTCTCTTGCTCTCTCTATCTCTTTCTATTTAAGACTGGGGGTATGTGTTTTTATGACCCCTGTCAGTTTGTCTGTCCATTGGTCAATTGGCCAATCTCTCTCCCTCTCTCTCTCTTTCTTTCTCTCTCTCTCTACCTCTCTCTCTATTCAAGAGGGTATGTGTTTTTATGCCTACTAGGGATACGAGCCCTTTTTATGGGAGTGTGATTCATATCTTTTTTTTTTTTTGTATTGCAGCACAAACAGTCAAATAGTCAATGCCACATCTCACTTTAACCCACTTATCTGCCAGTAATCTGTCTAACAATGCATTCTGCACCTATAGAATCTATAGAATACCATCTCTGAGTTTACAGTATTATCCTTGTGAATGTGGCTCTTATCGTGTATGTGTGCACATGCACGCAGCTCTTGGCCTTGCCTTTTTGAGACAGAAAAAAAGTGTTTTAGTTAACCTACAACGTCCAGGCTTGCAACTTCATGTTAAAAGTAACCAATGCATTACACACTGACTGCTCCCATGGGGCACATTCCTCAGATTCCAGCCAAGCAGATGCAATCTTGTCCACCCCATCTGTTTCAAGCTTGGGCTAGGAATGTGGGCCTTTTATTTCATTGCAGTCTATTTTATGCAAAATGACACACAATAATCAGCCGCCATTCATTGGCTAAAGACTATGTAGCGCATTTATCACCAAAGATTCTAAGATTCTGTCTGTCCATCAGTTTGGTGCCTCATCAGTAGCTCCATGTAGCTTCCACTGCGTTTAAGCGTGGAATATGTTGAAGTATAGGTTTTGCCATTCCATGTGCTGTTCAAAGTGGTGGGGATGTGTCTGTCAGTAAAGACTGGCTTCCTGTCTGCAAAAACACTATTGTTCTGGTCACTTCCTGGTGTTCCCAGTCAGTTTCCAGCAGGAGGGCACACACATACACACGTGCGTCAACACGTGCGGGCCCACATATACACTTGTGCAGCACACAGGAACACACTAATGTGTAAAGACACACCTCTGATTCATTTCCTGTTTTGGAAAAGCATGGACAGTATTCCTCATCATAGTACCTCAAAGGAACCAACTACCACCTTCTCAAACATTAAAAAACAAAGCAAGAATGTGTTCTTGAACTAAACAATTTTTGTAAAGTAGCTTTTCTAGAAAAATGTTTGATATTAGACAAAAACAATTGGCCTATTTTTTGAGCTTGTTTATGTTGTTGGTTTATCAACAAATATACCTGGACGACATTCATCTTTTGTGCTGCCCTCTTTTTACCACCAATGTGTTGATGTGTTCTAGGGAGGCGCCGGTGTCTCTGAGTGTGGCCCTTTGTCAGGCGGCAGTATCTGAGCTGATGAAGAGTGACCTCGCGCCCTTTGCTCTCACACAAAAACCAGAGCAGCCGCTGGAAGAGGATGAGCCTTCTGTTGCCTGTGAGTTATTTCCACTGCCATTTACCCTGAACTTTTACACGTGTGTGTGTTTGTGTGTGTGTGTGTGTGTGTGTGTGTGTGTTTCATCCTGTCATACCTTCGAAAAATATTCAGTCATCGTGTCAGTCACAGCACTTCCACTAGATGGAGAGATTTAAGGACTATGACTGGATTATGACCAAATACTGCACATTTAAAATGAATTGACTGGATTATGACCAAATACTGCACATTTAAAATGAATTGGTGTGTAAGTTACCCAATTTTTGCCTTATGCCAAATTTGTGTGAAAGTGATATCTTATAGCAACAATACCTCATCTATGTTGATGCATTACCGTGGTGCATAGGGGCAGAACTGATTCTGATGTATGGATTGAAGGTGTTTATTATTTACTTACTATTATTAAATTATTTACTTACTGCTATTAAAGCTTAGCTAGTTGGTTAACTTTTGTAACTTAACCTCTTCAGTTCCAAAAACACCTCTTCACTGCTCACCATTTATCAAAATGACAGTTACAAAAGCACTTTCATCACAATAATTTCACTCCCAATGTCTCCATGAAATTATTATTTCCAGTATTCATAATGTACCACAAATGGCAAAGTGCCTGAAACTACCTTACATAAGCATGGTGCAATTTCTTCCTGTTCAATATTTTTATTTATTCACCACTAGATGGCCTTTGTGAGCATTTGAAGCTTACATGAGGCCTTGAGAAATGAACCTTTTGGTGAAAAGCTTAAGCTTAAGTGAAAAGCTTGGTGAAAAGCTTAAGCTTAAGTGAGAAGCAAAGCCTAATCTTGCCATCACTAGTTGAAGGCATGCAAGCTTTCAGATGCTTTACACAGTAAAACAACATGAAAGCACTTGGTATGCTGGCTACTTTGTGGGTGCTTTGATGTAAGCATTTACTGAATGCTTTCTATTGACAGTTCTAAGGTCCTCTGCTGAGAAAAGCTGAAATAATATATATATATAATAATAGATAAGAATAATTTATGGCCAGAGACTTAATGGTGTTGATCTGAAAAGGGTTGTATGCCCTCTAGTGTTCAGATGAGGACATTGCATTCAGACAGCTCTGTTCTTTTGTATTTATTGTAAGTTTATTTGTGTTCAGTTTAGGGAGAACAAAATGGAGTGCTGGAATGTTCAGGGCCCACAGCTGCATTAGTGGTGGCCAATCAGATAACCTTAATAAATGCTGTCTAACTAGACAAGTGGATGTAGTGAAAGTCTGGAGGCTGACATAAACGAGTGACGTGCATACTATGGGAAGGATAATTACAACAACAACAATAATAATTATAAAATACAACCCCAACTTCATACACACTACCTGCTCTCACCTGACCTGCTTTCGCCGCTATGTGCTGTATACTGAAGCTTGTGACACATTGGAGCATATAGGGGAGTAGGCGTAGGATGTTGTTGGACATACTTCTGCAGACAGTGTTAGATAAATGATCTTTGATCTGACCTGTCTTTCAAGAGTAATATTGCTGGTAGCCTGACCCACCCTCTAAAAGTCATGTTACTCTAATCAGAACCATCTTGTCTCGCTCTTTTGGGTTAAGTGCTAAAATCCAACAATACTTAATGGATAGGTGCACCTCTGTGTGTTAAATGCCTATTTCCTCGGTGCAGTGTTTCACATTCATTCACCAGGCTGGGCAGCCCACCTTAAATATGTTGTGTTATATTGGACACATGCAAACGGACATTTGGGTTCCATTCATGAGCATTTATTTTTATTCATTTCCGTCTTTTGTGCCTATTCTTTTTTTTATTACTATTTGGACATTCTATTGTATTCAAACCAGCAGAAATATACCACACACTTTCTAAAACCCCACCCCATCAAAGTTTAGGCCCATAAAGGCCCATAAAGTTTAATCAAATCCTGTAGGAAGCACTGCTTTGTGTATGACTGATCATGCTCAGGCTACAGCTTCTTGGCTTTGGCAGTGATGGATTGATAGTCAGAGAAGACATCTGGAGTGGGTCATCCCAGATCCCTGTTCTCTGAGGCTGGTGAGTGCTGTCGGTTGGTATAACTATGACAACATTTTGTTACAACATTTTGTAATCAATTTGACAGCTAACTAATATGGGGGCAAAGGAAATAGCTATTTCTTTGCCATAAAGAGTTAGCGTTGCCTGAATCAAGCCGTTACAGGGCTACCAGTGTCTTGATAGGATAACCCCTACCAGACACAGGTTTTTACTCCAATGTGTCTCCTGGAAAGGGTTGGCTGAAACACATATGATTGGCCCAAAATCGCTGGACAGACTGAGCCGCCCAGCTTGCATAATGGTTGCAAGTGCACACAATCTCAACGTGATTTTTTCTATCCTTCACCTGTGTTCTCCTGTCCCTCTGTGCCCTGCAGTGTTGGAGTCGGAGGGTCTGCAGCTCCTGTTCCTCAACAAGCTCCGCGAAGTGGCGGCCAGCTGGAGGCAGAAGCTTCCTGCCTCCCTGGGCCCATCCTCTAACCGCTTCAGCCGCTGCTCTGTGCACGCCATCCGCAACACGCGGCGGAAGATGGAAGACCGCCACGTGACCCTCGCCGATTTTAACCAGCTCTTCGGCATACAGGTGACAAGCAGCAACAATATTGAGATCCTTTCTCAATTTCTCAATTGACAGAGGCCACAAAAGCTACAAAATTATTAATAACCCCACCCTTAGGGGGGTTTAGCAATAATTAGCTAAATGCTTAACACGTAGCCAAGATGTACAAAGCTGACAGTTTGTCAATGCGTTCCTTGTGTTTGGTGCTTTGTTTGTGCAAATGTTTCTCCGTCATGACAGGATGGTGTGGAGAGGCAGTACTACGCCATCTTCGATGGACACGGAGGTGTAGACGCTGCCACTTTTGCGGCCACCCACCTCCACATTATCCTAAGCCAGCAACAAGAGCTTGTGAAAGACCCGAGTGCCGCATTCAAAACTGCCTTCATCCAGGTGGATGACATGTTCAAGGTGAAGGCCAAGCGAGAGGTCAGTGAAAAACGGACAGCGGCCACTCAGCAGACAATTGATTTGGAGCTGAAACCTGTGTGTGTGTGTGTGTGTGTGTGTGTGTGTGTGTATGTGTGAGGACCTGAGTTGATCTGTACAGGGCCACTGCTAGATATTTTGGGGCCCTACTGTATGATGGAAAATGCTTCTGGGGCCCCCGGAACATATGATATTAAAAATGTCCCCTGTCTGTGCCGGGCCCTAATAATCATCTGACTCCCACTGCACATCTGTGTCTGTTTCCCACAGCGCCTGCGGAGTGGGAGCACTGGCATAGCAGTTCTGCTGGCAGGTGACTGGCTACACGTGTCCTGGCTCGGAGACTCCCAGGCCATGCTGGTCAGGCAGGGGGAGGCGGTCACCCTGATGGACCCCCATAAGCCAGAAAGAGAGGTGGGTGGATAAACCCCTGGTTTAGTAAGGCTGTTCCACTTTCCTCACTAAGCAGGGGCTTTAGGTTGAACTGAATGCTTAACTGTAATGCTGCACGTAAAGATGGATTAAATCAAGTTACAAAGTGTTCTGACTTCTGACTTGCATTACTGATCATCAACAAAGATAGGATACTTTTGTAGGCATTCATGAATGATTTACATATAGATATTTAAGTTTATAAATATGTTAAAAATGGCCATCCTCATCATGTGGACCCCACTGTCATGATCTTGTATTGACTTTTAGAGCTGTTCAGTGATGTGTAAATATCATCAGGCAGGATTATTAATGGTAATAATAAATTATTGGTTTTGGCAGAATCGGTGAAACTGGTTCCACATTAGGAACTTAGGTAGTCAGACTGACTTTGCTGTTTCTCCTGTTCAGGATGAAAAGCAGAGAATTGAAAATCTTGGAGGCTGCATCGCCTTTATGGGCTGTTGGCGTGTGAATGGCACATACGCTGTTTCTCGAGCTATCGGTATGTCGATAATATCCTGAAAAAGGGTGATGTCAGTCACAACATTACATCATCAATGTCTCACGCAGTGACTGATTTTTATATTGATTGTCTAATTTATAGCAGTATCATTTGACTCATTTTACTACATTACATCATTCTCTGCATGTTGTAATGTTGTAACTTGACACTTTTACTCTTGGAAGACATCACGTGTCATGCACATGGTTATAGAAATCCACTAAAGCTTGGTACACTCAGATTTCCTCAAACACCCCAACCTCTTCCTCTGGTTGATTAGGTGACTTTGACCAGAAGCCTTACGTCTCCAACATGGCCGACTGCTCGTCAGCACAGCTGTCCGGCAACGAGGACTACGTCCTGCTGGCGTGCGACGGCTTCTTCGATGTGGTGTGTCCGGCCGAGGTGCCGGGCCTGGTCATCGAGGCCCTGCGGGAGTCAGAGGGCCGCGGTGGCTGCGAGGAGGTGGCCCAGCGTCTGGTGGCCCAGGCTAAGGCTTCCGGCTCCAGCGACAACATCACTGTCATGGTGGTGTTTCTGCGCGATCCCAGCCAGCTCCTGTTGGAGGACCAGGGCTCCCCGGGCGAAGCGGCTGCACCGATAAACGGCTAAGGGCCGACAGCCAACGCCAGGTCACACTGGAGCTGCCTACACCATGGGGGCTGTGTGTGTGTGTGTGTGTGTGTGCGTGTGCGCGTGTGTGTGTATGTGTGCGTGCTGTGGAGAGACTGCTGCCCTCTGCTCTTTCTTGCTCCTTCTCCTTTACGGTGTCCTCTTGATCTCTGCCACTTCAGCTCTTCACCCTCCCCCTGTAGACGGGGATGAAACCTCCCCTTTACTCACCAGTGATGTGCCACAACAAAAAGCTTCTCCACTTGAGGGATCAAACACGACAGCGGCGCACAGTCATAGCTCGTCTGCCTTTCATTCACAAAAATGGGAATGCAGTGTGTGTGTGTTTTACTTTTTTTTCTTTTCAGTGACTCAGGGTTACAGCCAGGACCTTGCCGCAAATTTCCCTCAGATACAGACTCTCACTGGACCATTTTATATATTATCTTCTCTATGTCTTACTCTTACCAGAATTCAGTATCAGTATTCATTCTCTCTCTCTTCCTTATGGGTGCCTTTTTTTCCAGAATCATCCGTGGCTGTGTCAAAATCTGGAAGCGATGCAAGATGTGTCCGCAAGTCCGTCAGATTAATGTTGAGTGTTAAGCGGACTCTCTTCCTGGCAGACTGACGTCTGACGTCCTGGTGCCTGCTAGCCTGTCGTTAGGCTCTCAAATTACTGCCTGCTCAAATGGCATGAATATTTGAAAGCCTTGTGACATGTAGCTAATATAGCCGGCGCGTGGCTATAATGCGATAACGCTATTTATAGGCTAGGTCGGGTGCATATTCAAGCATAGGGCATGTTTTTTTTTGGGGGGGGGGGGGGGGGGGGGGGGGGGGGTCCGAGTGTTGACGTAGTGAAATAAAATACCGTAGATCCTTATCTCCCTCCCCCCAGTTTTTGTGACCTTGGCCTTCCTGGACCAAGCTCCTTATAAACTGTTTCAGTCAGACGTATTACATAATGTTTTTTTGTGTATCAGCGTGCACTGTTCCACAACGCGTGCTGTTTGGCTTTGCTTCCATTGTGCAGTGCTTTAAACAGGAGTGTGTTTTTTAGACATAACGTTTGTTTTTTAGACTGTTATACTTTTGCTCTGCAGTGCAATGAACTGTAGTGATTAGCTGTCTGCTTGCTTGCTGTGTCATCAGGCTGATTCTTGTGATCTATTTTTTTAAATGAGATCTAACCTGAGGTATGGAGAATGTAGCATGTAGTGCAACTAATTAATTACTTTGTTTTAATACCAGCTCTGATATTACTTTGATTGCTTTGTGCAGAGCCACTGACCTTTTGGGTGTTTCTCTCTTCTAAGCATAGACTGCATTATGCATATTTTATAGAGATTTCTTAGCATCCCAACATCACCCCACACCAAACTAAATAGTTTCATTTGAGCTGTCTGCCCTAGAATATGGATGTAGGTGGTTTCAGTACAGCTACCAAGTGAGCTTTTCTTCCCCCTGAACAAATAGAGGGGGGAGATGAAAGATCATTGCCAGTAATTGAGATAATCTACAACCTCCATCTCCACTGAATCAGCTTTTGTGCTGGCCTGGTGCAATGGGAAGGTAGCATGACCTCATTGCCTGAAGCTCTGTCTCATTTCTCATCACCAGCTATTTGTGGTCACCGTGTCAGTTATGTCATTCACATGTCCAAATCAAAAGAAACAGTTTTCAAGTCAAATCTGTTTTTCACCATCCATCAGATACTTAATCATGGGCAAAGACTGTCCTCTTCTTTTACACAGCTTGGCTTTGGGAGATGAGGTTACTCATCTGCAAGTGTTTAATGCCCACAGTATAGACTATGTATGGTCCACACTTGTTACACTCAAACACTATGACTATGAATTTTGGGTGTACGGGTAGAGCCGTTTCTTGCCATGTCCCACAAAGTCTTGGCGTGTATTGACCTGTAAATAGAATTGACTGCATTACGTGTTTTATACAAGAGGGCCACGTTTGAGACTGTGGAGCTTTGGAGCTGTGGAGTTTTATTTTGTACCAATTGTTACAGAATTTGTGTGTGCTGTGCATTTCATTTGTTCCTTCTTTTGTCTTCATCTCTAAACCAGACATGCTGTGCCTTAACTCACCTCTGATCTAAACATTTCTTAACTTAAACATCTTTTCTTATCACTTTCCCAAGTAACTTTGGTTGCCTTGATCACTGACGACTTAATGAGGGCAACAGGTTGCTGCCATTTCTAACTGGACCATCATTTTTTTTTTTTTTTGGTGTGGAATTACTGTTTATGTAAATGATGTCATAATAGATAGAATAATAGAGATGTTTCATTTCTGTGAGGTGAACTGCCAAACCACTGTATGGCCATTTTCTGGTGCATTTTTACAGTATTACATTTTAGCGTAACTGCTTTCAGAATAACCAGTTTTATGATTGAATTAACTTTAAACCTTTGATGTGAAATGTATAGCCTACTGTTGTATCCTCTGTCCATAATCCATTAAAATAGGTCAAGTGTTAAAATACCACAGGCAAGAAAGAAGTACTGGTACTTGTGCCAACACAAATAACAAAAAAAAATTAGTAAATAAATACAAAACCAAATCAGGAAAATATCTTCGTTTTATTGTGGTGTTATTTTTTAAATTGGGACATTCTATCTCGTGTTTCATTAAATTCACTACGATTGCTCAGAACAGGTTGATGCTCAGAAATGTTCAAGCATCCAAACTATTGCAAAAGTAGACCTACAAAAAAACATGATCATACATGAGAAATTATTTGATTTAATGAGAAAACAAACAACCTACTGTACACCTTTCTAATTATCATATACTGTAGGCCTGTATTGTTCATTTAAAGAGGAACTGCTGACCGTTTTCGCTTGCATAGGTTTTTGCAACCTATAGTATAGCTAGTGAAAACATCTGATTATTTATTTAACCGGAGCACGGGATTTGTGTAAATTCCAGTTCAAGAAGTGACATATCGTTTCAAAGTAGTTTACAAAGGTAATTGTAATAACCTGTGTATGCATTTTAATAAATAAATAACCACACTATAAATAATCACACTACAAGTCTACAACACAGGCTGAATTTCTCAAAGCCTATTTATTTCAATCTGAAAAATGTGTTGACAACATAGAATGACAACTGTCTCTGGTGACTCTCGCGATACAACATAACGTTTCTTTTCTGTCACGTGACCCCCCCCCCCCCCCCCCCCCTTTTTTCCCCCCCCCCTCTCCCTTTTCTTTTTTTTTTTTTTTTTTCGTCCCCCCCCCCCCCCCCCCTCCCGTTATTTCCTGCAGCAACATTTCATGCTTGATTCCGTTGCAGTTTGTGTGGCTTCACCGCACCAAGCGCAAGTGCACGTTACTTATACTGTATCGCAATATTTTATGAACCGTTTTATGTATGCATTGCCTCTTTACCCGGTACTGGCTATATTGAAATAACGCTCCATTTTACATTATCTGTTTTCATCAGTAGTCGAGGCTAAATTTAGATTTTGATCTTTTATTACTGATCGTTTGGAGCTATCGAAGGCTGCTCAGATTCAACAATGGCGACAGCTGCGGTATCTGGCCCTGCAGGCGGCGGCCCCAACCCCGGATCTGGGGCTGAGTTAGTCCGTGGGCAGGCCTTCGATGTCGGACCCCGCTATAGTAATTTGTCTTACATTGGAGAGGGTGCCTATGGAATGGTGTGGTAAGTACCATTGTTTTTTCGACATTGACTGGGATTGGAACGATGACTTACTTGGGTAACTTGTGCTAGATGTTTCGCTAGTTTAGAGACAACGTTCACACTCGTCCTACCTAGCATGCACCTCGTGAAATTTCAACTATTGGTTTAGCTTCTTTTCATTCCGTCCCCTGTCCACTTTCCCAACATGCAATAAAATGGCTAGATGGAGATAAGTGTTTGTGATGTGTGGCCTTCCTGCCAATTCAGGGGTGGAGTGTGAATAAACAAACACCAAGTTGCTTGGTAATAAGTGGCCAAATATGGCTCAATTCTGGCTTGGATGTTTTTTTTAACAACGTTAACGTTTGCTGTTGAATCATCTGGTTTAATGTGTGAAATCAGTGTTATCACATAAATCAAGGACCGAGGTTGTAGGTTAAGACTCAGACTGTCTGCATTCGCTAATGACCTGAACCAATCTCTTTCATAACGAGGCATTTAACGTTAAAGCAGATGTGTGACCCCTGATGCGCAGTCACTGTGTCAGCAACAAGTTGTTCTTCGTAGTGGAATCTTGGATACAAAATGCCGAAATCTACCCTCTTAGTCCCAGGTTATACTTCCGACAGCGGTTTTCATGCACCACCACTGACTTCGCAAATACTTTGCATTTCCTTTTGAATTTTAATCTTTAGCTGTTGCTATGAGTGGATTATAATACAAAGCCATTTTTTTCATAATTTTGGAGAGCACTTGTACTTGCGCTGATGTGTTCAACTAACACGCTGCCCTTCAGGTGTGGCAGGGATGTTCGTAAAATGTATGGCATATGTTGCCTTAGAGTCATTTATGATGTTGGAAATATAGAGTGGAATGATAAGGCAACCGTGTAGGAGCAACAGGATGTCAGCAAGTCCTGTTGGCTGCACCCGGTTGCACTGGGCTGTACAATGGTGGCGTGGGTGCCGATGCGAAAGCTGAACAAGATGCTTTATGATGGGCGACACTGCTCATTTAAACAGCTAGAAATAACGTTCTGTACTGCAACACCATGATCTAATGCGTTTGTAGCCTAAGTTACGCATGTTCTCATATCAGAAATAAGTTTACATACCAAGTCATCGGTTATACAACAAAGTTATACAAACAAATGCAACATTCTCAGGGGTTAACTTTTTTCCCGACAGGTAACGTTAGAACAGAAAAAGTGAACGTTCAAATTGAGTAGTCAGGTTCATTGGAAACTTAACTTTTAAAATTAACAGGACTAATTACTCAGTGTGTTTGGAAACATTGAAGTATTTGGGTTGAGCATTTATGGAGTTTTTTCCATTTCCATTTCGAAGTTCTAGAATGACTACTTGTAAAAGTGTCTGGTCTATGGTTTTACGGTAACTAAAGAGTTCAGATGTGAAAGTAAGAGGGGGAGGTGTTAAATAGACGTGCATAGATCAGAAGAGAATGCAGTGCTAACATTGCTTGTGATTTATGTGGGGAAAAAATCGTAGCATTTTGCATTTCCAGTGATTCAAGGAATTTATTGTCACATACTTTTTAAAAAGGGTTAAAAATGTTGTGAAATTATGGATGTCTGTGTAATGTGCATAAAAGAGAGAGGGGTGTAGAATAAGGCAAAGTAAAGTAATAATAGGTGTGTGTGTGTGTGTGTGTGTGTGGGGGGGGGTGATAGAGATGGAAGTGGCAGACAGTATGAAGGTTAGTGTGGAGAGAGTCAACAGTTTAACTGTAATTTGGCATTAGCACTACTCCCAATCGTTAACAAGGGGCACCCAAGAGCAACAGGGGCAAGGAAAAACTCCCTACCAAGGAAGAAACCTTGGGTAGGACCACGACTAAAGGGGCCAACCCAACTGCCAGAGGTCATGTGGAAGAAGGGGTGAAGGGGTAGGGGACCTGTGATCAGTGATACAACATTTAAAGATTTAAAAGGCTAAAGCAAGGTTGTGCTTGTCTCATTTCCAAACATGAAATAGAACTTTTTTTAAAGACCACTTTACCTTATCTGGATGTTCAGATAAGTGGAAGTGTAGTTGAACAGCTCTGAACAGTAGAATTTCTGCAGCACATGCTGTTCGCAACCTCTTTAACTGGATGAGATGAATGGATTTGATGCATTAGGGGTCATTAGGCAAATGGCAAATCTTCTACATGTTGTGTTTGTTTTTTTTTCTTCTTGCCTTCCTCCCTTTTCCGTGTTGCTCTCGGGATTGTTTTTCTTGTGTAGAAGCACCATGGCGGTTGTCCGACACATGAATGTTCCAGGCCTCCTCTCACCCTTGAAACAAGGGAGGCCTAGTTTGTCTAGCTTGTCTAATCACAGAAGTGGCTTTACCTCGCGTACGGCTGGCTGTGACTCACCCCAGATAATACAGAGATTTGAATGGGAGCTATTGGGGGGCCCCTACTGCATTTGGGCAATAGGTTACAGCCTCAGCCCTGTTCCCTTCAAAACCCTGTCTGTCCAAAACGGATGTGATCCACATCATATCTCTCTCTCTCTCTCTCTCTCTCAGCATGAAAAGAGAAACAAAATGTAGCCTATTTAGCATTGGGTTTTAGGTCTCAGTTATTCGGAAAAAAGGTCTTTTTGAATGTGTGTATGTGATTGAGAGATGCGTATTAAACAGACAGGCTGTCTTTATTGAAACCATTTGAGAATGTTAGTGACACTTCTCTTGACATCTACATTGCACTACATTGAAATACATAGGCCTAATTGCCAAACTGTTTGCTCAGTCTTGTTTGCAGTCCCCTGCTGCTGATTTTCCTACCATCAGAAACAGAACACCTAAACACCTCATCTCTCAAGCAACAGATTGTGTATTGCCGTATAAACATCCTACTTTGATACCCTTTGGCCTTGAGTTCCCAATAATCAGATTTCTTCCTTGAAAGCACTGTTCTTCATATTTGTTTTCTGTACCCCAGCAGTTTTAAAGATGAATTTCAGTGTTGTTCAACACTTTCCTGTGCGGTTACTCATCCGGTTGTGATAAAGTGGTTATGTTGTCTTCTCTCTGATAATCTCTTAGGCTTAATCGTGTCTGGGCCAGCAGTCCGTCATTTTGGTCAGAACATGGAGAAGTTGGGCCCTAGATTGGTTAAGGTCCCTCCCTAAGTGCAAGTCAGATTATCTGCAGGGTTGACTCCTAATCTAGGATTATTCCACAATCGAAAGATAGTGGATAGTCTTACTAAAGAGACTCTGTTGCACCAGAAAGGTGTTGGTTTGGGACTACTCAAAGCAGAATGTCCTTATCAGCACAATCACTACCTAGTTCACTAGGATAAGGGGAGAGCGTGTTGAGTTTTGTGAGACAATGGCTACCTTGTTAATGTTGCGCCCAGTAGCATATCTTACTTTCCCTCCTACGGGCCTGAATGGCACTGCAGTGTCATCGGAGGGATGGTTTAGGAATTGTAAAATGTACCTCGTTCTTTTATCAGTAAAGTATATTTTCAGGCTAGGCACTACTGCTTAGGACCTCAAGTCAAGTATTAAGTCAAGTCTTAAAAAAAAAAAAAAGTATTTTTTAAAACATCTTCAAAAATGTCTTTCATAATTCACAAGGGGGTAATGCAAACCAGATGACAAATATGAAATGCATTGAAGGCATAAATAATGTACTTGTCTTGCACTGCTCACACTGTACCCATGCACTGTACCTACACTGGTTAGAAAGAATCCCAATTCCTGCTTTGTTGCAGACATATTCCTATAGACGCTTTGACTGGGGAGGTGATGCAGCTTTGCTTATCTGCTGTTTGTGGTCCAACGATATGGCCGTGCACTGCTTTTGTTAACCACTGCTTTTGATAGAGGTCTTTATTTGAGGCGAAGTAATGTTGTTGGTGACTTTTATGACAAAGGTTCCCTCACGAACCCAGGCTGAGTCACTTTGAAGTGGCCCACATCAAATGGCAGACGGCAGCAAAGGCTTTCAAGGCTGCTGGTGGTGACCGACAGGAAGCATTTGGGAGAGCAGCCCAATTCAGACGGGGTGAAGGCCAATGCACTGACGCAGTCAGCACCGCCACCTCCACACTCCCGTGCTGTCCCTCTTTTTTGTCCCGCCGACCAGGCTGATGTCATGGCACTCTTGGCAGTGTGTGGGAACAAGCTTTGGCTTTGCCTGAGAGTAAGGGCAGAGATGGATGTGCATGCAGCTCTCACTCTATCTGCTTGTAGAGGAGGATGCCTTATTCAGGCAATGGTGTGAGTAATCATGGATCTCTGTAGAGAAACACAAGATTAGAGCGTTTGTTTGTTTGTTTGTTTTTTCAAAAGAGATCAGTTCAGTCCCCAATAGGCCATAGTAACCTCATGTCATAATACATTTTACTACACTTGTTGTGGAATGCTCCATTTACTTTAATTCCCAACGTTCCAAAAGAGATGGGTCATCTGTTCCTTGTGCTTCTTGTGGGCATTGTTGCAGAGAGACAGACATCGCAATGGAAGGGCTAAAATTTCTGCCATCTACCCTAATGCATCACTCTATCGAGGCTTATTTCACAACAAGGAGCGTTTTGCAGGTGGCGTACATTTGCTGTCCCTTCCATATTTACAGACAGCTAGCCACCAAATGTTCCATGAAATGAAGGGAGTCATAGCCATCACCATCACCAACCCCAACACGGCCACCATTAGCCAGCTCGGTTCTCTTGGGTACCAGCCTCTGAGCAGCATTCTGCCAACCCTGTCCCCAGCACCGTCACCCGCAACATTTTCTCTTGCATGCATGGCACTGCGCTGCACTTCTTGCGCTTTCTCCCTCTCTCCCGCTAGGGTCTACTCTGCTGCTCTGCCAAACTCTGCTACGATGCCAGTCGCCAAGGCAACCTCTCCAAGGCCTGACGTCAGCGGCCCCACACTCAAATTGGTCTGGCTCTGTTGGGTAGGAAGAGGTCTGAGGTGTGTGCGCACGTTGCGTATGTTTGTTCAAAGTACTCTCAACATTGTTGCAGGTTTTGCGTTTTGGATGTTGTTTTTTTAGTGGGATCGAACCTGCCAATTGTGGGTTACCTTATGGAAAGGAGATGGATTATTGGTTTCTGTATTTCTGTATCAGTATTGTTGCAGGGAGACGGACATCACAATGTAATCATATTATTCACCAGGAAATGGCCAACTGATATCCTGATACTATGGCAATCTGTGCCTCTTCCACGCTGAGTCATGTCCCTCCATTATCTGCGCTCTCTCTCTCTCTCTCTCTCTCTCTCTCTCTGACAACAAGTGAGCAGTGTCCATTTCTACCATCCTGTTGGCAGAGCCAGGCACATTGCCATCTTTTCCTCTCCTCTCTTCTGTCCATCGCCCTCTCCTCTGTCGCCCAAATGATTGGTGCTCACAAGAAGGAGTCTACAAGTTGACTTCGCTTGAACAAGGTACTGAATGGTTAGCAGGCTGTTTTCACCAAGGCGTCACGTCACCTCACCAATGATGTTTCAGTTTTTGTAAGACGGTCACAAATGCCTGTTTCCCCTCCTCACCGCATCCTGCTATCAGGCTCTGATTTAGTCTATAGCCCAGTGTGTAATTTTTCAGGGAAAAAATGCCCTGTGGAGAGTAGAAAATTTGTTTTTTTTTTTTTTTTTTATGGCAGTATGAAGAAAAAAAAGTGTTACTTACTAATAAATATATTTTGAAGTGTGTTTTGTGCTTGTGTTACCTCAAGGGTATCTGAGATTGTCAGCTCTCTCGCTCTGTAGAAGCTCAAGCATGGCAGTGCGTGCGCCTGCCTCTACTCACTTGGCCTGGTCGTCATGGCAACAGCCTGTTGCATAACCAGCCTTGCTTGCCGCAATATATGTAAAGTCTTGTAGTCCGTCTCCGTGGAAACAATCTTTCTCACCCTCTCTCTCTCTCTCTCTCTCTCTCTCTCTCTCTCTCTCTTTTCTTTTCTCATATAGTCACTTCTACACACGTTCACACACATTCACGTACACCAATGTTTGTTTGATATGCTCCAAGTTCACTGGACAACTTTCAACAGACCTTCATCATTAATCCAGTGCTTGGTTTACAAAGCTCGCGTAATGCTGCAAATCTTACACGTTTCTGTGCATGCACTTCAGCAAATGGCATTCCCTCAAATGTCTCAACACTGCCCTTGCCATAATACGCCACAAGACAAAAAATAGAGACATAAAACACAACCTAACATCTCCTCTCATTTTAGTGTTTCCTGATCTTAGTCCAAGTGTCGCTAATAACGGAGCTAGCAGTCGGCCTCTTTGTGCTTTGAGCTGGTTCTTGCGGCGGTACAGCTAGCAGCCGGCCTCTCTCTGATTTGGGCTAGTGTGCGCGGTTGTGCGCTCACTCTCGGGTGGTGGTCCTCTCTCCTGGCACCTGGCCTGTGGAGAAGCACTCAGAAGCTGGCAGAGCTTGGCGCTCGAGCCACAGGCTAGAGAGCGCCATCCGCCCACACACTCCATCTAGAGGGATGGAGGTGTGTGTGTGCTCGCGTGCGTGGTGGGGGTGGGTTGTAGAGTAGATAAGAGCCTGAAGGTCAGTGGTTGGTTGCTTGGTTGTTCTTATGAGTCTGACTGACCCACTTTGAGTGGTAAATGCCGTCAAAGTCCAAACAACGCTCAAGAAGTTGTCTGTACCCTTATATATAATATCTCTGCTCGAGTACCCCAGACCAGTTTTTTCAAGTCTGTATGTGTAGCCTATGTGTTTGTTATTATATAATTTTTTTTTTCCAAAAACACCACAAGACCTCAAGTCAACAATGGCAATTAACAAATGGTAAACGGGCAAAAAATCCCAAATCTGATAATCAGCAATGTTGTGTCAGATTTACTATTTTTGATTACCTGCCTTGGACAGGCAAGCTGTTGTTTTCTTACCATACATTTGCTAATGCACAACACCCAGCCCTAACCTTCCACCTCCCCCAATGCAGCTCTGCCTTCGACCGGGACAGTAAGGTACGCGTAGCCATCAAGAAGATCAGCCCCTTCGAGCACCAGACCTACTGCCAGCGCACGCTTCGTGAGATCAAGATCCTGCTGCGCTTCAAACACGAGAACATCATTGGCATCAACGACATCATCCGAGCGCCCACCATCGACCAGATGAAAGATGTGTATCCTTTTGCCAATGAGCCAGTGCTCCCTTCACAGTTAGCACGGACACAGTTAGATGCCTCCTCCGCCACACACACACACACACACACTAGCATGCTCCTTTGCTTTAAGGTCAAAGGCAAGTTGGTCAATAGCACATTGCAATACTTGACCAACACATTTAAATATCACTGTATTTAGGGTAAGTGTAAAAATAATTATTGTAGTAGTGTTAACCAGTAGTACCGTAGTCTAAAATTGGTTATTTAGTTAGTTTATTGCGTTATTTAGTGTTTTTGTTGTTGTCGTCTTTATGCTGTGTGGGTGAAGGAAGCTGACCTTTTCCAGTCATTGCATGATATTGATGTAGTAGGGGTTGCACAGACTAGTCGACATGTCGACTTCAGTAGGCTAAAATGACGTTTAGAACTTGATGTCGACTATTCGCTGATCACGTGATTTTGACGCCAACAACATGTACACCTCGCAGAAGACAACAGGTGAGGAGGGTGGTGGGTCAGCACAGCAAAGTAGGAGTGGTACATCAACTGTGTGGAAATATTTCACCAAAAATGAGAACTGTAGCATGGTGTGCAAGTGTGTCCTCAAATACAAGAGCAATAGTGCTATGCACACCAACCTGAAGAGGCACTCGCTAACATTAGCTGATGAACAGCCCAAATCTTCACGTCAGCAGTCAATTAATGACTTCACCAAATGCCCTCCAGTCACAGAGAAAAGACGGCAGCAAAACTTATGACTGAAACTGTTACTCAGCAGGGCTGTGATGATGACTAGGCTTTCAGGCTCTTGCCTGTGTGTTGTTTTCCTCCCAAATTGTTTTGAGCATTGCAGTAGCATATTTAACAGCGTTAAGAGTTGCAAGTTGTTGTTAATACTTACGCTAATAATTGCAGTTATGTGTAAATTCTGTCAATGAGCTGACCATTGTCAGTAAATAGCCTACAAGTTAGTGCAAAGGGTTTTTTTTTTTTTTTACTGAAAAATATCAATGACGTCACCAGCGACTAGTCGACGTCGACTTGACTCATCACATTAGTGTTGACTTAAAAAAATTCCGAAGTCATGCAACCCCTATGATGTAGTAACAAAAAAAAACAACAAAATAAATGGGCAGGTATTTGGGTGTGTGTGGATGAAGTCATGAAGTCATTTATATTGATGTAGTAACAGAATGGTCAGGCAGATTCTTGGGTGTTCATGGGTGAAGTCATTGCGTTGCATGATATTGTTGATGCATATGATGAAAATATATGTTGAATGAATAATATATGATGACTATATTCAATGAATACATATGCTCAATGTATATATTGAATTAAAATATATGAGAAAATATATATTGAATAAAAAGGGATATTAAGAGTACAGGCCTAAAATCAAAATCTCGATTAATTTAATATAATAATTTAACTTGATTATGATTAATGAACAATTAATTTTGTTTTTATTGTGTTTTTATAAACGTAATAACGTAACAGAGCAGGGTCACGTGACTCCACATGCGGTAGTGTTTTTAAAAGGAAGGTAATTGAAATAATTGAACTGGAAATTTTTGATCAATTATAGGCTCTGAATGTTTACGGTTACGATTATTTTTCGATTAATTGCCCAGCCCTAATTGAGAGTTTTTCCAGGCTTCCAGTGTTGCTGGTGAAGTAAAGGTTTATTTTTTCGTGCACAATAAAATAGATGAATCTGTAAATATAGAAGAATGATTTTTATACGCATTTTAGGAATAGTAATTGTTAGTAAGTAGTAATTGACTGTTAATTGTTAGCTTAACAGACGCAAACCAAATTAATAGACATTGTGGATTTTTCAAAATGTACTGAAAAGTAATATCCGTGTCATTGTTTTGGAGGCAGAATCTAGAATCTGCAGAATCTTTGACAGTTTTAATTAGGTCAGAGGAAGCAGAGACACTAATATTTTTGTAGTGAGCAAAGACTTCCAGTTGTGGCTTCCTTGACATAGGTGCGTGCAGCTACATTGTCCAGGACCTGATGGAGACAGACCTGTACAAGCTGCTCAAGACCCAGCACCTGAGCAATGACCACGTCTGCTACTTCCTCTACCAGATCCTGCGAGGCCTCAAGTACATCCACTCGGCCAACGTGCTCCATCGCGACCTCAAGCCCTCCAACCTGCTCCTCAACACCACCTGCGATCTAAAGGTACTGAGGGATTGGAGGGAAGGGGTGATTTAAAAAAAAAAAAAAAAGTAAAAATGTTCTGATCACTGCATTGCTGATGCTGGCGGTTTATGCATGCCATTTATGCCGTTTGTGTTTCTGGGTCTTATTTGTTTTATCTGCTCTCTCTTTTGAATGTTTTTCTGTAATTCTTTGAGGAGCCTAAAACAAAAGGGAATATAGTAGATTTTGTGTACCCAGCCGCATGTTTGCAGTTGCGCATATAGGTAGATTGAAAAGAACAGATCCCAGTTTGCGCGACTTGCGTTCTGTGAGCCATCATGAGCACAAGCTGAGCTGAGGGACGAAGCAAGTGTCCTTAGAACAAAATTACCTTTGCTTTGAATGTTCAGTGTGGAGTTGAAATGACATTGGCTTTTTATGTTCATTGTTGTGTTGAAAAAGGACATAAGTTGTCTGTCTGTGCTCTTGGATCACCACATGTTTTTGCTAAACTTGCCTTGTTTAGCACACCATTAGCTTCTAAGCTCATTCCTTTATCTTCAGCTTCTAAGCTCATTCCTTTATCTTCCTCAGTGACTTTGTTACTTTGACTTTTTTTTCTCTCATTGATGGCGCAACACTAGTGAATTTGATGTTAAGATCAAATGCAGACAACAGGGGAAACTAACACCAAAAACACAAATTTTACTTCTGCAAAACTATTGTATTTGTGTCTTCTAAAGAAGAAGTACTTTTTGTCTTCTAAAGAAATGTGTTTCTTTACTGGTGCAAGTTGTTATTGTGAACGCTTAATGTTATGAATTGCATTACATAAATTCTATTGAGTTGCCTCGTGAGATTCTAGTTGAGTGAGCAAGTGAGCTTTAAACCCACCACAATGTGAATTGCATAAATGGGAATTAAAATCTCCCCCTTTTAAGTATTAGTATTACTTTTTAGTAAGCTTCTAACCTTGAGGCTACCTGGCCCTGCCGATTTGAGCTTCAAGAGAACAGATTACTTGCACAATCTGGTTACAATCGGTGCGTTTTATAGCCTGTGCTGACCTTAAGAGGTGGCGAGGCCATTTCTACAGCAGCACTTCCTATTTATAAGTTCTGATAATGAGAGGAATGGATATGTACCTATTCTCAATTTCAACTAAAGAAAATCCATGTGTACTGTTGGAAAACCATCAACCAAAATGTGCAGATGTGCATTCAATCCCAATTTGCAGCTCGGGGTCTGGAAGCAGAAGCTGTGCTACCTTGCTGTTTAAAATGAGTGCATGACAGAGGGTGATCAGATTAGATCATATTCCCACAATCGTTTGCTTGCCAGAGCAATATGTCAGCCCGCTATTGCTGCCTTCTTGTAATTAAGGCTGAAAGACTAATCAGGTTTAATGTGAAATCGCAGTTTGAACTAATGCAATTGCCAAAACACAAATGTTGCCACTAATTGTGCAGCTAGAGCCTCTGTCTGTTTGAGAAGGATTTGGGCTCAGCAGAAGACAAACAAAAGCTCTGCAAAAATGCCTAGTTAAGCAGTCACTCTTTCCTGAGACGACACCAAAACCTTGCCAGTGATCAGTAGGAGGAAAGTGGATGAAGCGACATTGCGTTAGATGTGCAGCATTAAGCAACGTGCAGGACTAGTGCACGCCTTGAAGATCTTGTGCATGTCAAATCACAAATGCAATATCAGCCTAAAAAATTCAATTCTACATTTTGCCCAAACATTGTTAAGCCCTACTACTACAAACAGTGATTGTGATGGAGAGCAAAGGAAAGCGTTTGCACAAGCAAGTGGCAACTGCAAATATTACATAAGCGTTCTGCTGTTACTACAGAGATTCCTGTGTGCTTTTCTCTTGCATGCTAGATGCAAGGAACACAGTGAAATGCATTCAGAGGCAGGGATGGTTGTTGAGGCAGCAGCTGCTTTGCGGCTGCTGTTGATACAATCTGACTGGTTAGCAGACACTAGTCATGAGGGGTTGGTGTTTTGCAGCTCTGCTTTTGAAAAGCACTCCAAAAACCAACAAACTGCAGTGAAGTAGTGCGAGATACCATGCATCATGCATGTGCCCTTAATGTTCTTGCTAACCTTGTCTTGTGCTAACTCCATTAGCTTCTTAGCCATCTATCCTTTATTTTTTGTGATGTTTTGTCACTTTGACTTTTCCGCTGACAAGTGAGTTTGATGTTGCTTAGTCCCAATGCAGACAACGGGTAAACTAAAACAAAAAAACCTCATTATACTTCTGCAAAGAAATTGTCTTTGTGTCTGTTTTTATGTCCCATATTTGAAGAGTGCTCTAAAAAAATCTCCATTATAAAATTAAAGAAATATATATTTTTTTAATTTGCTTTTGAGATCATATTGGTAAAAGTTTTGTTGCTTTAATTTGGTAAGGGAAAAACATAAAAGATAAAAAAAAAAAAAAAAAAATTGTTTTTTGATGTTGCTTGCATGGCTGAAATGTGTAAAATAAGGTTATCATAAATTTGGTTCAAAGAAATGTGTGAAAGCCCTTGTTTTTTCCATGTGTAGTTCCTTTCTTAAACCCAGTTATTAAATGAATTGGTTGGCAATGCAGAGTTCAGTTGATGTTGTTGCAGTGATGATTCTTCTCCTCAGCGGGGTTTGTGATTGGCTGCTCTCTTGCTCTGCGCGCAGATCTGCGACTTTGGATTGGCGCGTGTGGCAGACCCGGACCACGACCACACTGGCTTCCTGACTGAGTATGTGGCCACGCGCTGGTACCGCGCACCAGAGATCATGCTCAACTCAAAGGTGAGCCCACAAGCAGCAGCCAGAAGGGCAGGGAGGAGATGAGGCTTTAACCTGCACAGGCATGCGTCCAGGAGATAGATATGCCCTCTCTTTCTCTCACTCTCTATATTCTTGCTTTTTTTCTTCCCCCCTTATCCATGACTGCTCAGACAAGCACATTCCCTTGCAGCTGCTTAAGTCCGCATGAATGCCCATCGGCAAACAAATACATACCCCTCAGTGTTCCTTACACATTAAAACAGGTCGTGTAGACACTCACGCACACGCATGCTCCATCTTATTCCGACTGTGACGCTCAGACATGCATTGGCGTGTCAGTACACTCTTGTCTAGTTGGACGGCGACACGCTCGGCTTGTGAAAAGCAGCTGATTGATTGTGAGGGGTGGTGGCGGTCCAGCGACGCAGGCAGCCTCTCCCACACGAGGAATCAGATCAATGCCAAAATGATTTTGCCCCAAGGCAACGCATAGAGTAATTGCACAGCTTTTATTTACAGCCTTGAGTTATGAGAACAAGGGCAAACAAACAGCAGCCTGGCTTTCAGCTAATCAGTGGAGATAAGAACACAGACACCCACACACTTTGCCAGAAGCTTTCCATCTGATGACCATTAGCTTTCACTTTATTAGTTTAAGCTGAATTTCATCAGTAAATTTGTTCATTCATTGCCCATGTTTATGATGATAATTAGATTATTTAAACGAATTGCTAGTTCTTTAAATGGTACAAATGCTGATGCCAACCTTCTCCATGGGCCTAAGTCAGGCTGTGATGCACATCACATTATTGCAGTATAGGTTCCCTTGAAAGCCCTTCAGTCACTGAAAACATCCTGATAAGTGGGCTGAAATGGTCACGAATCATTAAGGACTTGCTACTGTTGAGCTCGGGCAGGGTTTCTTCAGCATGTTGCATCAAAAAGTGAAGATTGACTCATGCAAAGCTCTGTGATGCCCCACTTTCTTTTTGATGTGTCCTTTTTTTTCTTCTATGAGTGCTCTGTCTTTCACTCGCTCACCAAGACAAAAATATACTGTCTCTCACACATGCACACAGATACACAGGAATGGACAGTAGGTTAAGAGCTCTGCCAAGTCCCTTTTCCCAAAGATAAGGCAGTAGATGGAAACGGTAAAGTACTCTGCCAATTTTTTTTCTCCCCCTCTGTTTTTGGCTAAGGTTTTTATTTGTGACTCATTTTTTTTTTTTTACTCTTGTTCTTTGCAGGGCTACACAAAATCTATTGACATCTGGTCTGTGGGTTGCATCCTGGCTGAGATGTTGTCCAACAGGCCTATTTTCCCCGGGAAGCATTACCTGGACCAGCTCAACCACATCTTGGGTACTAAATCCTTCTCGCTCGCTTTGTTTCCTTGTGCTTCATTGTCTTACATACTGCCCCTCCTCCACCACCACCACCACCCACATGTGCACACACACATCCCAACCACAAAGAAGAGGAGGGTGAGCATTAATGTATTTTTACCTAAAGAGAAAGACGCATCACAGGCTGGTGGCACCGCTTTATCTACTGCGGAGATGGTATCATACTCCTCCATCACGGGAGGTGAAAGTGATCGGATGTGCATTTGAGCACAGCTGAGTTCCTGTGTGTGTGTGTGTGTGTGTGTGTGTGAGAGAGAGAGGGGGGGGGGGGGGGATTCACTACTCATTGAATGAGCGCTGTCTGACATGGGGCTCATAAATCTGCATGAAACACCAGCTGCGAAAAGGCAACATGAAAAGAAAAATGGCACAATAAAATCTGTCAAATGCAGATTTGAAAAGGAGCTATTTTTACCCTACCTTCAGCTCCCCAAAAGAGGCTTTATTGGGGTATTGATGTCATTTTACAAAATGTTACATAACAGCCACCTCACAGCCTCACATGTTAATTTGTGATCTGGCACAATGCTTTACCGATTGAAATATCTTCTATTTTGGCCTGCCTTTTAAAGGACTAGATACTGCCCATGCAATTAATATCTTGCATCTAGCATTTGTGGATAAACACTAGCACCTCAAAGTCTCTAGAGGTATTTTGGGTAGATGGTTAAAAAACATCTTAAGAATACATTTTACTCTTAATATGTACATCATGAAATAATGAATCATAAATCTGTGAAGCGTCTTTCTTCTCTGTATTAATAATTGATTTTCTACATTTTTGGGCAACTAAAACGCTTCAGTTAAACAGTTATTACAAATTTGTGGAAAATGAAGTTGCCTGTTAACTTGCCAAGTATGTGCTATTTTTTGGTATCAAACAGACCAGTTGAATTGTACTATTATGAATAAATTATACTTATATAATAAAATGGCCTATGCCACTGAACCCCCAGCAGGATTTCACTCATTACAAATACTGCAACATTAAAAAAAAATAAAAAAATAAAAAAAATGGTCGGTCATCAGCTTGTCTAATTTAATTCAATCTAGCTTCTGAACCGCTGTCTGAGCTAGAGCAGAAACATATATATATGGGTTTTTTTTTTTTTTTTACTAGTAACACTTTTTGTATTACTACATTAAGGGCAGTTGAAGCAGTGTCTTTCCTTGAAGACCTTGGGCTTTATAACGTATTAATATCAATAGCTTTGTCTTGTGAAAATCAGCACTGAGCCAGCTGTTTTCTTATAACTCCTGATGCCCTCTCCTTGTTTGAGCCACTAGGTCCCATGCTTTGTAGGTATTACAAGCAACTTGAAATTTGCCAAAACAATGAATTGAATTGTCACTACCACTGTGAACAAGAATTAAACCATCACCAATCCTACTTGTGCAGTGTGCATGTTTGTCTAGTGTATGTGTGTGCGTGTGTGAGAGAGAGAGAGCAGCAGCAGATGTTTCCCTAATGATAATGCACATCATTTCCTTATTTAGACCCCCTGGCCCTTATCACCGCCCCGTGGGGGTCTGCCACCACCACATTCCCATCTCGGGTTCTCCTCCACGTTATCACAAGGAAACGTGCTGTTTGTAATGCACTTGAAAGCCTTGTGTCCGGGTCTGTTGAATGGCCGGTTATAGGGCTCATCATAGACTGCCGAAGGTCTCCATTAGCTTGCTCTCCCATCCCCCCACCCCCAACTTGCTTCTCATCATGCCTAACACTTTAATTGTGCTAGATTCACGCCATAGAATGGCCTCTCGGGGATTACTGCTAAAGTAAAGCTGAAGAGCAGATGTGTGGTTGTTAAAGCCAAAGACTGAAGGTGTGAGAAGTGTCCTTTAAACAAAACTGCCCACCTCTCTCTTCCTCCCTCCCTTTACCTCTCCCACCAGGAATCCTAGGCTCTCCGTCTCAGGAGGACCTCAACTGCATTATAAACATCAAGGCCAGAAACTACCTGCTGTCACTTCCCCTGCGCTGCAAGGTACCCTGGAACCGCCTCTTCCCAAATGCGGATCCCAAAGGTCAGTGGGCATCCTAGCTCCACAGCTGTTGTTTACCCTCATTACTACTGATGGTTGATATCGAGTTCCTTCCTGTTGAGAAAAGCATTGTAAAAAAGTATTTTTTCAAGATGTCATTGCTTGAATATGAAAACTCATGACAAATGAAATTTGCTTAGAATTAGAGATCGACCGATATGGGTTTTTCTATAACCGATGCCGATACCGATGTTTAGATGTCAGAGCCAGCCGATCACCGATATGTGCTGCAGATTTTTTTTTTTTTTGGCCGATCTTTAGGGCCGATACCTTTACTTTTCGCCCTTAATTTGCATGCTAAAATATCATACTGCTAATAGAGGATGCACAAGATTTCCAAACGTAACATAATTTATTGAACACTGTCTTAAAATATCTTTGAAATCTTTATTATATCAAATATCATATCAAAATAAAATATTTAAAGTTAAGGGGAAAAAAATCTATGAGCAATATATGTAAATAAACATGTCAACTTAAATATACATTTAAATAAAAATACAACTTTATAAATAAACATTTTTAATAATATTCATAACAGCAAACTTTATGCAGATTATAGCCTAGTATTCTTACAACTCCACCTCTTAAATTCAGCTGTCTGGTTGAAGCCTCAAAATATTGTAAACAAAGTAGCAGGCTAAGCTTAGGCTATCATACTCTACTGGTTGGTTGGACTGTTCAGTTTGTGGATGTGTTTAAGTTTCAAGGTAAGCAAATACTTTTTCTCCTTGGGACAGGCCCTTATAAGTCTTTGAAAAACATTGGTAGATGGTCAGTCAACTTGAATGCAAGAGTTTTATTAAAATGTCTGCAGCATAGCCTACTAATGATGCTAACCGGATTTAACAGTAATTAGTTGTCTTCTTTGCGTCATTGCGTTCCCTATTGTGAATGTTATATTTGGATTAAGCGCGCACGAGAGCGGGCCAAGGAGAATGAGTTTACTTCTACTGTTTGGTAAAGTTGCATGTATAGTCTACAAAAGTTGCGGAAGAACTTTATGCTTTCACCCTAGCAGCGTCAGGTGCATCAGTGCGAACGCTTCCAGGGATGATCTCGTTGGTTTTCATGGAGACTTAAGCTGGACTTATACTTCTGCGTTGCGTCGTCGCAGACCTTCGCCGACACTACGCATACACCTTTCGTGCGCATGAAAAAAATCCTGACTACGCATCAAAGTGTCGCCGACACGGTACGCAGACCGACACATACGTCATGGATTGTGATTGGTCTGCTTTACATCAATTCCAGTTCTCCGCCTTTCCAGTGCGTTGTGTGTACAAGACCGGCATTTTTAAACTTACATAAATGGCCTTATAACTACCCATTCACCTGACAAAGACAGTTGACCATAGAAAGTAATGACCTGATAACTATGCTTATTAACCAGACAAAGCTTCCCATCAACGCATCCGACACAGCTTGGGAAGTTCCACAGTCTCCAGAAATCTCCAGCTATTTCCCACTGGTCAGTTGACGGACAGGGCAAAAACTCGGGCTGCAGTGTTGTTCACAACGCTTTGCAAACATCTGACACAATAGATGACACTGTGGATGAGGCCAGCTTGTAGCTTACCGCTAGCTACAGCCTGTTGATTTGCACCAGAAGCCAATACTCGCAACGCAACGACCGGAAAACACACACGCAAAGGACCCTTTCTAAACTCAATAACCCCCTTAGCGTTGTGGCAGTGAACTGCCACGCGTAGCAATTACGCGGACGCAGAGGTATAAATCGACCATGGAAGAATAAATCAAAAACGTCGGCGAAGGTGTCTGCGACGAAGCGACGCAGAACTTCGCCGACACTTCGCAGACACCTTTCGTGCGCATGAAAGAAATCCTGACTACGCGTTAAAGTGTCGCCGACACGGTACGCAGACCGACGCAGACGTCATGGATTGTGATTGGTCCGCTTAACATCATTTCTGGTTCTCCGCCTTTCCAGTGCGTTGTGTGTACAAGACCGATCCAGTTCTTACAATGTTAACTACAATGTTAACTACATTGCACAGATTCGTATTTGTCATAGATTATGCCAGTGCGTTGTTTATTTCTGAATTTGTGGTAAAAGTGTAAGAGATAAGAAGCTGTGCTTTCAAGATGGACTTTGCTTTCGAGATGGGCTGTCACCCCTGTGCCTTTTCACGTGGGCTGCTGATACTACGTGAAATCTTGACCAAATGTCTTTTTTTCATTAATCATCTTGTTCCGCTTCATCATCTGTATCAGAATCATTTGCTGTTCAATATCGATCAGCTCTAACTCAAAGTATTCTCTCTTGCTCGGTTGCCATGGTTCACTCACTGCAGTCTCCACAGACCGCGACCGGCATACCACAGCACACACACAAAGGACCCTTTCTAAACTCGACAACCTCCTAGCGCTGTGGTGGTGAACTGCCACGCATAGCAATTACGCGGACGCAGAGGTATACATCGACCACGGAAGTATAAATCAAAAACGTCGGCGAAGGTGTCTGCGACGGTGTCTGCGTCGGCGCGACGCAGAAGTATAAATCCAGCTATACGCGGTGTGCATGGAGGAGAGGGGCCGTGTGTGTGTGTGTGTGTGTGAGAGAGAGACAGACGTGTGAGTGACAGAACAGGGAGAACAGCGGAAAGGGAATTCAGCTTAACCAATGCTACGTGTTTTTCAATGGCGGTAAAATAAAATAAATAAATAAATAAATAAAAAAGTATAGCGAAACGCAATATGTGGCGGCCGGTGTTGAATCTGTGAATGCTGAATGCCGCCTTCCCCGCCCCATGCACAGAGTAAATTCTACAATCCCGACACAGGAGAAATAAACACACGGGGTTAGTATGTTTGCAAGCAAGGTGCTGATATGTTTTCATTTTTAAAGCTAACGGCAAACAACTGCAGCATTATGCCAATTCCAGACGGTTAAATGTTATTCGTTTTTTCTTTCCCTAAATGAAGCAACACAACATAGTTTCCTAATAACATAATAGACAACAGGACATCGAAATGTAAGAATTTAAGCCTTACCTTTATCTTCTAGGACTGTCTTTATAAGTGTCTCTGACTGAATATCACAAAAGTTTATTATGGGGTCCTTCACATGCGGCTGCACCACTCCAATAACATGTGGCTGCCCGCGGATGTGCCTGACGTAAAATCGGGCGCGACCACGCAAGGATATCGGCCGATGCCGATGACTTAAAAACATGCAAATATCGGCCCGATATATCGTCCAACTGATAAATCGGTCGACCTCTACTTAGAATAGCTAAAAATCCTTGCACACTTAATTGTGCTTGAGGGTGGGTGTGTGTGTGTGTTTGGGGCGGGCATCATTAATAAAAGCACTGTGTTGTGCTTGCAGCTCTGGACCTGTTGGACAAGATGCTGACGTTCAATCCTCACAAGCGCATTGAGGTGGAGGAGGCTCTCGCTCACCCTTACCTGGAGCAGTATTATGATCCCACAGATGAGGTAGGGAGCAGACACACACACTCACACACACACACACACACACACACACACTAAATAACTATTATGAATATAATGTGCGGAGCAGGCAAACACACAAACTGAATAATTCTTATGAAGAATATATACATACGTGTCCTCTAACTGTAGTATTTCCATTCACACTGGGTAACGATAATCAACACTTTGTTGTCACTGTCAAGTACATTCTAATGAATTCTGTGTGGCTGGCGGTGACTTATCATTCATAAAATCGCTCTGAAGTGCATGCACTGAGATGAGAGAGTTATACATCAACTTGTTTAATTTAAAGGCACCAATTTTCAATACTAAAATATATGTTCTTCCCTTTACTTAGACGAGTTGATGCATACCTGTCTCATTTCAGTGTGTGCACTCAATTGTTCTGGTGTGTGATGGTACTTTGTTAGCTTTTAGCTTAGCCTAGTTCTTTCAATAGAGTCCAAACAGGGATAAAATTAGAAGGGACCAAACACATCCACGTCTTTCTTATTTACATGCGGTTACTCGGGTAGTTAGATAAAACAGATTTTTCTAAGTGGATAATAAAGAGAACTATATTATGGCGGAAAAACAAATGGGTGTCGTTTGCTGTCTGCTCATGTGAAACATGACGGCACTATATACCTTCTGCTTGTTATCACTCCACATATAATATAGTTGTGGACTTGCCCTAATGGGTATTATTCTGACCTGTTTTTGTCCGACTACTCCTCCTAGGGCTTTTGAGATAGGGACACTGTTCCAACTCTGAAATGTCTTAACCTAGAAACTTCGTTCAAACTTCGTTGCGGAGGTCTCGGTCATGCCATGTAGGATATGTATTTAAAATTTCTAGGTGATATACTTTTTAAAGTATGGCAGGTTAAGCACAAACACAAAGACTGCCTTTAGGTTTAACTGCTTCTCCCAACTGAAAAATGTTTGAATTTCACTGAGTGTTCTAATTGTGGGCTTTGTGATGTCATCACATTCTACACCTGGTGAGAGCCTGCTTGCCAGCCAGCAAGCCAGCTTATCGCTCCATTAAACACAGCAGACACCCACACACACTCCCTCTCACACACACACACACACACACACACTCACAGAAATACACATACAGTTTGACTCTCTGAAGACTACAGACTCTTTTATTGTTTCTTCTTCCTCCACCTGTTTTGACCTGTTTTAACGGTTTCAAATTAAGTCCTCATTGCCATGATACACTATTGAGTTGTTTTTAACTATAATACTTCCATATAATGCTACCTTTCACTACTGTGACTCCTTATTATTCTTAACCCTTGTAACCTTAAAGGCCCACTAAGCAATATTTTTCATTTAATTAATCCGTTTCATACTGTTTAGGATGCAAAAATGAGTCATTACACGGCGAACGAACGGTGTATAATGCGCCACCGTGGCCAACAGCGGTAGATACAGCACTTGCAATGTTCAGCAGCGCGGACCGCCTCCAATAGAATGCAGTGCAATACAATGCAAAACAGCGGTCTTTAGAGGGAGCTCGTGATGGAGAAAAACAGAATTTGCTTAGCCCCTATTTAAGTCCCTTAGCAGCTGATAACTGCTAGTTGGTGACTTGGCATAGTTAGCATGTTAGCATATATATCATCATCAGCTTAGTCCAGTGAGTACTCCCAGAGCCCGTTTAGGGAGAGCCGGTCCACTCTATTAACTCCATTGTACCTGATTGTCCCTGCAATCTGTGGAAATTCCGCTATGGTAAAATTAATTGTGGTCTATGGAGCTAAGCAGCTAAAACTCGTTGTATTCACAGTTGACGACTTAATTTTTTAAAGTGCCCATAGAATGTCAAACCACATTTACCTTGTTATTGTTGAATTTAGGTAGCTTACGGTGTCCAATGGACCATAGCAAAACTTCAACCACTGTCTTCCGCCTCGTTCTACATGTAAATTTCAGCTAGAAATGGCCGGCTGAAAAAGGCTAATCTGAAACTAGGTGGCTCTTGATGTTGGCAGCACTAAGATACACCTCCTATATTTGCATGGTCCAACCAAAGATCGTTTGGAAACGTCTCTGGTCCAATCCCCTGTTGCTTCATGAATTTGCCAGAGGAAGTGGGAATTACGAATATTTTCGTTCTAAGCCTTTTAAATGAGCCTGTAAACAACGCGCTAGCAAGTGCTCCTGGGTCACTTTCAGCTGCCCAAATTTACATACACTATTATTGAGGCTCAGAGAACAATTTATGAGGGTCGAAAAATGTGTTCTATGGGCGCTTTAATGTACATTGTGGTAGTAGCTACCTGAGTATAGATTTTCCACTAGAAATTAAATAAAAAGTCACTCATGTCCTTTCTGCTTTTCACAGGATGGGCTGCTTTCCGCGTAACATGTTAGCATTTAGCTCATGGATGCCGTTTGGTCAGCGAGAAATTGCGACCGATTACAACCGTTGTGAAGCGGACCAGGCACCAGCTGCCAACTGTCACAAAGGCAGAAGGTAGCGATTGCCGTAAAGTGGTTCGCTTTTGTGTCACGTGACATGAAAACTTTGAAAGGGTTTTTGGGAAAAACAAATATTAAATGTATTGGTCAACTAATTGTCTAGTCAAGTTATCCTGTATCACATGCATTAACAAAATTTTAGGAGAAAAAAAATTATATAAAGAGAAATGTGGTACTGGGGGAGTGTAGCTCCATTCATCGCCTGCTCGGTTGCTCCCTTTCGTTGCAGTACCACCCAAAAGGATTCTGAGTGCGCGTTCTCCACCTATTAAAAATTCTCTGGTACTACTACTGTTAGCATCATTAGCATTGTTAGCATAATTAACATGTTTGCATAGTTATCATATGTTAAAGCAGCACCAAAGACTTTTTAAAACCTTAAAATAATGTTTTCAAAATCGTTTCATCGTTTCAAAATCGGTCCATCAACTCGTAACAAGGTGAACAATACTTGCTGCATTTGCTCTGCGGCCCTCTATCGGCATTAAAGGCACTAAACAAGTTTGCCCAAGCGGGTAGCTATCTGTAGTTTAAGGGAAACTACAATTGCCTTATGGGATGTCCACTGAGTACTACTTTTTGCATAGTTAACATTGTTAGCAGAGTTGGCATGTTAGCATAGTTTTCATATATGCTAATTTACAGCAGCTAGGTTCACACGCGCACGCACAGAAAAAATAATTGTCGCGGTGACACACTGGCAAGTCCACCCTGCGGTTTCTGCCAAGAAAATGTAATCTAGTTCTCCTTATTATCCACTGTGTAATACTCAAACAAACCTAAACGCAACAAACCACGGCCCACCAATCAACAACAAGATGGTAGAGGACGCTCATTAAAGGTGCTCTAAGCGATGGTGTTTGATGTCACTTCTTGTTGACGTTCGAAGTATTGTCAAACAAAACGGAGCATGGCTCCCTCCTCCCCCTCCCTCCCATGCTTCCTGAAAGACTCATGAACGTGCAACCCCCACCCAACCCCTCCTCCAAATCCTTCTTGTCGTTTATTGGCTGGAACAATGTTTGTTATGTTTCGTTTTGTTTGTTATGCTAGGTTTGCCCACTGTGTTTTTTAGCCGTTTGTGGAGCCTGGGCTGTCTACAGAGACCGCATTTTTTTACAGTGTGTTCAGGGGACAGGGAGCTAGCAGATTGTGAGGAGATGTTTGCTGTACATAACAACAAATGTTTTAGTCCTAAAAACGCGTCACATCGCTTAGAGCGCCTTTAATTCCCATCCCATCTTGTTGAGTATTACAACCTCTGTTGTTTTTCATAGTATATTCAGGGGGCAGAAAGCTAGCCGATCAAGGGAAGATGCCTATGATTTGAGAAAAGCATTAAATCGTGCTAAAATCCTGCAACATGTCAGAGCACCTTTTCAGAAGCCAGTTCATAAACATGTGAGGGTGGTTTTGCTGTTTGAAGCAGTGATGAGAAGAAGGTTAAGGTATTTGTGAAAGTCTCTGATGTCTAGCACAACAGCCTCATGTATGCACCCTAGAGTTCTCACAGGGATGCATGGAATTTCTGTGCGGTGAACTGACCACTTGAAGGTGTGCTTTTGTAAACCTACTACAAACAAAAAGACTGCTGTTACTTTTGGACAAACATACAGGCGTCCGTTTCTAATCAGACATGGTTGGTTATGAACAATCAACAAAGTTGCTGACTAGGTCAGTAACAATGGTTTTGGGAAATGATCTTTAATCTTAAAATTGTCTTAATCTGCTGTCTGTTGTTGTATTGCTGTATTGTAGCCTGTTGCTGAAGCCCCCTTTAAGTTTGAGATGGAGCTGGACGACTTGCCCAAAGAGACCCTGAAGGAGCTGATCTTCAAGGAGACTGCTCGCTTCCAGCCTGGCTTCAGGCCCTAAAGTCACCCAAAGGTAACAACTTGCTAGAACCTCAACAATAAAGTATTTAAAAAACGATAACAAAATAATGAATAATGTTTTTCTCCACCTAACTAAGACTATGATTAAAGTATTACATCAACTTATAAATTAGTTTTTAAAGTGCTGGATAAATAGTTAAATGAGTACATTTTGCTTTAGGAAACATGCTTGATTTAGCCAAATGACTTCATATGACACTGACTGATTGCCGAGTTGTGTTATGGTAATTTCAGATGGTGGTGTTAATATTAGTTCTGTGGGTTGGTTTAAAGATGGCGCCGTCTTAATGAGTTTCCTTCTGTGTTGTTGCAGATGTGACGAGGCTGAGGCCGACTCCAGCTGCGCCTGCTCTCTGCCAGCATCTTCTCCACTGTGTGCCGTTTGTTTTTTCTTTTTTAATTTATAATTTACTTTTTGTCTTAAACGTCTATGGCAAAGCCTGTCCTCTACTTTCTGTCCTTGTCTCAGGAACAGTGTCAGAAATACCCCCCCACCCCATTATTTCTTTTAAATCCTCCCAACCCTATCTTCTTCAATGCCTTCTGCTTTCTTTCTTAGTCTAACGTCTTCTTTCTCCTTGCTTTTCCCTCTCTCTTTTTCTTTCACTTCGAGTTGGGAGACGAGTGCCCTGGTGTTGGACAGGACGTGTAGAAACACAACGCGTGATTAAAGCCGAGCTGACAAGTGTTGTGTATTGGTGGGAATTTGGGCTATTATACAAACCCAGTCAGGCTCTTCTGTCCTGCATTTGTTTGAAAAAAAAAAGGTACTGTGTTGTGTCTGTGCAACGGTTTTGCTCTTTGTTTATTATTATATAGAGCAACTTTTCTGATAAGTGTCATTTAATGGAAAGTCTCTTAAAGCCATTACATTTTTTGTTGTCCCCCACTCCCCGTCTCTCCCTGTCAACTGAGGCCAAACTTCTGTACAGGGAGAGGTTGGAGCACAGAGGTGTTATCACATGTGATTTATGCAGTGGTCTGATGCTCCGTCACAGGGTGCATGTAACATGCCCTCTATGCACTTTTTTTGAAAAAAGGAAAAAAAAATTGCAGTTTTGTCAAGGCTCCATTCCTGGGTTGGTTCAGTACCCCAGCCCAATCTAACCCCTCCCCCAACCCCCTGCACATAACTCTTAGAAGCGTATATTGGTACTGACAGTTTAAAAAACGCAAGTCACAGGAGGTGTCATGCCATAATAAAGTGCTGGGACTATACAAGGTGGCGCTGCCATATTTTTGTTTTCTGAACCACATCAGCCTTGCGGGAGGCCGTCTGTGGAGCGGGCCACAGCTCAGGCAGGGCGGCATCATGCTTGGTTAACCTCAGGCACCGGTCCTCACCATCTCAATACGGGCACAATGGGGCCTCGACAGAGGCGCAAAAGCAAAACAAGACAGGGCTACAGCTCACAGCTTTCAGCGTTGATGCTTCGGCTTTTGTGCAGTCACAAAGGCAAATCCACAGTCAAACATAGCTTAGGGTAATAGATGTAGATGTACTACAATCATCTTGTCGAGGAAACACTTTGTTTCTTTAAACAGTACGGTGCCTCCTCTTCCTCCTAGCCTGCTGTTACTATATCTTCATCTCTCTCTCTTTCACACACACACACACACACACACACACACACACTCTCTATCAGTCTGCTTTCTCAAGTTCATGCCCTTCGCCTTGTCAACAAATGAGACTGTGCCCTTGCATGACTGTTAAAGCTTTCTATACAAAGACTATGTAAGTGCCACACAGCTGGGAGCTCTACCTGGGAACCCCCAGCCTTTTGTTATTTTAACTTTTGTGGTCTCACAAGTCCCATTTAGAAAAAGTCTAGAAAAAGGGGTTCTTTTTACACCTAATTTGTAATTATTTTTTTTTGTTTTCCTCAAATTTGGTTTTGTGTAATTTGAAGTTTAATTGAGCCTGTTGGCAGCAGACTGGATCATATTTCAGAGACAAAATGAACAAAGATGATTTTAATGAGAGTGAGAAAGGGTAAGTGAAGGTCCTGTGTAAATCCCCAAGGAAGATGGTCAGTGGTAGTATGATCAGCGATGGCCCTGTTTGAAGGTCAGCAGAAGGCATGGGACGACACTGGTGGAAATATGTATATAGCTATATCATCTAATAAGGCACTGAGGACCGGGGACAAATTAAAGAATATATATATATATATATATATATATAAAAACATGCACACACACAAACGCAAACTTGACCTAAAAGCTGATGCCTCTACAAGTAATCCAAACAACATTTAAGCCAGGTCCTGGTTGCCCCATCGAGCACAAGTGAGTGACTGGCTCTTCTGGAGCTGGATCAGCTGTGTGAGATGGCTCTTTGTGTGGCACTCATTCTTGAGGTCTCGCTGGCGGGCTCGACCCCAGCAGTAATCGTGTGTTCAGTGGGGATGTGCTCACCTGCGTTCAATATCTAATTTCATGTTCCTCAGTTGTACCTGGTGACCCCTGAGGGTGAGTAGTGGTAGTGCTGCGTAGACCCTCTGCCAGGGGGCACAGTTTTTTTTCTGAAACACTGCAAAACCCTGTAAAATAGCTTCAGCTGACATCTGTGTGCAGACTGTCTTTTTTGTGCCTTTTATTCGTCATGAATAACAAGATTTAATGTGCAGCTTTTTTTCATGTTATGTATGCTATTTTGTTTTTGCTTTGAGGATTAGTTGTGTTTTTTTCCAAGTATATTCTTTAAAGTATATATTTAAGTAAAAAAAAAAAACAAAAATAATGACTCTTAATCCTCTTAATGAATATTTTCTTTTTAAATCCTGTTGCCAGCGTCTTGTGATTTAAAACTGAAGATTTTTACTTTTGCTTCCTCCTGCCCCTTCTCTAGACCCGCTTTCTGCTTTGGATATTTTGTGCACATTTTTTTTTTTACTGTAAAATGAATGTCATGTTTCTATTGAATTTTAATCTTGTTCAAAAGTTGTTTCCGTATATTAAATTACTCTTATGTAAGTATGTGCAGATCGGCAGATCTTTTATTGTAAGTTTTTACTTGCAGACTGAGTCCCTTTTGAATTTGTGTATGGATGTGCTTTTGTTTTTGTGTGTGTGTGTGTGTAAGCACTGGGATGGAGTGGGGTTGTTTTCAAAGTGCTTTAAAAATATATTAAAACAAAACATAATAGATTAATTAAAGTGCTGTATATCACGTGAAGGAATTACCTTACAGAAGATGCCTCTGCTTCTGATTCGCCATAATGAATTACAAATATTGATTTATTTTGCAACTCTGTCAAATCATGTAACCTAGTAATGGCAGAATAAAAAAAACACTATCCTGTATTTGTTGTGGTCTCTCAAATGATGCCAGATGTTCCCAGTTTCAAATGCTCACTGTACTAAGTATATAAATGCACAGGCTTTCAAAGCACTTGGTTGGCAAGGCAACAGTGGAGCTCTTGTCTTTCAGGCTGTCGGTTGGTTGAATGGGGTAGTGGGAACGAAAAGACAAAAAAGGACAGCAACGTTTTAAGAAAGGACAATGGCACTTTTCTAAACCAATTTCACTAGTTGGGTCTGTGTGGGTGCTGTATGGGCTGTTGGTTTGTTTGATAACTGGTCCTGGCATGTTAAGGGGTCATAAAGGACTCAGAGTGAAGGGGGTGGCATTGGCACTGGCACATACAAGCCTGATTAACCTGTCACATTCAACTGCTACCACATATTCGATCAGGTGTAAAACTTAAAATAGAAAAAAATAAAAGGCTTGGTCATTGCTCGGCTCTGGTTTTCTAGGCAAGAAAGGACTTTTGTCTATTTTGTAGCCATGATGCATTTCCAGTGGTAAAGACAGACGATGTGCTTAAGCAAATTTATTTTTCATAAACTTGGTATATTAAGTATACTTAAACAAAGTCTGACCTATCCTCCCCCTGGGCAGGGTCATGACAGGACCATCAAAAGGAAAGGAAAAAAAACGATTCTTGAAAATTACTGCAAAAATACTGCATTTTACATATCAGATTAATCTATGTGTTTGTGTTTATTTACACAAACATAAACACACCCCTCACTCCATATTTGTCCTTATGGGACAGCCTCCAAGATATTTCCAATAAAAACTTTCACTTACTAAATTACATATTGGTTCAGTGGGCCCTATAGGCCTTAATCCGTACACTAAACCTTTATATTTGTAATATTCAAGAGAGCATAAGCTGATATAGAGATCTATTAACCTCCCATTATCAGCACACATCCTTTGCCGTCAACAGTGTGTTCTCCCACCCACATACATGCCGTACACTGGCCAATATAGTGCCGCAACCAAGTTCCTCCCCTTCAAGTAGTAGACCCTCATTTTGAAAAAAAAATAAAAAATGGACAAAAAAATTGTTATTTGCTGGTCCTAGTCGACATAAATTTGAGTGTCAATTTGTATGTCAATAGTTTGGTAGGTTTTTGCTCTCTAGATAAACAACAAGGATACATAGTGCAATAAGTATGGACACACAATGGGCATCAAGACAATAGACAATATACAAGCAACTATGAAACATAATAATGCAGGAGCAGTGCAAAAGAGCATAGCCAGTGCAAATACCATGTACTATAAATGACCTCGCATTAATACATTGCACAGATCATTGCACACTGACTGTGACCACTGAATGTTAAAGGCTCATCCACATTCAGTTTTCATAGACAGAACTACATAGTTAGTATACAGTATAGGCTAACTTCAACAGCAATAGTAGAACTCTCCATTGCTGAACATAGGCTACATCTAAATAAAATATTTGCTCATTCCAATAAAAATGAAAGATTTTATGTTTCAAGTTTTGTGAATCTACGTTAATATCCAGCCTTAATCTAGTCAGTGAGTAATATAACTGTTTAGTGGTTATAACGGCCTAGTGGGGAAAGGACAGTATCCTCATACGCTGAAGCGTCTTTGTGAATAAATTGTGTTTTTTGATGCCCTCTTCTCCAGTCTTTCAATTGAGTAAACATATAGCCAGCAAAGAAAAATGTAATAGCTGTTGTAGTAAAGCCTACTCAAGCTCTATGGATATTTGCCGAACCTGCAGGTATTTTAATCCCAACAAATAATTCATAACACAACATTTCTACAGTGATAGTGTTTATGCAAGAAACACTGTCAATCCTCCGTGCAACTATTCGAACTCCATACGATTATGTTCTCTTTTGCACCTTCATATATGGCCAAAGGGTAGACGTTCTTTCTATCAGTTGTCTGGTTGTCTTTGAGTGGTACGTTTCCATTTCCAGCAGGTGGCGACAAAGGAAAGTGACAGAGAGATACACGGCAGTGGTGACTGATGCGGCATGACCTTGCTAAACGAAATCGCGGAGGCCCATTGTGATATCTGTGGTGAATATTGTAAACTAGGTTGAATGCATTACACTTAAAACGCAAAAAAGACAAGTAAACGCAAATGTTTAAGTGAACGACAGAATGTGGTCTTTCTCTAACTGCTCATATCAACATGATGTGGCAACCAAAATGAACACTGAAAAGGCATAGCCTACTCCAGACGATATTGTGTTACGAAGACTACAGAATAATTGGTCGACATTAATATCTCTTTATGTTCTGTGCGGGGTCGCATAAACGTTTTAATAAAAACAGTGCGCAGTCGTGGCTATGTTGAGGACTGATGACTGTTTTGCCACTTATTTAAGGCGCGCGCACGTGATAATTGGCACGTGTTACTGACGTGACCGCGCAAAACCAAAAACAAGCGACGGCGGCTGTGCGCATGGTCGTGAGTCGAGCAAATGCAAGTGATTGGCCGCTAGATATTCAGGCTTTGCTTTAGCAAGATTGGTTGGTTGAGACTAGCCTATCTTTAATTGGTCTCTGTTCTGTAGAGGGAAATGTCGTCAATATCTGCTTATTTTTTCATACTGCGTTCGATGTTTGTGCCACTCCAGTGTGAAAACAAAAGGTTTCTTATGCAGGGAGTGTAAGACTTGAAATGCTGTGTCAGTTGTAATTTTTTTAGCCTGTTCACTAAATAGAATAGATCTACCAATGAGGCTTTCAAGTGTATTTGACTTTAGGGACGAGATAGCCTAGTTATCCTAATCCTTTTATTTTAAACACGTTAAAGAGTTGCAATTGATTGTTTTGCTAGTTCATTGAGCATTCATGCCGCCTATACCAATTATAACATGTTTGATGGGAACCAAGAAGTTTTGTTTTATATAGGTTTGAAACGGGGAAATGAATTGAGTTAAGCGCTATTTCGTCTCCTGGTATTTGGAGACTCTTCTTGGAATTACTGTTAGTGTAACTCTCTCATTGCGCAGTCTGATAATACAAGTAAACGGAAAATCTAATTTGAATGTAGCCTCGGCGAGCGCTCAGCTAACAAGCTACTCCCTCACAGTCGCCACTGAAACCCTGAAGAGACAACCATTTCATTCAATAAAGCGGAATCAATTCAGAAGAATGAATCACAATTCACAGTGAAGCATCTCAAGAATCGTCGTAACGTTAGGCTGCCACATTCGTGGTGGACAGACTGCTTGTGAATGAAAGAAAATATCACCGTGGAGAAGATATTTTCTCCACTCCCACCCGAAAGGTAAGATTTCCTCTCCTTTTTATTACACACGAATAAATAGCCTAACAGTTAGACTACGTAATAGTTGTCAGGTTACCGAATGCATGGTTGGCCATACCAAATTGAGACTGTGTCTCGTAGCCCAATATTTGACTCATGCAACAACGCCAAGCCTATACATGCAGACGAAATTATTTCTTTTATCTGCAAGTATCCCAAAGGTCACATTGAAATGTAGTTGAATGTAGTTGGTAGGATGGCAGCTACCAGAGAATCTTAAACTGTCGTCTTGTTATTTAAAAAAAAAACGACGTTTTAAGTCATTGTTGTCCTACCCCCAATTGATAAGACCGCATTCTGAGATGAAAATGCATCACAAGTTCTTAGATAAGACGGTTGCAAAATGAAAACATATGACATCATCAGGCTGCCATGGCGAGACACGCTTCCTCTTCTGCCTCAAACCACTTGACCACCCTTAATTCACCGACACGAATAACCTACACGAAACTGCATATGAGACTGTACATTTTGCTAATGTCTGTGCACGTTGTCGATAATCAAATTTAAGAAAAGATGATTCTCTTCAATAGAGTCTACTGAGGAAAAATCTGCAGAATGGGTTACGTGACCGCTGTTTATTTTAGGAGCGCAACTCATTATTTATAAGGCATAGCAGGTGACGCATAAACTAGGGAAGCTGCAAGGCTTTTAAATGTTTTTGCTTCAGAAATATAAACTATTCTTGAAGCATTCTCTACTATGCATAGGTTAGGTTACCTCTGATATCAGCCTATTGAATTCAACAACACTATAGCGCATAGGATATTTCAACCTTTTATTCATCCAAAGAAAACAATGATCAGCTGTTGATTGATACTGGCCTTAGGATCTGTCTTATTTTTGTGGTAATAAGGGCGAGGAAGGAAGGAAGGAATGTTTTAATTTTAAAGTAACTGTCATATAAGTTATATTATGGGATATTAACTTTGTAGTGATCATTGTTGGTATTTATTTACACATCCGGGAGCGTGTCGACCTATACCAGTCCCTCCTCGCTTGCTTCAGTATTGGGTGGCTTTGCTGTCAGTCTCTACACTGGTCCGTCCTTCCAGTGACGTTTTCGTCCCAAAGCAGTCAGGCTAGTCCATCACGCACACAAACAAAGACTACAACAAAGACGACAGAAATGCACACCATAGCTGGCACACAAGACTGTCAGCCAGAATCTATTCATGTTTTCTTCGAACAGTTTCTATAATTTCACAAGTTGGGGCCGCGACACCTTTCTCGTCGTACCATGAAAACTAGTGATATCAACTACATCGAAAGACGTATGCGATAGGTTTCGTTCTGAGATTCAGTTGGTGAGTTTATCCACATCAAATGCATGTTAGAAGTTGAAGTTTGATCGTAAATAATATATTTTACCGAGCGGAAGACTGATAAATATATATCAGTTGCATTCTATCCACATGTCATATCAGAAAAGTGGCATAGAAAGAAGCTATGGGTTGATGTAGGGTATTGTTGGGCCAGCGCGTTTTAGGAAATGAATATCATTTTAATGACATTACCGGTATATCCAGTGCACCATATTAAGTTGACACTTAAAGGCAGTGGGTCACAACTAAAATTGCCAAGCAATGTGAAATGCAAGAATAGAAATTTCTATACTGAACAAGGCAATGGCAGATTATTGAAAGTTGTTAGTCACCTGAACAAAGAAAAAAACGCTGGGTTTGTTGCCCATTGTTTTGAAAATGCTTTAGCCTGCATGCGGTGCTGGAGCTATGTGCAGCTCTCTGAGGCAGATCACCACATGTTTTCCTTTGTTGTGACTCGAAGAGCTCTAGACAATTGATTTGTGCCTGGCAGCAAAATGAAAAAAAGCAGCCGTTTTAGGGGACTGTAGATTGGCAGCTGAACCACGTGTAACATTAACTTTGAGTAAAAACAAAGGGATTTTGACGGTTTGAATAGGCCAAGTTATCTGCATCCAATCTCTAATTCTTACACAACAGCACTTATCTGCATTATTCATTATAATATACTCTTAATCCGACAGTTGGACTCCAGATTTGCCCAAATTAGATTTATCCACGCTTCCTGTTGGCCAAAATCGATCTAACGCGCACGGTTCGCGTTCTTTGTTCAGCAACACATGGCAGAAAGACTCCATCCTCAACAGTCTAAAGCAATGGAGTCAAGTTAACTTTGAATTTACGAATAGTGTCATACGTTGTTTTTGCAAGTATTGCTTGTTCCACGACTTCATCCACTGTACTTTATTTGCACTGTGACCTGTAAATAAGGTTATCTAGAGATCTATACGGCTATAAACGGCACATAACTAATTACTGTAGACAATTTCTTACAGAAACACATACTTTCTCCTATTAGTTATCTTTAAACTTACTTTAGACGGCAGTTTGGCCAGCATTCTGCATGATCAAAAAATGTTACGTTAGACCAAATAGACAGTAGGTAACATAATTTAGTAGTTCTCATTAGTCCTAGGAATAGTGGAGTCAGAAAATGCAGAATGTATGTTTAAGGTTCACGCTGAATTCATGAAACAAACCTGCATGCTGTTGGTACGCAATGAAGGAACTTGCGCGCTTCTCCTTGTGTTTCCTTGCGTTCTCACGTGCACCCGCGCGCGCGACTGACGCTTCTAATTTCCTGTTCTTCTGCGGAAGTTCGTTTGTATAACTAACATGCTCAGACCCTTGGCACTTCAAAAACATTGTAATAAAGGCTTTATGACAAACACATACCAGAACTTAGAAGGCTTACACTCTTGAAGAATACTCTTATTATTAGTATATATACTCCTTATTATTAGTATATATACTCCTATTATTAAATATACATAAATCTGTTGTGTGTCTGTGCAAGGTTGCTATTGGCTTTGTTCCCTTTTCTGAGGTGGTGCTACAGTTCAGAATATGTGTTCACCAAACTGATTATACAATTGTGACTTCTTTACTCCAGGTTGCTATTTCTCTTGTGGTGCTTGTGTGGAACGTGCCACACACCCACTCCAGAACAACGACGGCTTTTGCTTGCATCTTCCAGTGTTTCTTCTGTCAGCAAGTCCAACAGAGTTGCAACTCATCAAGCGCCAGTCCTGAGCCCAACGAGGAGCAGCACGAGAGTGAGATGGTGAAGATGACCAAGTCCAAGACGTTCCAGGCATACCTGCCAAACTGTCACCGGACGTATAGCTGTATCCACTGCCGAGCTCACCTAGCCAATCATGATGAGCTCATCTCAAAAGTAAGCTAAAAAAAACATCCTCACATGCCTAGACACACACACACACACACAATACACACTTTCTCGAACAATATGTCCAATGTAACATTTACATTCATGTACAGTCATGCACAGCAAAAGTGTGAAGACGGAAGATATAACCAAGGTTAACCTCAAACTTCCTTGATCTGAGCTCAGCTGAAAGCAAAACTAGAACTGAGGTCTCATTGCTAGTATGGGATTCACTTTTTTGCCCCTAATTAGATGCCGATGTTAGGCTGTCATTATCCTTTTTTGCATAGAAGTTGACAAACAAAGCCTGTGGTTTGCTTGAAGAATATTTCAAATATTTCAAATTAAAACAGGTTTACCTCATTTGAAGAAGCTTGATTGGTTCCACCATTTAGAAGAGCTTTCTGCTTACCTGTAAATGTGGAAGTGTGGTCCTGGCAATGCAAAACTGCTTCTTAAGAACTATTTGTTCTGGCAGTAGCATACCCAAAAATATGCAGTAAATCAAGGTTGTGTGACGTGTTTCCAGGTTGCTCTTTTATTATGTTGCGGCATGATGTTGTGGGCCTTTTTAGAAAGTCAGGGAGCAGAATGTCAGAAGGCAAGTCTAGATGATTGGAAACAAAAGTGGTTGTGGCTAATTCATGGCGGCTCTGCAGGGTAATGACGTTTTTGCATTTTACTTACTTTCACGAAGCTGATAACTAACCCTGAAGAAGCAAACAAAAAATGAACCACAAAAATCTACCTCCAAAAGCACTAATTTTCAACAACACTGCATATCCCCCAAATAATAGGTGTCTTGTAATTCTACAGTTTCTTGTTGGCTATGTTCTCTCAAAGTGGGGCTCTGGGGGAGGATCAATTGTTGTAATCTGGGGGATTCTTGCAGCTGAGCAAAACCAGGAAATGCATACAAGGAAGTCATTTCCATGTCATGGTTTACTGAACCAGTGCCTTGGGTGAGTCCACAAATAACAGTAATGGCTGGTGGAATGCCTAAGAATAATTGGATTGTCCCTGAGTTCGGCAGTGGCACAGCACTCTGTATGGTACCCAGACAGAGGGCCCAACAAACATGCATATCCTTTGTGAGAGTCTATATAGGATAGGTTATATAGGAAGTCCTTTTCACTGGACACAAGGACTTATCTATCCCCACTTTCTTTGTCGAGCTTTTAGAAAGTGTGGGCAAGCTTTGCATGACTTGGGTCTCAGAACTTCTGCTTTGGTGCTGCGTGCATAGACCCAGCTTCTCCCATAAGCCAATTAGGTCACTTGTTTAGGAGATGGCAAAAGTCCCTCTTGCCCCTAGCCAAAGGTGCTCCAATTAGGTCATTTAGAGTAATAAGATTCATTAAATAATGTTTACAGATAGACCGATAGCTGTTTTCATTTTAACCCAGTAATAGGTCCTATAGTTATAGAGTCTCATCACAGGCGATTGTCTGCCATGGCTTTATGGCTTTGCAGACGTCACAATCTCTGCTGGCTGCTCTGAATGTGAGCTACAGCCTTTGTTAGATGATTCTAGATTGCCAGAGGCAGGTTACTATACCATGGCCTCATTTAGCAGTACAAACAAAGTTTGTGTTTGATGTTTTTGATGCCAAAATGGGTGCCTTACTTGTAAACATGTTTTCTTAGACGACTTGCTTCTAAATGGCACAGACAGACACAGTTTCATTGTGTTTCTTACACCTAGAAAACTAAAAGCATGTGACGACAAACTTTCCCTGTGTCCCTTGTATCCTTAAATGTTAAAATAAGAAGGGACCACTCACAGAGGCATGCCAGCCTGGCCTCAGTTGGAAGGAAGGTTTTACATTTCGTAAACTGTGATGTCACTAACAGTAAAAAAAAATTGGAAAGGCCTACAAAAGGGATTAGCAATTCAGCATTGGCTTAAGAAATGCCTGTTTCCCATGCTGGTCAGTTGGAGCAGCATCAAACGATTACCATGGCAGAGAGAGGGAGAGAGAGAGTGAGAGTGAGAGTGTGTCTATTTGTCTGTCTGTCTGTATGCACACTCCTTATATTGAAATCCCTTATCAGAGTCTGCAATTTAGCTAGTCATCCCCAGTCATGCACTCCAGACAACTGTGACTTTCACCTCAGCTATGTTGATCTTCCAGATCTAGCAGCGTCTTTGAAGTCCCACAGTCACAGTCAAGCCATTCCAGTAGGTAAAAAATGTCTGTTATTTTGCATGTCCAGATAGGCGTGTTGTCTTTGTTTTGATGACAAATTTTACACTCCCGACAAGGAAATATTGTGGACATGCCCCGAAACACCAAGGATCTGTTTGAAAAAATGGTTCTTTGTCTCTATGCAAGGCAAAATATGTAGTGAAAGAATGCTTTGCTTGGGTGAATGTGACAACTCTGGAAAAAATGACCTGCCCTTAGGTTTTCCCAGGGGACTTGTAGACACATAGAGGAGGACAAATATGTCATGCAATCTTCCCATGGCTTTGTCCCTTGAAAGACTGTTTCTCTTGAATCCAACTCAATTTGGAGAAAGCACAGTTTGTGACTAAGGGACTTTTAACCTGCCTGAGTTAGTAGAGACAAAACAGGTCAAAGTCATAGGCTGTTTGCTAGCTAATTTCAGTTGCATTGGTGCAATTAAGTCAATTACCGCTAATTGTGTTGAGGAAAGAAAATACACACACACACACACACACAAAACACACTCTGCTGTTCATGTTGTACATGCTTGTGGGGCAGTGCAATCAAATCAGCTCAGTCATTACAATCACCGCTTGTTTATGCTATTTAAATAGCACTAGTCCCTAAGTAGTGTTTGGGTTTTTTGTAAAGGGGGCTTGGCCAGCAGTGACACTTGAATTATTACCCAAAATGACTAACAGGCATCCTGTTTATATGCAGTGTAATCATGAACTCCTCTTCCCCGAATCGTGAGGCAGTGCGGCAACAGGATAACGGCCTGCCATAAAGGGCTTAAATCTCTTTTGCCAACGACTCTGCTGGTACACTGGCATTCAATACACTTTTCCAAACATTTCTATGAAGCTTGAACTTGGAATGTGGGAGAGCCTACGGAGTAAAATGACTCGCATATCCCATTTTCCAAGCCACCTGAAAGAAAAACTACACATAGCTGATCGCGGTCTTCTCTCAGTGCAGCTGATTGACGCGAATTAAGCCTATTAAAGCCAAGCGCCTGCACGATAAACCTCCAAAGCCTTTTTGTTTATGATTGTCATTAATTATGAATACTTTCATCTTCTCTCACTCTCATCATAATGAAATAAGAGGATGGGCTCGGAATGTTTGCATGTTTTGTTTTTGTCCTTCACCTTCAGAATGCTGTCAGAGACGCTTATTTATCAGGCACTGGCAAACATCCAGATGGCTTTAGAGAGCTTTAGTAGTGCCTGCTCTTCCTCGGTTTCCTCAGTTAGTCAACAGTAAATGACACACTTTCCTTTGGTCAGTTGTTAACACAGTTGTGTCAGGGAGGTTGTCCTTAAAATAAAACCCAACAGTGTAATGCGCAACCCCACCACCACCGCCCCGCCTCTGTCTCATGGCTGGACAAAAATAGGCAGCACAGGCTGAGGCTGCAAATGGGATTCATTCAGAGCAGGGAGGGGTGGAGTGTGTGCGGGGGGGTGGAGGGGGGTGGTATCGTTCCTGGCGAGGGCATATCTCATGAAGGTTATAGATTTGTTCACGGTGGGCTCTCCTGTGATGCTGAGAGAGGCTGGACCACGTGGGCCTGCGCTGCAGGGTTAGTGCCAGGCTGGGCTGAGGTTGGGTCGGGCTGGGCTTGGCTGGAGAAGAGGTTGAACAGCTGGTGGCTGTATTAGCCTGCATTAGACCTGGGGCCTCAAGGAGACTTTAGCGATGGAAAAAGAAAAGCCGATTGGTCGCTGTCTGTCCCGCTGCTTGTGACCGAAGGTGACAGACAGGTAGCCACAAGTGGCTGCAAAACAACAACAACAGCTAATACACCATTAACAACAACAAGAGAAAGACACACGCACACACACACACAGACGCGCACGCACATCATCTAAATCACGTTCATTCAGATTCCCCATACATCCACAAGCTATACATACAGTACATAAGCTATTTGTGTGTTTGCAATGAATGTTTGCTCTTTTAGAGAGCTTTTTTCAATGTACTGTCAAGATGTCATATGAATCATGATGATTCAAAATGAAAACTAAAATAACTAAACCTTTGCTCCTACCAACCCCCTGTACAATTGTAATCCAATTTTTTTTTTTCAGTTTCCAGCATACACCCCCAGGTACTTCTGAATCAGGGCATACTATACTACCAGTGACACCTTTAACTAATGAGTAACGAGGACTGGTGAACACACTGGTTCTTGTTCAGACACAAACAATCGCTGTCTGAGTGCTTTGTACGGAGGACATGGAGGCTGTTTTGTATCGTGTGAAGCTTGCCATGGCAGCCATGACTAAAGGCAGGGTTTAGGAGAACTGTGAGAACAGCTGACGCTTGTGAAGACTGGCTGGACATTCTCTCGCTGCCAAACATATGTAGCCTTGTGACGGTTTTACGCCGTGTAAGAAAGCCGTGTTGACTTGTAAAAGCTCCTGTTGCAAAGGATGGTTTCAGGATCACAAAACCCTACAGAACTTCCTAGTTCTACTAAAAACATTTTGTTTTAACACCTACATGTATGCTGGCAAGAGTGGTTTATCATCGTTTTCTCATCCAGGTCTGCAGCAACGTAGCCGTTACTATGGCATATCGCAGATCAGTTCCAAGTTATCCACTACCATGTTTGACCTAGTTGTCCTAGTTAGTTATCATCGTACACCAATAACATTTTTTTTTAAACAATGTGCTAGTCAGAATGTCCAGCAAAAAGCTAGCCAGAGTTTTGAGGAAATTGCCTACTAAACTGTAAATACAGGAAGTCAGATGAGATGACCTCTGTTGTTTGGTGTAAGCCTGTGGTGTGCCAATCTCCTCTGACCTACATGATCCATCCTGAGGCAGGTTGGAGGTGGGGTAAACGAGGCTAATGCTATTAGCCCACACTGCACTGCACTGCACTCTACTGCACTGCTAACAGAGGTGCAAAGTTAGAGGTTGGAGGAAGGCAGGCCAGTCAAACACACACACACACACACATGGTTCTTTTGTGGATTCATTAGCCTTAGTCCATACTGTTCATTTCACGCCCCTGAGAAACAGGAACTCTCCAAGAAACGTCAGACAGACGCACATGCACACACACGCATGCATACACAGACACACACAGTCACACACACACTTTCCCTTGAAGCCAAAACCTCTTAGCTTAGAGGGAGTTTCCAGACGCTACTTGCCTCTCCTACCCCACGCCTATCTTTTTATGAAGTCCCCCACCCCCCCATGAATGTAAAAGCCTTGAGGTAGCAAGGCCGAGGCTTGCACATGTGAGCATTCCTGGGAGCCCAGTGTTCTCCTACACGTGGCCATCTTTCAGGAGGGTTGCCAACCTGTGTGCACATGTGTCTATATGATCACTCACCCCGCCCCCCTCTGTCTTTCCCCCTTTCTCCCTCTTTTCTCTCTTTCTCTCTCTCTTTTTCTCTCTCTCTTTTCCACAGTCATTCCAAGGCAGTCAGGGACGAGCCTACCTCTTCAACTCTGTGTGAGTATCTTGATTTTTTTTTAAGCATCACCCAGATTGCTGCTTCAGAACAAGACTGTTTTTGTTATTATCAAGGCAAGCTGTTGGGAGGCGTTTCGCCTTCCCAAGCTGACATCTGGGCTCAAGCACAACACTCATTCACAAACCCAGTAAACACAAACACAGAACGGCGAGCTCTCCCCGGCAGCTGCTTCTTGTGCGTGCATTTACAGGCCAGAAATGGGCTGCGGACAAACTTGTCAGTGCAGCTCCCGGTGCTCCTAGACAGGCCTACATTCCCATCTGAGGACAGTGTTTTAATCTCCATACAGATTGGATTGGCACCAGTAGATTATCTGCCCGTCACTTCTAACTCCTAATCCAAAGTGACGCATAGTTTTTCTTTATATATATATTTTTTTTTGCAGTGATTTGATGGCAAAGTCACGCCGTCACAGATGACTTGCGCTAATGGTCTATGAAACGCCAGCGTGACAAAGCATTCAAGTCGTGGCCATCAATTCCACACAGTCAGAATGGATTCCTCCCACACAGACAACAGAAAACATGAGGAGCCTCTCATAAAGCCACCCAGAGCCACATGGGGATCTTAGCAGAATGCCATCAACAATAGTTAGATCATTTTTCTGTTCCTATTATTATGGATGGCGTTTGCCTGGGTGTCACATTCCGTTTGGGTGTCATCATCCAAGCCTGAAAGTTCAGTGTGTCGGTTTCACAGAATAGCGACACTGCTCTTTCTTCCCCCCTCACTACTCCAACATGCCATGTCTTAGCCAGTCAGCTTCACAGCTTTTTAGCAGTCATTGTTTACATCAGCTGACTGGAGCCTGACTGGCCTAGGAACAGTATATGGTGGCACGTGTGTGTGTGTGTGAGAGAGTGTGTTAATGTGCTTTTGTGTGTGTGTATATGCGTGTGCGTATGTGTAGGTGTGTGTGTATGCCGTTGGCTGCTGGACTCTGTGGTGTTCTCTGTGTGTGTGTGAGCGTGTGCGTGTGTGTGTGTATGCGTGTGTGTGTGTTTGCCGTTGGCTGCTGGACTCTGGTGTTTACAGATGGTCCTCTCTCCCTCTGATCCGTCCCCTGCAGAGTGAACGTGGGCTGCGGGCCTGCTGAGGAGAGAGTTCTTCTTACAGGTTTACACGCCGTGGCCGACATCTACTGTGAAAACTGCAAAACCACTCTGGGCTGGAAATACGTAAGTGCAACACCTCCTCACAGATTACTTTCACCGTTTCATGAACATGTTCCACTTTCAAAACATTTGGATGCCTTGTTTTTGCTCGTATCTGATATCTAGCATCTTCGGCATCTCGGCTAGTGGAGTTTAGTGTCATGAGGATCCTAATGTACAAGGTGCTCTTATATTTGTGTCCCTAAAACCGCACCGTTGGGCCTATAGTGAGGCCAGCCCTGACTAGCTGTAAAAGCAGGACCCTATTAGCTGATATCCAGAATTTGCTTTTCATAGGGCCATCACGAAAGGGGAAGCGTAGCTTATCTCTGTGCCAGTGCTAACTGGAGCCATGCCTTAGCCCAGGCCTTTTGACCCTCTGTGCCACCAGGGTTTGATCTTGTGGAGTTATGTTACTGTTTTAGTTGCAATTGGTATTTATACTGTTGGAGTTGTAGCCTGTGTTTTAGCTAGTTGTAACCACCGACTGTGTATGGTAGTCTTGTGGTTGCAGAGGTGATGTTCAGACTGTTGGAGGTGTATGTATGGTTGTGGTTTAGGGTATAGTGTTTAAACAGTTGGAGGTGAATGTATGTTGTGGTTTGGGGATCAAACACTGTGTTGGAATTGTATGTATTGTTGTGGTTTCAGGAGCAGGGGTTCGGGCAGTTGGAGGTGTATGTATTGTGGTTTGGGGGAGGTGTTGTTCAAACAGTTGGAGGTGTATGTATTGTTGTGGTTTCAAGAGTTGGTGTTTGGAGTGTTGTTGTGGTTGCTGCCGTTGGCTCCTCCTGGCACACAGTTCCAGGGTTACTTATTTATGGTCCAGCTATCTGGTTCCTGAGCCGTGGTCAAGGCCACATCAAGACCCGTGCGGGGGGTCTGAAATGGTATTTAGCCACAGAGATGGTCTCATCTCAAACAAAAAAGAGGCAGCTGTCTCTGGACGGCCAGGTTTCGAGTTTCACCTGGGATTCTTGAGGCTAGTAATTGTCCTTATCAACAGATGCAACACATCTCTCACCTGCGAAGCGAAGCCCAGAAGCTGAGGAACCACTTGCTTGCAGCCTGTTGCTATCTGATATCTCGGTGCTTTGTGTGCACATTACTTGCACATTTGGCACATTTGCCGTCCCCTAACAGCCTTTCTTACAGATCTCCCCGAACGAGAGAAGAGAACAGCGCTAGTCGGTTCAGCCAGGTAGTTTTTTTTGTAGCTGTTGGTTTCCTTTAATGTGAATTGAGACAGGGAAAGAGAGGAATAGAAAGGGAGAGATAGATAGATAGATAGAGAGAGAAAGAGAGAGAGAGAGAGGACAGAACTGCATGAGTCATTCTGTTCCATCAGAGTAATTGCAGGGGCAGCCATTCGGTCCAGGATGCAGTCAGACCTGTTCCTCCTGAGACCTCCATTCTCTCTCTCTCTCTCTCTCTCTCTCTCTCTCTCTCTCTCTCCCTCCCTGATTTAAATGTCAAGTGAGTAAGGGTAATTGAGTGATTGCTATTGGAGAGGGGGAGTTGAGTTTTGTCACAGCACACCCAGTTCCCGAACCCAAACGGTGCCAGCATAATTTATGTTTGCTGGCGTATGGTTTTTAATTAGTTATCCTTCTCATTGGAGGTCTCAGCATGAGCCTGAAAGATCCATGTTGCAATTCTGGTTCAGTACCAGCCAGAACATCATACATACATCACACACACATCATACATCATACATACTATTTTCAGCACTCAGTAAGAGTGGTATGCTAACCCTATATTGCTGTAGGGGAAACCAGCCCTGAAGTAGACTGCAATTGACAAACTGTAGGTTGCGTTGGAAATGAAACACACTTTGAAGATATTTGAAGATATGCCACCAAGAGCTATACTAGAGGCTGATGGTTGTTGCTTTGGTTGACTAATGCAGAGAATAGGATGAGCAGCTGATGGCCTGTCTACTCATGCGAGTCATGTCTGGTTATTGTCCCCTCTTCCACAGGAGCATGCTTTTGAGAGCAGTCAGAAGTACAAAGAGGGCAAGTTCATCATTGAGCTGGCCCACATGATCAAGGACAATGGATGGGAGTGACCCCCTCAGGATCTTCTCTTCTCAACAAAAGCCCCGAACCCCCAACCAACCACCCCTGTCCTGTTCTGTGGCCGTGTTTTTGGCGGGCAGCCCTGCATCAGACTCCACAGGGGCGACACACCACACCGACTACCCAGGCTACCCAGCCGCCCCTTTCTGCCCTCCTCTGCAACCCGTCTCGTCTCTTGAAGACCACAACCACACGCACCCCCCTCCACCCCCACACACACCTCTCTCCCAATCTCCCTGGGCCTCTAGCCTGTTTTAGAGCTCTATAGCAGGAACATGACAAGACGGTGAGAGAGTGAGCCAGAGAGAGACATACCCACACACACATGGAGAGCCCCTCTCCCCACCTCCCTTCGTCCATTTATGGTCACAAAAAACATTTGTGGATGCTGACTTGGACATTCATGTCCTCTCTTTGTGGTCCATGGATGGACAGACCCACTTTTCTCTCACTGTTCTTTCGGACAGGTTTGGTGTGCTTTAAACTACATGTGTACTGCTAAGTGTGAAACAGGCAAATCTTACTCAGAAGACTTTTGATGTTTTTGACATGACCTGGGGACAAGGTGTGTCATGTTTATGTTTTTATTTCCAAATTTGTTTTTGTTGTTGATGATGTTGTTGTTGTTGTTGTTGTTGTTTTCATTTTACGATCTCTCTTTTTCCTGTTTGTGGCGGGACTCTTTTATCCGATGGCAGACTGATGTTACTGGTTAGCATTTTTCTCCTCTGACGTTCGGCGTGCTCACCTCCCTCTAAGCATGCTTTTACTTTGCTGTGTAATTGGGGTAGGGGTCGGGGGTTAAGGGTTGGGGGAGAGGGCGGTTAGGGGGTTGAATGGGAAGGAATTGGACATGTAGCAGTTCTGAGTTTTCCTTTCCTTTCCTTTTCTCTTTTTTTTTGTTACGATTTTCCGTTTGATGATGATATTTTTTTCATTTCGGGGAGTTTGGTGGCATTGGCAGTGGCATGACATTGTTGTTTTTTCTTCTGTCTATGACTTCCCTGTGTTTAGCTATTGTATTGTGGTTCGTCCCCAGTCGTTTTGTCCCTCTTCCTCAAGAACTTCTCCGTGCAATGTCTTCGGACCTTCTCATCCCATGCCCCAGGATGGCCGCTCTCACTCTATCAAGAATTGCCCGCAGTACCTGGTGATATATATTTTTATTTTTTGGACTTTGTTTTTTTTTTTTGTTTGTTTTATTAAGTGGCATTGTGTGGCTGGTCCCATTTTGCAGCAGCAGTACTAGATATGGAAAAAAATAGGATTTTAAAACAAACAAAGAAAAGATTGAAGCAAACGGAATGCACTGGGCAGTAGGGGAAACGTTTCCATTTCTTTAGCCAGGCTGGAAGTGGAGGTCCGCGTTACTCCAAAAAAAAAAAATCTGCTTTTCGTTCCCTTCCTCAACCACGCCAAATGTGTCATGTAGTGTAGCCTAGCCGTGAAGCAGAGCAATCTTATCCATGTGGATGTCCATCCGTATGCAGACATGACATCCTCCCGTGCACACACACGCGCGTGGACATGCTCGTGCATACTGTGTGTTTGTTTGCGCGTTACATTATCGCATACTTGAATGCAGATACTTTGTTTGCACTTTGCGGAGGCCTTGTTCATGAGTTTAGAGGCAAAAGTCTGTCTGTCTGTCTGTCATTTTATGGCCTTTCTTCTCATTGATGATTGAATGATTGTATAAGATGCTTTGAATGCAACGCGGGGCCTGATGATTGCAGGCATAATCGTCTCCCCGTGGCATCAACCCTCCTTTGCATCCCACCTTCCTCTCTCAGCATTATCTGATGGTGAAGTTGAAATCTTTATTGCCATTTGCTTTTCTGTTCAAACAAAATGCCGTTTCTCTAAAGACACTAGTAGTTTTCTGATTCACCTCTCCATTCTGCACAAGGATAGATGCATGACTCGAAGCTACGCTCTCCCTTTTTTGATGGATTTGATCTACTTTTTTTTTTTTGCAATATGTTTTGCTGCTACTAGAGAGATGCAATCCCACACGCTTTCACTTTTGATCTTCTGCACTTTACCGCTGTCCGAGAGCATACGAATGGCCATGTTGTTTCTAGCTGTTTCCGTGTCTTTGCCTCTAAGCAGCATGAATCATGTGCCTCTTCAAAAAGAAAAAAAAACTCCCCCTTTCCTCTGTTGTGCAGTGCATGACTCGATGAACCCAGCACATCTACAGTAGCCCAAATGGGCACAAAATTCATCTTGAAAAATTAACTATATATACGTTAAATTAAAGTTTCACAGCTTCGACCTCACAGAACTATATACAGTTGACAGACTATTGAAATACAAATGGAATCATCTACTATTTTTTCATAAGTCTACCTGTCAAAGTTACAGAGAGTTACTATGATTTAAAGGGTGGTATTCCTCAGAGTTTTAGTAGAAGTAGAACCTTGATGTGAGGGGTCATATTCTCTTTCCATTGACAACGGTTGGGGTAGTTCTATTGAGAGTGACTCCAAGCATGTAGTGGAATGATAAGGTGTCGGGGCGGTGAAAAATCAGCAGTGGATGCTTTCTCAGTGTTCACTGCCCAGGTCAGTCAGGTCACATGACCTTTTAATCAGTCAAAACAAAGACAATGCAAACAATATAGATGTAGTAGTATCCTACTTGAAGAAAAACTTACAGACAAGACATTGTCCCTGTTACAGTTTTTGTACATAAAGTGACATATTTAAGGTTTTATACATATTTCTACTGGGTTAGTTCCTTTTACTTCCCCAACTTGAAGCACTTTTGTTCACGTACCTCTGGCTTTATGTGTACGGTTTTGTATGTGTGTGAGTGTGAGTGCGAGTGTGTTCTTGTTTTTGCTACTTTCCCCTTTGGTTGGATTTCCATTTTTTGTAGCCACTGACTTGCTTTTCCTTCTTTTCATTTTGAGCTTGTATTCTTTTGTGCCGTCACACTGAGGAGAAGTCAGTGAGTGCTCCCGGAACACAGTGGCATATTCAAGAAGCCTGGATTCTGGAGCATTTTTATGAGGCAATTTTTTGTTTGTTTGTTTTTGTTTGCGTGTGTGTATTTCTTTTTTTTTTTTTTTAAATCTTAAGTCGCACCCTTTGGTGAAAGCCTAGTAGAAGTGCAGTCGGCTGGTCGTGTTTTATTGTTTTATTAGACTGAAGGGTGGGCTGAGCTGGATTCTCCTGCCAATTCCCAGGAGAACATCGACCAAGACCGTTTTCTCACAAGCTTTCCCTGGGGACTGTAAGTAAACAAACAAAAACAAATGATAAAAAAAACCACACATTTGCTGAGGCCAGTGTCACTGTAAGTGCACACCAAATCATTTCCCGTGCTCTGTAGAGACTTACAAAGGGTGAACAATGCTCGTGAAGTACATTCACTATCAAGAATTTCACACTGCTGGATACACTTGGAAAACCAAAAACAAAAACAACAACAAAAAAAAAAAACTAACTGAACATGCTGTGGCCTCTCGTTTACCAAGTGTGATATTCTGAATAGATGTATAGGGTTATGAAATGTGTATTCTGATCTAGATCTTTTTGATTTATTTCCCACGGCAGCACCTGAAGGTTGATTTTTGTTGTTGGCTGCCAAAAGAGATTGTTTATCCCGAGCTTATTTCTTCTGGTGGCACTGGCTTCAATCTTTCTTTTTTTTTTCTCAAAGAAATGTTAATCCATAGGATGTCAATAAAGACATTAGTCTAAGGCCTCATAGGTATGCAAAGGTAAAGATTGTAAGTTTGAAGAATTATTTTCTTAGGACTGTTAAAATATAAGGTCTAAAGCATGTTGTATTTACAATGGCTCTATTAAGTCGTGCCTGTTTTGTTTGTTTTTTTTTTTCTTCGAAAAGCAAAAAAAAATGCTTTTTTTGTTTTACTTGATTACATTGCTTTGCATTCTGTCCTAGTAAGATGTCACATTTGTCTGTTTTTCACTGTATTGTAAACTATCAGATATCACAATAAACCTTAAATGGCATTTTGTGTTGTTCTGGCTCCTCCCTTGCTATTGGCTTCCTCCCCAAACACAATGAGTGTCGGGTGGAGTTAGGCCTCAGGGCTGCACTTGGAAGTGTATCGGGTTTAACACAGACATTTCAGATTAGCCCGGTCTGATGCAATTCCTGACAATAGTTTGAAACTCTGAAATATGATGCATCTTTAACCAAAACCACACAACAACATCGAAATTTATGAGAGAAGACGCTTTTTATAGAATTATTTTTTCCAGAAGAGAGAAAATGTGTTAAAAAGTGTAGTATTCATTTTTCAGTTTAATTAATGATAAAGTATGTGTTTGAGAAGTAGTAAGTAGTAGAAATAGTATAGTATCTGGCCACAGTGGGGATGAACCAATTCATCAGCTGCGGCTCAGGAGAGTGATGGGAAAGAAGTTGTGTCTGTTTTTGGCGCGCAGGGATTTGTAGTGTCTGCCAGAGGGAAAACAGGTTAAAGAAAGTGTGCAGGATGTGTGGGATCTTTAATGATGTTCTCTGCTCGCTTCCTGGTTCTTCCCTTATTTACCTAAAGGAGCTTCTGAGTAGATGTCAGAGATAAGAGGCATCGGCATGTGAGGCGGAGGTGTGGCATAACCTCCTGTTGTGGCCAAATGTGGCTGGCTGTATACCAGGAACTTGGCTTTCAGTGCAGTCAGCATAGAGTGAGATAAGCAAGTTGTGTGGAAACCTGGCTTGTGGTATCTGAAAACATTCTTGGCAAAAGAATCAAATTAATCCTACCAATTGCTCAGAACTCTCCTGAGATTTGGAACAGCTCAATGTTTTTTTTTTTTTTTTTTAATTCATTTTAAAGTTAAGGGGAGGTGGAGGCCAGTGGTGTTCATGTAATGTTTTTTTGAAGAATGTGTCTTGAAAAGCAAAAGCTATGAGTTCAAATGGTTTTGTTTCAGGTTCCACCAGTGAACCAGATCTCAATCAGCAGTCTGATCTGCCCAGGCTGGAACTGAGAGCTGTGCTAATGGCACTATACTCACACATGCCAGATGGAGGATTTTCAAGCCATGGAATTCCCCATGCAGCACAATAGAGCTACACTGCCTCAACACACTTCAACAAGCAGCAACAGTTGGGTCAGTATAGTTGGGGTCTCCTTTATGCAAACCAGTTCAGCTTTTACACACTAGTATGAGCTTATGCTCTAATGATATTGTGATGCTGAGATGAGTTGATATCGTAGTAGCCCCAGTGATGGTTGCTTATAACATATTAAGTTGCCTTGTCGTGGTCAGTGCCTATGATCCCTGGAGTGCAGTGATCCATATTTGATGTCCAGCTGGATGCTGGCTTGTCCCTGCACCATAGCAGGTCCAAGTCTGCTGGAGCTCCAGAAACCTGTCAGCCAAACAAACTTCTGAGAGTAGGCCCTACTTTCCACCCACTGAGACTCACAGCCTCCAGAGATCTCTACAGATTCAACCGTTAGAGAATAAACTGTATCCACACCACAGAGTGGATATGCCATTCATCAACACACAGGGTGCTTAACAAATGTTCTGCAGTGCATGACCAACAATGTTCTCTTTTCCCTTTTAAATTAAACACCCACCATCCCCCCTTACGCCCCCCGCTTAACATTCGCTCTCTCAAACTGGGAACAAAATGAGCTCTGTATTTGAAGATGAAGTACAGCTGCATTCATTTAGCTTCTGAAAGTCAGACGTTAGTGGCCGTTGAAGGGAAGAGACACAAAGTGCACATTTAGCTAGTGTAGCGTCCCCTCAACGCTCAGTCTTTTCTCTTTGGCCATTTCCTCTGGGAGCCTGTTGCTTCTTTTTCTCCATTTCCCTGCATGGGTAGGTGAATGTGCTTTTGTCTTTGAAAAAAAAATCAGAATCATTCAACATTAACTTCAATTCTCTGAGGACGAAGGCCTCGTGGGCATGAGGATGCGATTTAAAAACTTTTGTTTTTTTTTTCATATTGAAAAAGAAGACGACGCTCCTATAGAACAGTGTAACAGAGGAGGCAGCCATGGCCTACTCATCAAGTCTACTTCAAACTGAAGTTGCCGGTTCAATCAATCCCTAAACGACCGAGTCCATAAACAAGGCATAACCCCTAACCCCTATCCTCTAACCCCTGCCCAAGTGCTGCTGTAGCAGGCAGCCCACTGCTCTAGGTTAGTGTGTACTTCACCTCGACTGTGTGTGCTGTGGGTATATCACCAATTCACAATTGAGACAAACGGACAAATTCAACTCACCGGATTAAAATAGCATACTATAAATATAAACATCATCACTTGTGTGTGTTTTAGTCCTGCTCATTTCAGTTTTTGATATGTGTGTATGAGTATGTGACTTTAGTCATTATGTCTGTGGCCTTTCACTGAACATGGGCTCCCACTTTCCATGGTAACAACTCAGGGACGCATTCACACACATTACAACAGGGGGATTGCTGCTGCAGGTGCATTTTTATGGCAGATACAATGGCACAATATGTTTGGAGACGTCCCAGTTCTGTACAGTTTAGGTTTCCACCCCGTGCCCCTAGAGACAAGCTTGGCCTTCCGGGGTTATGGCTCGCTTTAACGTGCCATTCTGTGCATTTTGGAGCGGCTCCAGTTTCATAACAAAGACTAGTGATGGTTTGCCTGGATAACATGTCTGGGCGTCGGAGATAAGATATTTTATTTATTTATTTCGTTTTAGTCATGTTCTCTCAACCTATTCCCGTTGTTCTGCTCTAAGAATATGATGTGGTTTCCTAGCGACTGGGTCTTTGTTACTGTGTACACATGAATTTCTGTGAGTTTGTGTGTGTGTGCAGAACATCTGTCCCAACTCTTTATAGAAGGCAGGAATGATGACTACTTTGGAGTTACCTGTAATGTTGGTGTAGTGCTGCCAAAGTTTTGAAAAACCACTCAAATGAATGTGTATTCAGGATGATCAGCCTTGGCCTATTGGTTGCTAAACAAAGGCACTTATTGATGTTTTCCACCCGCTTTGTTGTGCTGTGCTCTACGTTATGTTTCCATGGAAACCAAAATGCCCAACTTCATGCCAGTGTCTCAGACACAACTCTAAGCCAGATGGGGGAAAATTGCTACTGGCATGGGGCATTTTTAACATCTGATAGGCACTTTTTCCTATAACAACAATAATAGCGCTATATTGAATATCTAGGCTCCTATTGTCAGTGGTTAATGAAGTGCCTGTGCAGCATATGCTTGTAAGTAGAAGCATTGATGCTACTTGACAGTTGTTAGACATGCTACAATATAATACGCAACAATGTACAACGCCCTACACACACACACACACACCCCAAAAAATCCAGAAACCGGGCCGCAGACGGAACCAATCAACACCTTGTTTCAGGAGCCTAGTTGTGAAGGGTATAATTTTGACTGACTCAACTGATTGGGATGACGCGCACAGAGCAAACACTAAACAACAGGCGTCAGGAGTCTAGTGTGTGACTGCAGCAGGACCACAAAACAAGAAGCACAGCCGGTACACTTTTGAAAGGTTTTGCAAGATCTTTGCCGGGGGCCCTTCCTTATTGGTACCACCATTCAAGCTCAAACAGAGATACCTTGTTCTCCTCCTGCAACTGGTGTCTTTACCTGTTGTCTTTTCTGTCTATTCTCACCGTCTTTGTTCCCTCCTTATTAGCTTTGCCTTTGTTCTCCTAGTCCTCCGCCTCCTCTGCATTTGCAATCTTAATTTGCCTTCTCGGCAGCCTCGGGTCAGAACCAAATCAGGTGCTCTGGCATGACGACACCATTCGAAGAACTCCGTTTTACTGGATGCCATTTAAAAAAATCACCTGCTGCCTGTGAGACAGGATTAACTTTAGGCTTTTAGCCTTTGTGCTACTTTTCTCTTGTCTCTGTCAATCTCACTGTGTGTGGCAAGGTACAAACACACACACACACACACAGTCCCAAAACAGATAACGCCTAGACATGTCTCACACAAGCATCAATTTCCATTGACTTAATGGGGTTCTGGTATGAGATTAAAGCTTTAAGCAGAGGCCTAAGTTCACATGTTCAGATTTCACATTCTCAACGTGAAAGGCATTGCTGTCATGCATGCATGCAAACATCCACATTCACAACTGGAAGGTGTGGTGCTGAAGGACACAAATGCACCAACCAATTGTCTTTAAGGTCCATATGTGTGTGTGTGAGAGAGAGAGAGAGAGAAAGAGGGAGAGAAATGAGAGATGAATATTTAGATGACCATTTGCCTTTCTGTGGTTCCAAAGGGACGCTGACACACCGATCATTTTGCCTGCAGCATTCTCGAATGCGTCAAAGCCTCAATAAGCTGCTTCAATTGCACACTCTGAAAAAGCTTCTCTCCCAATTGTGATTTTATGAAAGGTGTGGTGACATTCATAGATCATAATCACAGACAGGGAAGCGGGGCCATTTCACTGAAATTTGTCAAGAGCCAGGTAAAGAGAGCAGCAGGCAATAGGATGCCAATATCATCATATCATCTAAACAGCCTGTAGCCACAGAGGAGGAATTCAGTGCAGTGACAAATGATGAACGTGACTGACTTTGTCACTCCTGGTCCTGATCAGTAGCTGAGCACCTTTGAAAAGGGAGGAATCCAGGGATTGGTGTTTTACTTTAATATGGAAAAATAAATACAATCTTGAATATTTTTGTGTAGTCAAAAAAGACATACAAACTCATATTTAAGTTTATGTCCATACACATTTATCCAAAGCGATGTACAATAAAAAATACAATATAATAATTGATGTACATAACTATAACTATACTACACTGCTATATTATACTTAATTGAAGTACTGTAAGTTCCTGAAATGGTATGGGCTGTTGATCTTTCCCAGAAAGCAACAGGCCCTCCTAATTAGACCAAAGCAGCTCCAGTCCCCCCTCCCCCCTTCACTTAAGTGAAACTCCAGAGCTGGACCTAACATATGTCCATGAATCTATTACCATGGGAATAGAGTAAAGTTTTTGTTCAGAAAAATGACGCCAGTGGCTGGGTTTGATTGTCATGTTAAAAGAGCATACATCAACACAGCTACCTAGGTTTTGACAGGCCCTGTGTATGCCAGTGGTGTAGAGTTCACGTGTGAGGGACTCGGATAAGGCTACGGCAGAAGTGTCATGCCATGTTGAACCATTTTAGTGTTTTAAAAACAGTGATTTAGTACAAACAGTGATTTAGAACAAACAGTAGTCAAACTAAAAAAACTAACCTAACCACGTGACTCTCCATTTGATTGAAAGTTTGACTCGGAAAAGAATCTTTAATAGCTTCATAGCTTCATCACTTTAATTCACAGTGCTATTTGTGCGCTCAACGCCACTTGGTGCACACTGAGACTCCCTGCCTGGATTCAGAGATTAAGGACATAATTAATACCTTGTTGATTCAGTGTGATGAGGCTTTTTAATTGAGTAGAAGCACTCAGATGCACTGCAGCAATGACTGTGTAGAAATACAACCAAAACCAATGGTGGGGATTCTTTTTTTTCTGTCACAGGCAAGTGAAGTATTCTCTGTGAGTGTGTGTGTGTGTTTGTGCGAGAGATAATACATAATTCATTTTCATTTTAGTTACCTTTTTGTTTTATTAAGTTGTACAAGTTTATTCCAATAAGATTTTTTGTTGTTTGAATTTCTACAAAATGCTTTGGCAACATTATTTCCCATGGTCATGCCAATAAAGAGAGAGAGAGAGAGAGAGAGAGAGAGAGAGAGAGAGAGAGAGAGAGAGAGAGAGAGAGAGAGAGAGAGAGAGAGATTTTAGAGTGTTTATTATTATTGGCGATTTGATTTTTTTTCCCCACAACATAGACAGAGGTCTGACACAGAAAAGCAATTTTTCTTAATTGTGGCTAATGGAGCTTTCAGGCTTTGACTTCAGGAGTCTGCAGTTCCACCTGAGCAATTACTGAATGCAACTGTCAACAGAAGAGTATAATATAGATTCGCTTCAATGCTCTGTGTGTGTGTGTGTGTGTGTGTGTGTGTGTGTGTGTGAGTGTGTGTGTGTGACCTCACAGTGAGCCTTAGCAGTACACAGTAAACTGTTGTCTTGTCAAATCTTGGCCAATTCTCTCAGTGCTGTATTAAAGTTCCTGGAAAGAAGGATATAGGGGATGGATTGTATGTGTGTGTGTATGTGTGTGTGTGTGTGTGTGTGTGCGTGTGTCTGTGTGCGTGTGTGAGTGTGTGTGTAACAGGGCTCTGTGTAAAGAATCTCAAGCCAAACTGACAAGAGCTCCCTCAACCTCATAAACCCTTCTTTCATTCACTCTCTCACTCACAAACACACACACACACACACACACACACACACACACACACACACACTCCTCTCTTGTTCCTACTGTGGAGAATAACACTGTGTGCCTCACTATGCCTGACATGCTGGGCCTGGGTCTCACTGCTCTCTTTCTCTCTGTCTCCAGTTCTGTTTTCATATACAGTAGTCCTCCATCGCGCTCTCTCTCTCTCTCTCTCTCTCTCTCTCTCTCTCTCTCTCCCTCCATCTCCAATTCAGTTTTCCATGTAGTCCTCCACCTCTCTCTCTCTCCCAAGCACTGACCTTCACGCCCTGGATCGTGAACGTGCCCTGCTGTAGATTCTATAAATAAGGAGATTGGACAAACTTGCTCCATGTATATCATGAAGGCGTGTATGCATGCATACGCTAACACACACACACACACACACACAGGGACATGCACACGCACACAGCACCTTGTTGGGGGCAGACAGACAAACAAACAGGGCAGATACACATACACACACGCACATACAAACATTACCTTGTAGGGTAAGGGCACAGACAGACAGATACACACACACACACACACACATACACACATTTGACAGAGGCATATCTCTTTCTCCATCTCATACACACACACACACACGCACACGTTTGATGGGGCATATCTCTCACTCTCATACACAGAGACACACAGACGCACACACACACACACACACACACACGATTGACGGAAGCATATCTCTGTGCTTTTCCTGACCTACTTCTACGCCCTGGAGCTGCCGCGACCCGACAGGAAAAAACAACAGTGACGGAGACACGGCGGGCACTGTAGGAGACAACGTGGCCCGATACCACACACACACACACACACACTCACATATATGCAGAGCGGAAATAGTCAATGTCCGCTCTTGTTGTCCTAACGGGTCAGGGCATGTTTCCCTGCACTGCAGATGAGTGGGAACATGACAAAGAGGGCAACACATGCAATAGCAGATGGCCGGTGGTATCAGTTGATCTCTATGTTGGGGATGTTTCAGCATCTGAAACCTCTAGCTGCAACATTTCACAGGCGAATTTGCTGCATCATCAGCAATAACTTCAAGGCTCTTTGATCAGGCTTGTACTAGTGCTCACCCATATGGCCACACACACACAGACACAGACAGACACACACACACACACACACAAGCACATAAATCCTCACACACAGACACACGAGCCCACGCATATGCATTTTAGAAGGTCAGGATTGGATTCTTCGAGAGCTGTCGAGCGTCAAAGTGAAATACTATACCTCTAAAAATAAACGCCTTAGCTCTTGTTTTGGACTTGGAAATCAATGCCAGCTGTATAACCCCCCAGCTCTTTCTCTCCCACACACACACACACACACACACACACACACACACACACACGTTTGTAGGCATGAGCGCTGGTGATACTGTAAGATTCCCAAGACAAGCCAGACACAAGATACAAGACAGACACAAGATACAAGACAGACAAGAAGTGGAACCGGAGGGTAGGCTGACCTAAGTATTGCAAGCGTGCTACCAATGGCTCATGACCCAGTAGGCACACACACCCTCCCTCTCCTCCTCCTCCCTCTTTCTCACTTGGATGACAACAACACCCGCCATGTCTGCTGTCGCCGCGGTCACTAATAGACATTACATGGTACAGTGAGTCACTCACTGAGAACCGTTCTCACTCATACTACATCTGCCATTTGGACCAAACCAGCTATTACTCAGACTACTTCACCATTCAACACAGCCTTTCTCTCTCTCTTTTGCTCTCTCTCTCTCTCTCTCTCTCTCTCTCTCTCTCTCACACACACACACACACACACACATACCTCACACACACACACACACACACGCACACAGACACACAAACACTTTCCGTGCGTCAAGCCACACATCAATGTCCAGTTCTTTGTTCACTCTCTCACTCTCAACCCTCCTTCCTTCCTTCCTTCCTTCACTCCCCTCCCTCCCTCCCTCTCTCCCTCCCTCCCTCTCTCTGGCTGTGTGTCTGAGTGAGAGCAAAGTGGAGATGGTGGGTCCAGCTGTCTGCCTCTCAACAGCAGGCTCCCATTAGCCCTCAGTCTGCCGTTACTGCTGCCGTTACTGCCGCTGCCGCTGCTATTTTGGGCCTCCAGTGACATCAGAGGGAGGCCCCGCCGTTCGTCCATCGCTGCTTTGTTTCCCCAGAGCAGTGACTCACAGCTGCAGAGGAGAGAAGAAGAGAGAGAGAGAGAGAGAGAGAGAGTTAGAGAGCAAGGAATAAAGGGAGAATATAAGTGCACAAGAGAGAAAGAGACTGAGCAAAAAGAGAAAGAAAGAGCAAGAGAGGGAGAAAGAAATTAAGAGAGAGAGAGAAATATAGAGAAAAAAGATAGATAGAAAGATAGAGAGAGAGAGAGAGAGAGAGAGAGAGAGAGAGAAAGAGAGAGAAACTGCACTACCTGGGGCCAAACAGAGGGAGCAACTAGACCACCCAGAGCAGCACCCTACTTAACGTTTCTTTTTTAGGAAGAAAAAACACAAACACACTGTACACACACACACACACACACACACTGTACACACACACACACATTTACATTTACATTTTACATTTATGCATTTAGCAGACGCTTTTATCCAAAGCGACTTACAAAACGAGGATAACAATCAAGCTACATATCAGAAACCTTAAGGAGCATAGTGCTAGGGGATAGTGCTTCAGTTCATTTTAGTGCTAGGATAGATGATGTTCTCTGAATAGCTGGGTCTTTAAGAGCTTTTTGAAGGCCTCCAGAGATGGCCCTGTTCTGATTGTTTTTGGTAGGTCATTCCACCAGCGTGGGACGACACATGAGAAGAGTCTGGATTGCCTTGGGCGAGGTGCTGGGACTGCCAGTCGACAGTCATTGGAGGACCGGAGTTGTCCGGAGTTGTACACATCCACACAGCATGTTTTATCACAGATCATGTTATTGTTTGGCACATTATTTTACAAAAAGTTACATACTCACAGGTTAATGCATACCCTTTGTAAACATAATATGTGCTTTGTCTTTGTCTCTGGGAAATACGGAATATATTTTCCATGGCTGCACTGCACAGTGGGAAAAATATCAGTATAATCTCATAAAAAGTCAGCCAGAAAAGCTACTTTGCTTGACAATAAAAGCGTGAGTTATGAAATCTCCTCCATGGTTGTGCCTTTATTTTTGGCCATGCTAAGAGGTGCCTGTCTGCTTGCCCTAGCGTGGGTCAGGCAGCCAAAAAGGTTAGAATCAGGTGGGCAGTCATGGGCTTGTGGCACTCTACAGCAATGGCGTCACCGTGACCGATGAGCTTCCCACGCAGCACCTTGCCACAATGAGGGCCCTTCGCTCCAGCATCGGCCGTCGTCATGGCGATGCCTTTGACGTGTGCCCCCCACCAACAGCCACTGAGCAACAAAGCTGTAGAGACTGAGAGCAACGAACTGGCCAATCGGCTCGGGAGTTGGTGACAGCATCGGAGAAGTCAGGCAAAAGATAAAAACAAGTCGAACCTGAAAGGGAGGGGTAGACACAAAGAGAGAAAGAGGGAAAGGAAAGAGAGAGATAGAGAAGAGGGAGAGAGAGAAAGAGAGGGAGAGAGGACAGAGGAAGAAAGAACTGTCATTTTGAGTTACATATGACACAGTCCCTTCCATTCTCTGTGAACTATGCTTATGTTCAATGCTGTTATTATGATACATTTATGCTACAGACATTCATTTGAAGAAGAATAGAAAAATAAAGGCCCAAAATGATCTCTTTTGGACCAATAATTCAGTTAGTGTTCTTTGTTCTCAGTCCTTTATGTCCAAGTCAATTGAGCAAGGTGCATGATAAAATGAAATAAAACCCACTGTTCCAAACTTTTGGAGGTAAAACTTTATTTATTGCCTATACATATACTTATATACTTATTTTAAAGCCATTGACTGTAGAAATAGGAATGTCTCCATGTTTTTGAGGGAAATTCAAATAGGTGTGCCTGTTTTTCACCACAGATGTCTGGCTTCTTTTTCTGGGTCCAGAATGGTCTTTTGTTGTAGATGTGTTCTCCTCCTGGTGTTTGAGCACTTCAGCCATGTCCCTATTCTGCATGTGCCCCCTATGGCCGTGTTCTTTTGCAGCTGTCTGTTCTCATCACCGTGTTTGCTCTCAGCGGCACTTTCCTTCCACTTGTTTGCCCTTTCGCCAGCATCTCCGCATCTGTGTGCGCCGTGGAGCCGTCTCGTCTCGCGTGCTCTCATTAGACCGTCTCTGCTCTCACCTCACAAGCCCTTTCTATGTGCGCAGCCATGCATCTGGGTGAGAGAGCTTTGACCTGATGAGGTCTCAATTGCCTCTTGCCTCCTCTCCGCTCATCACTCTGCGTCCACCTCTCCAAGGCTTTGCCCTCGGACTCCTCTCCTCTCGCTTGTCACCTGTCTGCCGTCCCTTGGTTGCCTTGGTGCACTGCGTTACTTTTAGATTGCTTTTTACGCCAACATCCCTTTATCTCTGTCTGTCTCTTCATGTACATCCTTAGGTCTTTTAAATCACCACTCTGTCTTTTCTCTAAAATGCAACCTTCTCTCAGTGTATCCGCTGGGCTCTAGGTGCACTGGGCTTTGTGCGTCTCAGGAAGGCCCTGGGGCGGTTAATTAATTTGTTTCCACATAATCCCCACGCCGCCCCTCATTTAGCTCAAAGCTCTTTGCTTTCTCTGTCCGCCCCAACCGGTCCCTCGCCTGCTTGCCTGCTCGCTCTCGGTAAGCAAACATAACACCAAATTGCTCTGTCGGGCATTCTCCACCCCTTGCTCTGCATTTTCTGCCGCAACGTGCAATTGGACAACCAGCACAATCCCTGAGTCTGGAGGTGGGCCAGGGAGAAAGGTAGCCAACTTTGCAAACCATCTAGATTCCAGCTGCAACGTAGAGCCAGGGAGGGTGGAGGGGGTGACGTGTGAGTCTATGTGCATGTGAGTATGAGAGAGAGAGAGAGATAGAGAGACTGTGAGTCTGAGTATGAGAGAGAGAAAGCGAGAGAGAGAGAGAGACTGAGAGACCGAGAGTCTAAATGAGAGAGAAAGAGAGATAGTCTTCGTTTGTGTGTATGAGAGTCTGTGTACATGCATGTATAAGAGTGACAGAGAGACTGTAAGAGGCTGGGAGTCTGTGTGCGTGTGGATATAAAAAGAGAGAGTCTGTGAACCTCTGTGTGTGAGAGAGAGAGAGAGAAAAAAGAAAGAGACTGAGACTGTTGGTATAAGTGTATAAGACACACACACACACACACACACACACACACACACACACACAATCGTGGTCCATTTGACATAATGAGCTGCACAATCACTCCATAAAGGAGAAAAGGAAATGTGGCTGGGGTGTATTAGTGGGCCATTAAATGCTCCTCACCTCAAAGGTCACTTTTCAGGCTAAATTTAGCCACTGTGTTTATTTCTGTTACAGTATGTGTGCCACTGTGCACACACACACACTCCTACACAGCACACACCCTTGTGGAATTCCATACAAAGAGTATCTCTATCTCTGGCCCCAGCTAGCAGTTACAAAAACAGCTCCCCCCACCTTTTCTCTGAACTTTTCCCAAGTAAGCAGTGGGAATACTTAAATAGAAAATAGAAATATCTAAAATACTGGCTGTTGTTCCACTTTTTCTCTCTCTCACTCCTTTCCTCTCCTATTATTTTCCCTGTTCTCTCTCTCTCTCTCTCTCTGAGTTTTACTTAGCTATGCCCTGCTCTGTTCTCCAGTTGCTAACAGTCATTGCTGTCACCCCCCCCCCTAACTTTCCACTCCTTCTCTGTCCATTTCTCCTCTCTCATTTTTTGTTCTCTCTTTCTTTTCTTTTCCTCTCCCTCCCCTTATCTCTTTCATTTCACTTTGTCCCACTCCCACAGTTCTTCCTTAGACCACTTGTCCTCCTCCTGAGAAGGTTAATTCATTCTCTCATCCTATAAGATGCCCGTTGCCTTTTTCTCCCCTGCCTTATATTTAGCATCTCCATTTCAACTCCATACTCACTCATCTTCATCTCTCTCTCTCTTTCTCTCCATGTCTTTCTTTCTCTCTCTGTAGTCTGTAGACTGTGGCTTGTGTCCTAGACAGACCGTGCCTACGCTCTCTGCTTAAGTTGTCATTTGGGGCCTCAAAGGCACCAAAGACCTTCACACCGAATTCACAGGTTCCAGCTTGTCTTAATTAAGGAGCTGGCGGTTTGCTGTGAAATCTTTCACCTGTGCACCTACACCCACTACAGGGTTGCCAACCACTCTCTCTGACAGCATTTCAAAACTTTTCCGTGGTTTCAAGGACTCTCAAATAAAATGTCCTAGAAGCTTTACAACCTATAATTGCATAGGCCAATTTCACTCAACAGGTTTGGGCCCTAGATGAGCACGGAGTGCAACTATTTACATAGATCTTTCAAAAGGGCCAAATTACCACAAAAGCATTGCAGCAGGAAAAAAAGTGCAGAACTTCTTCATTATGCACCAAGTGTCAAATACATTCAGTTTTCAAAACCTCAAGATTACTGGCAACAATTATCAATCACTGTTGACATCCTTTCCACATTTAGAATTTCCGTATGCAGATGTCAGGGGCAAGTTCATGGGGTACGAGACGATGAGAGTCCCTGGAAAATGGATTGCAAAATATAATTTCTAGGATTTCCATGGCTGTGGGAACCCTGTTGCTCGTTTGCAGTCTTGGCAGCCTAACCGAGGTGCGCAGACCTCAGGGCTTGGACTGACGGCAGGAATCTTGGGATCAAGCTGCTGGTCCTGAAGACTAAATCAGGCCTGTGTGTCTTGATAACTTGTGGCGTGCCAACATTCTGATGCAACTCCCGGGCAATTACAGCAGTGAAACAATATTGTGTCAGCTGTGGGCTGGAAATATGCTCGGAAGGAATGAGGATGTGGACTACCAGGGCTCAAAGAACCTGTACTTACATAAGTATACTAGGCTCAAGTGACAATACACAGTCCAACTACCAAATCTCCTGCTTCAGACCTCCGCAAGCTTCACAATGAACTCCTTGACCCACAACGTCCGTAGCTGTAGGCTGTTTGGTAAACTTACATTGTTTATTTGAGTCTCTGTTGCCTTTTGTTTGTGTTCAACATGACTCAGAAGTCACCCGGGATGAAACACTCGTCTCATTCAACCAGGCGATAATTGTTAGGCGTGAGACAAACTAATTTCAAACCTTTCAGCTGTGGTATGATTGAAAAAGACCATGCATGAGAACATAAACACGCACAGACACAAACGCAAACAGTGGAGGGAAGAGGTTGATCGAGCAGACAGAGGCACTCTTCGAGGATGACTCATCGGCTGTCTTGCCTGGAAGCACTAAGGTGACTCGGTCCATGACCCCCTCAGACCCGCCGGCCTCCTTGCCGCTTTGTCTCGTTTGTGGGGATGAGAGCGATGGATGCATCCTCCACCCCTGGATCATCACAGTCATGGGGGCTAAACACAGAGGCGGCTGGAATAGTAGGAGAGGCCGTGGGAGAACACAAACGTGTGATAAAGGGATTTCAAGTGACGGGCAGTCAACTGGAGAATGGAAGCAAGTAGTGCAGATAAGAGAGGGCTAATCCTTCTACTGGTGGTATGTGCTTTTGTGGTTTTCTTACAGACACGCTACACCTCTGTGGTTGAAAGCAAACACAGCTTTTACCCCTCTGTGTCTTTGACTGATCAGCAGAAGGAGCACCTCGCTTTCAAATCTGTTGATGGATTTTCAATATACAAGCTGTTTTCAGAGAGTTTGTCAACAAATCCTTAAGATTACTCTTGAAATGTTTGCAGAGTGGGATATCAAAATGCCCCACCTACTCAGGACCATATTCTAGATCTGAGACTTTTTTCAGTAATTCTAGCTCGCAGACATTTTTTGGGGTAAAGTGCACTGTCATCTGCTTCTGCAACGTTGAGGTACTGCTTTGGGAGACAACTATACATGTCTTCTTATGCCTGACCCATCCCTCCTGGCTGCTTAAGATGACTGCCTCTGCCATTTATTTTCTGACCCACATTTCTCATTTCTTTCCTTACAGCATCCTCCTGGGAAAGCCTAATACAAAGAATGTAATACAGTAGAGGGTCACAGTGAGGTCAAATGAAGTAACAACAGTAGTTCTCTGAGAGATTAAAAGCAAGAATTAAGGGAAATAGCAACCCGAACAGACTCATATTGCCTGATCCTTTGACACTACTGAATCCTTTCACACCAGTGACTGGTTTCCCAAAGCTGTATTTGCCGACCATGAAATAACCTTTATTGGTCACAATGCAATTGCCCATTGCCAACCAACTTACTACTTGCTAACTTGCTCATTTGTTAGCAGCTAGGCTTTTGGAAAACAGGGCCAAGTTCTTCAAAATGGTTTAATCCAGATCAAAGTGATCCAGATTTTGAAATCCAATGGTTTTAACTCTATGTAATCCAGGATTGCTTTTGAACATCTGGGCCCAGATCCCACATTGCATAACATTTGATTTACAACTAAACAAAATTTGTGTAGTATGTAGGTCATTACTATTTGTGTAGAGGAGACATATCCACTGAGCCCCCAACCACCTTTGTGTGGTGTACGGTAGACCCATGTACTGCATTAATTGTGTTTGGCTGTTTTGTAAGACTTGCGGTTCACAGTAAACCGTCACTCCTCACAGGCCTAATTGAGGAGGGCTACCTGATTCCTTTTTTGACTTCTTAAAGGCCCAGCAACTGACCCCTTTTCCTGATGGCAGTGTCAAAATTGGACCGTCCCAATGTTACCCCCTCGATTGATCCCATTACTTCAACATCATTCTGTTACTACATCTCCATGGCTGTTACTACACTGACAAGCCAGAACTTTTGACAACAACCTTTATGCATTGACTCCATATAAGGGGCCTAGGCCGGTAGGTCATGTCGGTTGTTCTCCTCCTCGTTTTGGCTTTTGTTAGTTTCTTTCTGGGTTTACCCCTAGACTTATTTAGTGCTACACTTTAGGTTTCTCACTAGACTGAATTGCACTACACTTCTTTATCTTTATTCTTTATCATTGTTATTCTTATTTGATGAATGTATTCATTATTTAGTCATCTGCTTGTGGCCTCCCCTGTATGTTGTACTGAACTGAGCTGACAGTGTTACAAGCACTACTACACAAACAAATCAGGCCGCAGCTACATTTTGAAAACAAGCTGATTAGCCTGATGATAGCTATCGACTTGGCAGACCAAACAAGAAAAGCTCATTTTTGGTAACATTAGCGCTTCCCTTTGAAATCACAGCCTTGAAACTTCCTGTACAAAAATATGTATATACATTCATCACAAACACAAGCCAAAATCAGGTAACACAAACCACAACTATGTTGGACAATTTGTAATTTGGAGGTCATATAATCCCTGACTAGAGCATCTGAATATATCAAATATCCTACATGAATAACAGGAAGAAAAACAAATTAGTGAAGCAAAAATAAGTTTTCAAAAGGGCAAGATGATTTATTGACCAATCAACAAGACAAAGGAAAAGAAAACCAAAATAATGAAAGGGGCAGAGGACACAGCTAGGCGCCACTGTGACCTGACGGCAAACCTCGATCATCCCCAAAGCAGCCTCACTTCTGCCAAGATGCATTATGGGAATAAGCGGGTCTGTTGTGTGCCCTGCGGTTTCAACGCCTCGGATCTCATCGTGTCACAGAGGCCCAACGGAGCGATGGTACTGAGTGTGTGTGTGTGTTTGTGTGTGTGTGGGAAGAAATCTGTTCTCCAGATCTCGTTGGGCCGTACGCAAGTCACAAGCGACGAGACTCATCTCCTGTGGCACAGCTGAGAAAGATAAACGTCTCCACCGCTAACTGCCAGAAGATCTCCAGTCCGAGTTCCAAGAAGCACATCACACCATGCCTTGCTGCTGGACACACACACACACACACAGAAACAAAAAGCACAGCACACTTTTAATTCTACTCCCACTACAGCCTCTGACTGGGACCGTTATTTCAGACAGAACACTAAAAGGCTTGCCTTCATTAAAGATTCTGTCTGTTTTTTTTTTTCATTCTCAGCAAGAAGCTGAATGAGGGGGAGAGAAAGAGATGTGAGAAGAGAAAGTGAGATGGAAGAAAGAAAAAAAAAAGAAAAGTGTGGTGTCAAGAGTGTGGCAATCCACATGGTGATCTAGATATCTGACGTCCCAGTCATGCTTCACAAATAGGAGATGAGATGCCTTGAGCAAGTGTAATGACAGCTGACCAAAAAAGAAAATGCCACGGTCTCACACACACACACACAATGAGTACAGAGCATGGGGAGTATGTGGACACCGAGCAAATGAGCAACACACACACACACTACTACCCCAGAACATTCTCTCTGTGTCAGCAACTCGCCAGTCCCGTTGTTACCTGAGCCGTCAGCAAAACCCATAAAAGTGTCCCAGGGGCGTGCGGGCCGGTGTGAACTCTGAATCAGCTGAACGCTCACACGGCACAGCTGGCCACTATCGAAGCACTGGCATGGACAAGGCCGCTACAGGTGTGTGTGTGTGTGTGTGTCAGCTCATCTACTGGTCTGGCTCACTAGTGTCTGTTAGGAGGCTGCTACAGATAGTTTATGCACCCCACTCGCTCTCATTCATTTCGATGCATGTAAATATCAATTTGCCTCCATTTCTACCACTCTTGGTTTGCCAGGAGATTGTTTGATCTCTCTCCCCCTCTACCTCTCTCTCCATGAACATATCTGCCTGCTAATTTCATTTTTGAAAAGAAGAACTACTCGTATACCTGGTACTAGCCAATAAAGAGACCTGCCATCTTCTTCCTCCAAAGCTCTCTCCTTTTCTCTCTCTCACACCCACACACACAATTCTCTTCTCTCCAAGATGGGGCCATTTCCCAGGCAGACACACAGACCATTAGTCAAGAACACCAAATGAGCATAAGTACCCCATCAGACTGGCTCTCGCAAAGATGCTCAAATGAGACATAGCCAGTAAGACGGACTAAAACACCACTGAAAACAAGCAATTAGGCTTGATCCATTCCACGCAAAAAGGTGGCAAAAAAAAACACAATATGGTGCCGAGACCAACAGTAGAGATTATATGGAAGCTATCACAGACACTAAGCCACCTGGTGCAGCTGTACCATACACGCGGGCTACTTGTGTGGCTGTGCCAAAGTCATTGAGACGCCACCAGCAGCGGTGTTACTGAGGGCCTGAGATAACAGAGAGATGATCATGTTTGTCTTTCGGCCATCAGGAAACAGGATAGCAGGTTCAAGGCTTCAGTGTGCGTTACATAACGGATGAAACACACACACACACACACACACGGAGCTTCATCCCTTTCACCCGGGCTGTCTGTCCTGCACACGTGCTGCAAGCTCATTTCCTCATACACCTCACCTGTGAGCACATAAGCACACACTTACGCCTACACATGAACACAAGCCCACATACCCCCCCCCCCCCCTTCCACACCCAGTCTAGTGGGATCAACAGCAGGTACTCTATCCAGACTGAGAGCTGTCAGTAAGTGTTTGTGTTTAGCTCACCGTCGCCATGGCGAGCAAACAGGAACTCGCACACCATTCTGTTCATTGTTCTACCTAGCAGGCACTGACGTAAAGGAGCAGACACAAGGGCAGCCAGGTCTACCGGTGCACTAGATGACCAGCCAGCTAACTTGCAGCCTACTTTTTCCTACTTAACTATTGCTGCACTGGCTTTAGCAGAACAGAACTTCTAAGCTTAAAAACAGCCTCACTCTGTTAGCATTATGGTCATTAATGCTTAATGCAACCTGCTCTTCACTGACTTCTTGAGAATACAAGTGAGTTAAAGAAATGCTTTTAGGAGGGAAAATCCTTGTAAAAAAAATAATTAATTTTTTTTTAGTTAGAAATAGTAAATAGTTAATTTTTTTATTTTGGAATCAAGACTGCATATTGCAGTTGAGTTCACACTGACAGACTGATTGCATGTGCAGTCGTTGCAAAGCCCTGACCACTGCGGCTCCAACATCACGATGAATCTGATCACAGGATTAGAGACTGTGTTGATGAGATTGCAGGCCTGACTGCTGTACTTGTCTTAATCAATTTAAGAATAATCATTTTTCCAGGTCTTATAGTAAGCAGCCAGAAGATTCCACATGCTACCAATGTAGAGAACACCATTTCCATCTCAGGGTATAAAATAGCACTTCATGTCCTAGCCTATACATTTCTAATGATGTAAATGTAAATGACGTACATGAATGTACAACAAAGGTCTTTGAATACACATGCAAACGGTGGTCATTCTTGTGACTCATCACTGTTGGTGGATTATGGGATGGTGGTGTCGCTGGGCTGCTGGGGCATCTGGACCAAGCCGAGCGATGTGATGTTTACGTCTGCTGGCGGAGGCCCTTCTGGCACAGGGGGGGTTGGGGGAGGAGACAAGAGCCAGCTGAGCTCAGTTGTGGAGGAGGAGGTAGAGGTGGTGATGGAAGTGACACACACAGGAGTGTATTCCAAGAAGGTAACTTAACCCTGAGGCAGTGGTAAATCTGCCACTAGAAGTGCATGTCCTTCTCATTTAAGCATCTAAACAAAACAAGCAGGCCATGCTATTAGCAAGATTACGTTTTTCTTTAGGTTAACTTATCCCTGGGCTCCTGCTTATTGGCTTTCTGAGAATACCCCCCAGGGCCTACTGCTGGAAGGAGGGGGACATGGAAACGAGCCCTGTGCAATACTACCACCATGAACCACCCACCCCCATCATAATTCTACCCCAAGGCCCCAGCATTCGCCTCGTTTGTACCCAGATTTATAGGCACCCTGGCACAGTCCCACAGACGGGCTGGCACTGGTTTGTGTTTTATGTTTAAAGAGCAAAAGTGTGTGTGTCTTTCACACTGAGCTGTCTTGGATGTGTTGTCTCAGTTTAAAAGCTGGAGCCTAAATAAATGTTTAAGGGAAGGGGGTGTGTGTTTGTAAATATGTTTGTCTCTCACACAGCAGAACCCATTAAATGACAGTGGAAAGAAAGGCACACAAAGACAAGAACAAAAAATCAGAGAGAAGAAACTCCTTCCTGAGCAGTTAAACAAAAGGTCAAGGACGGCCCGAGACAGAGCTACAAATAAAAGAAATAACAGAGGAGAGCACCCCACCCCACTGTGGCCTCCACTCAGAGCTATTCCAGACTGGCTAACCACTCCGCAGGCTAACAATACATGATCCATAAGAAAGAGGCGGCGTAAAGCCAGTGTCCGTTTCCCAACACTACGGTTGCTAACCACTTAGCAAGTTAGCTTGGCCACAATGGGAAATGGCATTGTAACCAACACATTTGCAAACTTACTTAGCAACTACGGCTTTTGAGAAACCGGTTCCCGGAAGTGTGGTGTGTTGTGTAGTGTTGTGGCCGTAGCCTGTAGCACATCTGTTAAGGAGAGCCTATTTTGTGCTTAGGTTCCACAAATGCTCAGGACGAGGCGCTGCTGCAGTCGGATCTGGCTGATAGCATGTCTGAGGGGAGCATCAGATATATTTAGCCTTTCAGAGGCCCTGGGCCTTAAGGGGGGGGAAGACAGGAGGGGGAAAAAAGAAACAGAGACATGACAGAAAAATATGGAGTGGAAAAATGCCAGTTTTTACACAACATGGTCCAAATAAAATCAGTTTATTTGGAAAGTTTTTAATTGTTTTTAGGACAATTATATTTGCCATTTACAAAATCTACTACCTCTTGCCTCATAAAAACCAAAACTAAAAACATAAGAAAGAAAAATACATTCATCTAATCTACAAGAGGGGCATGTAAACAAAAAAAAGTAAAAAAACACCACATACCAGTTTTACAACAACAACATACACGTTATTGACTCCAAACAAACCCAGTTTATGTCCTGCGCCACTGACACCAAGATAACGGTTCTTGAAAGGGGAGCGTCATTGAGGTTCAAAGTGACCGTCAAGGGCCTGACGGCTGGACCTCTGACAGATGAATATGGAACATCCTAGGCCTGCGCCAGAAGAGAAACTATTGCGTGCGTGCACGGAGCAGTATGGCCTCGTGCTCACACTCGAGCGGATCAATGGCGGACTTCAAAGCCAGTGACAACAGATACTCTGTTCCGATGAAATGCAGATCAATGCGAAAACAGGCCACTCGTACTACACACACACACATTCCCAATGAAACACGAGAGCAAGGGAACAGGGGGGGGGGGAATAGGGAAATAGAGCTGGTGAATAGAGTGGGGGAATAGTGTGTGGGGAGGGAGGAATAGAGATGGGGAATAGAGTGTGGAGACGGAGGAAGAGAGAGGGGGAATAGAGTGTGGGGACGGAGGAAGAAAGAGGGGGAATAGACTTTGGAATTGAGGAATGAGTGACTGTTCGGCTACAGTCAAAGGAAATAACTGGTCGCTGCCTTGTCTCTTGTGCTTGCCTTGTCTCAGAGTGGAGTGAGTCTGAAGACCTGAGCTTGGTCCTGTGAAGGATAACAGCCCGCCGATGTGAAAAGAAAACACGACCCAACAAGTTCACTCAGTGCCTGAAGGGCAAATGGCAACAGCATGAGTCCGCATCCAAGTTTACGTGCGACCGGGACATCACCAGGAGCTGAAGTCTCCAAACCCCGTTCTGCCTTTGGGCTTCTTGGACGCCGCCTCACTGGTGGAGGGCTTCTCGTTGTCCGCTGGCCGTTTCCTGTGAGGGAACGAGAAGGCTGGTGACTTTAACGAACGGCATAGAGGTGGTGAAACCACTGCATCTTTGTGTCTCGGGACGGGAATCAAGAAACAGGTTATCAGGTAGAACCGAGAAGCAATTGATTCAATCTATTGGAATTGTATGGCTCAGACCTTATCAACTTCTCTTATCAATGGCGGTAGGCTTTTTAGATCATGGGCATTTGGTCTTTCTGAAAGTCGAATAAAAACTCCTAAAAGGCGTTTATGTAGAAGACAGTAAAAACTGCATACATTTACCCAATATAGAACAATAACAGAAAAATCCAGCAATTGTACATTGATCCCAGCCGTAAGCACAGTGCCAGCTCTTATTAAGGAGTGCTTAATGAACACATTCATAACACAAAATACATCTGCATGCACAATGAGTTTAATGCCTTCACACACACACACACATATCCACACACCCACAGAAAGGCTGTGAGGCAGCAGGTAGGGCAGGCGAGTCCCAGCTGCCGTGACCCCTTAATGGGCAGGTCTCTGTGGGGGGTTATGGGTAATTAAGACGGCTCCTGCCGAGACCCTGGGAAACTGCAGCTTCAACCCCACACCCTGTGAGCCATGTGACACATCTGTCACATCACACACACACCTTCATTCTAATAATCTTTTTTTTGTCAGCTGTCAACCCTATACAGTCACACAGGTGTCAAGAGACACCTTCTGTCTGCCAGCCTATAATTACTGTGATATTGATCAAGGTGCCCGAAGTAACTATGGGAATATTATATAATTCCATACATCAAAACAACTGCCGTCCTCACACGGGACAGAGAACACATATTGGGTTACCTTTCCTGACACACACACACACACACACACACACACGTGTGAGTGTGTGTGTGTCTATGTATGTATAGTATGAAGGTATTTACTGTGTGTTTGTGTGTGTGTAAAAAAATCCTACATTTCAATTTTAGCTGCAAACTCCAAAGTAAATTAGTAATCGACTCCAAAATGACATGCTAATGTTAGAAAACAATATGAGCCTATATATGGACACAAAACCATGTCTGTCAAACATACTGTATAACCTGTGCTTAAGTCAGGCTGTAATTTGCACCGGCCTGTGGCCATTTACAACAGCAAAGGCTGCAGAGCAAACTTAGCACTTGACACTGTGGTTGTGTGAACAGCACACAGTCCTCCTGACGCAGGGCTGTACAGTGTGAGCATTTTGTTGCAATATGAGACTCAAAATATATTAGTGCGAGTAGAAAAAATAAAATGGGCGCACACATGCGAGTAGTGATTTCAACCCTTTCATTCGCATTTTGCTCAGGCTTTCCCCTAAGGCACCAAAGATGGCACCAAAGATACCACCAAAGAACCCTTATTAACAGTCTCCGTCTACACATTTCTCCACCTTTGTGCTTGGAGCGCAGTTCCACTGGCATATTTTCTGTCGTTTCCCCCAGCCCACTCTCAGGTCTGGCTGTGGGTTCTGATTGAACAATGCTCCGCCTCTCCTGTTTATGTTTGTCAGCTGATGAGCAATGAGCACGGGAAGGTAAGTTTATGTGCATGTGGCCTAACATTAATTGAGAAATACCGGTAGACGCTGCCCAAGGTTTAGCCTATGCCTATAGCCTACTAAAAATAAAAACAATGCAACTGAGTTTTCTTTGCCCCTGTTGCTCTTTGTGTTAAGCGCTTTGCAATGTCTTTTGTAAAATGCGTTATACAATTTAATTCAATTGAATAGACAGCAGACTATATTTTACTTTTTCCAGTGTTACTTAAAAGAGAGGCTAAGCAGTGTTCTGTTTTTTTCCTCTCACGAGCTCCCTCTAAAGACCGCTGTATTGCATTGTATTGCACTGCATTCTATTAGAGGCGGTCCAAGCTGCTGAACATTGCAAGTGCTGTATCTACCGCTATAGGTCACGGTGGCGCATTCTACACCGTTCGTTCGCCGTGTAATGACTCATTTTAGCATCCTAAACAGTATGAAACGGATTAATTTAATTAAAAATGTTGCATAGTGGCCCTATAAAATTACGTTACGTTGTCTTATTAAGACATCTATTAGGCCTCTCGGTCTTGTGTGCTAGAGTGTTAGTTCTTAATAGGGATGTAACGTTATGGCTATCCACCTGTAAGCAGCTCCTAGATAGATTTATAGTTTGCCAATTTCCCCATTCGTTCGTGAGAAATGTAAGCGCAGTTTTTCTATTTCATTAAAGCCAGATCGCTAGTAGTGCCTGTATATGTTTTGAAATTATGAACATTTTAGGCACTGCTATGTAAGATATAAGAACATTTAACATTGCTATAAGACTGGATAAATATCTGTCATTTTACTTGTATAGCCTTCTGTTTTGATTCCTTCACAGGTGAAAACAGAGCTCAGAAACAGACTTCAGGGAGACCATCTGGCTGCGTGCATGTGTCTAAGCATCAATGGACCTCCAGTCAACGGGTTCCCCTATGGGCAAGCCAAGTTGTTTGGGAAAGGGATGTTCTGTGTATTTAATTTGATTAAATAATAAAATTGTTATTTAAGAAATGTCATAGTGCTACTACATTTTTTTCTGTGCTACTAATTTTTTTTTCATATACTCGCACCTGTGCTCCTAGTAAAAAAAGCTAAGCGTACAGCCCTGTGACAGGGGTATTTGAAGCATGTGGAGTATTGTAGTCCGAATGTAGGTCTTATTTTCAAAGCCATATGCAGGTTATGTTTCAGGTAGGCCTGACTCAACTGTCTTACAGACCCTGGCTCACATCAACCCAGTGAGAGAGGCAAAGCACAGATCTGATCTGAGAGTTGGACTTATCGTTAGGACACACTTGGATCAGTGCATCAGTCAGACTGGATCAGTCATATGGACACCCCCAAACGCTGACATCCCATAAACACTTAATCTGTGTGACTAAAAATACCACCTTTGCCAAAGTAAACGACTGTGTGAAGCGACATTGTCTGGCATCAGTGGTTCCTTTTGAATGCAACATGGTGATTCAGTATAGCCCAATTCACATCATATGCACAGACATATTCAAAGTTTGGATGTCGCTTGGATTCTGGAGAGGTGCAGAGAAAAAGGATCGGGCCAAAACAATGTCTGATACGAGTATATATGTGAGTGGGTGCTGTTTGTGTGTGCCGTTTGCCTGGGTATCTGTGTGTGACTCACGTGGCGGCCATGTTGATGTACTTGCCCACGCCGGGCCTGAAGGTCTTGGGCTTCTGCTCCTCTTTGGCTCGGCTCTGAGCTGCGGCGGCCTCCGCTTGCTCCTGCTCCTGCTGCTGCACCTCCTTCTCCCGTTCTGCCGCAATCTGAAAACACACGCACACACACACACCCACCCATCATACACAGAGACAGACACAAATCACCATATAAATCTCTGCAGCTCGCATATAAATATATATAAATGTATGTATATACAAAGACTTAAAATACAGAAAAAACAGATAGTGGTAAAATATATAACTGCTACATTGCATTACTAAAACATATAGTAACCACACACATACACACACACACACACACACACCATTGTTTGTGAAGTTAATAATAACTTTCCCCAAGCTTCGCCATTACATGTCTTTTGTCTGGTCTACTTTGCCTACTTCGATTAGCATATAAAGTGAACATGCTCTAGTTCCTCCTGGCCACTAGTTTGCTGAGAGTAGGCAGATTACCTACAGTAGATTAGGCTGTTTTACACTGGTCTCAGTAAGCAGATTACGTAGATGGGATTGCGTTTTACACTCGCTGGGGACTATGCCAGCATCTTCGGGCGCTGGCCCATTGGCCCCGTGTGTTGACCCCTGTGTGTGTGTGTGTGTGTGTGTGTGTGTGTGTTTCCTGTGAAACCTCATTCTCATCATCTGATTAGTCTTATATAGTCAGTGAGCCTGTTTACAGTCTCCATTAGCCCTTGTGCTTAAGCATACAGTATGGGAACTGGGGCAGAGGGCATTCCACAGATTCCAACAAATGGCTGTGACCCCCCCCCACCCCACCCCACACACACACACACACAAACACACAATTGTAGGATTTATTATGAGGGAAAAATGATGCACCTGCGACAACTCTGTGCAAATATACAACAAACCAGCATGACATATGCCTTTGATCATGCCCAGATACACACACACATGCAGGCACAGTCCACATGTATTCATGCAGACCAGGAAACCGTAAAAGAGCACGAGCACACGCACTCCTCCAAGATAAATAATCAGGTTTTATGGATGCAAGATCTGAACTGCCTCATCACAACAGGCAGGGGAGCCAGAAAGACAGGAACACCACGCAGCGCAGCACACCGTGCTCCCTCGCTGCCTGCGAGCCTGCATGCATAACAGAGCACGCTTGTGTTTATGGCCTATGTGAGGGATAGCATAAGCTGTCTGTTGGGCACTATCTGGCTCCCACATCTAGCCTGAAGAAGGCTGAGTGGGGGCCTTTGTGTGTGTGGGTGTGTGTGCGCGTGTGTATTTATGTATATACGGTGTGTTTTTGAAGAGTGTTCATGGCGCAGGAAGCCCAGGGCCCCACTAAAAGCACACAGTGTGTTCTTGTCCCTGGATTCGTGGCACCATGTGTTTTTTACACACACACACACACACACACACACACACACACTCATGTCTGGACAGGACACGGCCTCTCTCTTCCTCACACACACACAAAACATATGTAAACATGGACAGCTCACACACACCGTATAAGTAAAAACATCAAAACCACCAATGTTTATAAGCCTTTGTACTAAAGTGCAGGAAGAGGTATGGTGAAGAAACACTTCTTTCACTGTGGAACACTCTCTCACACATAAAGCTATTTAAACACGTATATGCACACACACTAAGTCAAGGAAAGATATTTTCTCACACGCACACACACTAAATCAAGGAAAGCTATTCAAACATGCATGCACACACACACACACACACAGACACACACACACACACACACACACACCGACCTGAGCATCTGCCTCCTCGTAAGGATCCACAAACACAGTGGCATTCAGGAGCTTGATTTCACTCTGCGGAGAGAAAAAGCCCATCAGAAACTCGCACTCCACACAAAAGCGGCTTTTCAGACGAGGCTGCTGAAAACCAGCACCTTTCAGCAAACAGCATGGCTGGATGTTTGAACGAATAGTTTATGCTCCCTTTTAAATTTTGTTTAGGTTGTTTAGTCTTTATTCGCCCATTTAACACCACCAAAACCACCGGTCCCCATCACACCGTGTTATGTACTGTGGCCAACTAGGCACTTCAATGGCCGCCTTTGACTTTGCTATAAACACCATAAACACGGCAGCGTGAAGGGGACAAAATGCAGACAGAGCCAAACCTGAATGGTTCTGCACTTAATACTCACAGTATTATTATTATTATTATTATTATTATTATTATTATTATTATTATTA
>JAGFZM010000249.1:82478-93190 GCA_017657215.1 Limnothrissa miodon | reverse complement strand
AGAGAAAGAGAAAGAGAAAGAGAGAGAGAGAGAGAGAGAGAGAGAGAGAGAGAGAGAGAGAGAGAGAGAGAGAGAGAGACCTGTACTCTCTGCCTAGAAGTCTAAGAGACATGTCTCACTGCTCTCATCCATCCAACTGCACTGTCTGATGAGCTTGGTCCTGAACTTCCAATGACTGACTGTCGTAGCTGCCCCAAAACGGCATCTGTGAACAGCTTCATAAAAAAAACAAAAACATGTTTAATGAAGATGTCGACATAAAAAAAAAAACCCATGTAAAAATGGTCTGGCATCAGTGGTTCCTTTGAATACGTCATTGATATTCAGTCGAAATCAACTTCACATCATATGCACAGACCCTTCTACTTGATAACTTTTGGGTTTGGAATAACAACACACAGAATTCTACGAATGCAGTGCCACAACCAAAACGAGAACAAATCAAAGGAGAACAGCAGCTTCCTCCCACCAGGAACACATCACATGGGTGGGTCACGGTCACGGGTAAATACAATTTGCCTTAACAAAAACAAAACAAAAACAGCAGCAACAACACCACAAAAGAACAAGTTAAGTTTAATTTTGGGAAACACAGCCCTTGTTCTTTAAAAGTCAGGCCACTGTCTAGAGGTTTACCTCTGTAGGGACCACCACTGACACACACCCCCTTCCACCAACTGAACCTGTGACCTCAGTGTGACGGGCACCAGCACAGCTACACGAGCACTTCTAGAACACTGCACATTCCAAAAGACTTAAAAAATAAATAATAAAAAAATAAAACAAGTTCTCAAAAGGGCTTTCTTTCAAAGCTCAGGTTTCCACGTGAAACCCTGTACAGACAAGGGAGGGGTGGGGGGTTTGTAGCGAACAAAAACCTCCTTTGAGGACTGTGGCCCAGCCAAAATTGCTTTAGTATAGATAGCCCAAGAAGCTCTTTCTATGGGGCTCTGATGTTAACGCAAATGCCTATCAGGGTTTATCTGTGGGGACCAGTCAGACTGGTCAGTGCTGTACTGACTCCAGGGGGGTTGACAATGTAAACACTCCTGCAGCCACTGCTAATGCTTTCACTTGGACCTGGAAGAAGCTTGTTTGACCTGACTGTTTTCTGTTCACCAGAAAAGGGAATTGAAACTGTGTGTGTGTGTGTGTGTGTGTGTGTGTGTGTGTGTGTGTGTGTGTGTGTGTGTGCTTACCTGTACCAGTGCCAGTGGGATCCCCTCCTTGGATCTTAAAAAAAAAAAAAAAAAAAAAAAAAAAAAAAACAATTTCAGGGTTTTAGTTCAAGTTAGTTGCTCCTGCAGGATCTCCCACAGGATTTCCTGGCCTAACAAAAGTATCTGACTTGAAAAGAGAGAAGATTTGTTGCCTTTTAAAGCAAACACGAATCACATGGTTGCATCCGCCATGAATCACAACTTAAGGTGCACTCATTGAACATCTCATTAGAAAAAAAAAGATGAGCATACTACTAAGTATGATACGAACGACTAATGTTTGTGAGAAAGTGATGTCTGTGTGTGTATAGTCTTTTAATAATCTGTGCAGTGAGTCTGTGTGTATACAGTTTTTTAATAATCTGTGCAGTCCGGTGCAGATAGAGTGAGAGTGTGAGTGTGTGTGTGTGTGTGAGGGTGTCTGTGTGTATACAGTTTTTTAATAATCTGTGCAGTTCGGTGCAGCTGCTGAGTGGTTGTCGTGGGTGACTGTGTGGACAGTAGGGTATGGCAGAGCGATGCATATGTGCGTGTGTGTCTACACTCCTCTTAATCAACTGTGTAGAGCCAGTGCAGCTGCTCTATAGTGGATGATTATAAAGATAGTAACAGACGTTGGGAAATAATAAAATGCTTTCAGCAATCAGCAAAATTCTCTTCCTTTGAGTATGTCCTTACATGTATAGACTGACGTGGGTATAACATAAAAATGTGCACATACCAAGCTTAATAACTCAATGAATATGAATGGCCTGACCTTACACCATTACACCTTACACAAGCAAATAAAACAAGGTGTACTTGCAATTTTTTTCCCTAGTTGCTGACACCCATTAAATATGTCTATTAAACATGTATTAGGTTTTATTTTGTGGATTCTCATCTGTGGGTGTAGTTTCGGAAACACGCCGACAATAACAAGTGATTTGCATGTAAATGCAGGTCAGGTGTGGTCTCCCCCTGCCTGCAAGGGCAGCACAAGCACCGTTTGCCGGGGCTTACCATGAAGTTACGGATGGAGCGGTGAAAGATTGTGTTGTCATAATAGCCCTTCTTGCACAGCTTGATGAAGTTCTCTCCGGCTTTCGGTACCTGAACATGATAAACAAAAACAAACAAAAAAAAAAATTGTTGAGATCTTGTGTCAAATGTCAATGAGGTCATGTGTCAAAGGTCACACCACTGATTCATATATGATAGTTTGTGAAATTCATTCAAATTCAAATACATCTTCATTTGCAATTTAGCATGTCAAATGCATTTGCATGATGGGCTACAGCTCTGACCATTTAATGCATTTCAAAGTGACCAGCACGGATATCTACAAAGTTGAGGTCTGCTCTGCCTGGTAGGCAGTGAGGCCCGGTGTTGCACCCATAAGTGGCATGGCCGTGAACGCAAAGGTAATGGACTCTCAGCAGATAAACCCCATGCAGGCCACCAATTGATGGACACCATCAGCTGATCTGCATGTTTTAGGTGGGATGTGTGTCCTACTGTATGGAGAAGCCAGAAATCAAAAGGCAGGGCGGTAAGCATGCAAAAATATTCCATCCATATTTCTTTATAAGTCTGGATAACTTTGACGGTAATCTACAATGTAGAAAATGTCAAAATAAAAGAAAAAACATTAAATCAGAGTTTGTGTCCAAACTTGGTAGACTTATACTGTAAGAAAAAGGCAGGCACTCTGGAGTTTAGTACGTACAGGGGTTAAAGGTCATGCCCTTGTGTCACCCAAAACCACTGCTCTGTTGACACAACTTTTCAATGGACCTGGGCTGCTGACGTGAAGACGGCCGTCTCAGTCCACACAAACAGATGCGGCTGCTTGCCCTCACAAGTTCGTCTTTGCACAAACCTTTGTCCGTCAATAATCCATAACCCCCCCCCCCCCCCCCCCCCCCCAGGGCTGTATCGCTTCAATGTCAAGCCCCAACTTCTCTCCCTATCGACAAAATCAATAGGACGTGTTTGCGTTTTGCACAAGAGGTCGCCTGTCACACGCCACCGGCCAACCATCTGGCCCGATCCGGCTGTCCGGGTCTGTGTCGGCTCGCGGCTGTGAGTGGCTTGTTGAAGAGCGCAAACAAACGGGGGCTGGTGGTGTGCCACGCTGTGGAACAGTTTTCCAAAACACTCTCATCTCGTCTGGCGCTCCCCTGCTGGGCCCTTGCAGAGCTTATAAAACAGATGCGCAAAATAACACTCTCTTCTGCATGACTGTGCGCTAACACAAGGTAAAGAGGGAGGGGGAGTGAGAGAAAGAGGGGGTTAGATAGACAGAGAAAGAAAGAGGGAGAGTGTGATAGAGACAGTGAGGCAGATAGAAACTAAGTGGAAGAGAAGCAAGAGAAAGAAGAACTGACAAAATAAACAAGACGAGTAGAAAGAAGAGAAAGAGAGATAGAGAGAAGAAGATAGATTGAATAATGTTGGTCTTAAAATATTTAATATTATTAGAAACCCATTTACTCTAATTAAATCATAGTCTCATAGTTGGAGTGATGGGAAGAGGCAAACTGAAAACTTGAATGGTCAATGGCCAAACACTAGCAGGAAAGACAAAAACAATCACCATCACTTGTGCTTGTTGACTACGTCACGCAGACACAGCCTTGCTACAACTAGCAACTAAAACCCTGGCGGAGAAAAACATTGCACAGAAACAGCGGGAAACCCAAAGTAAATATTCAGCTTTTTTCTTTTTGTTACTCCTCTCTCAAGATGCGGTGCTTCTTCTCTGAAGAAGCCTTATGACGGAGAGTGTGTGTGACAGTGAAATCACAATCATTAATTTGTAAACAGTGGGCCACGAATAGAAGCATGGCTTTCTGGGGAGGGAAGGGAGGGTGGGCAATTTTCTTATCACTGCGACGACTTCTCTTTATCCTGATTTGACAAGGCGGCAGCCAATGAAAAGCAGCCAAAAATAAGCACCTAGTAACGGAGGCCAGGCATGTAGAAGGCTGTCTCCATGCCCGCAAGGCAGTCTTTGGTTCACCGCTACTACCCCCAGTCACTCGAACCTCTGTGTTTTCTTTCCCTCTCTCAAAACACATCTCCAGTACAGTCCATGAGGTTTCGTTTGTTTTTATAATCACAGGGCCAGAAGTAACTTGCTAAGGGAAGACGGACTAAAGAGAGAAAGAAAGCAAGAAAAAAAAAGAAAAAGAACGAGGGGAAAAAAAAGAGGAAGGGAAAAAAAAAAAAGCAGAGCTATAACGGGCTCGGTTTGACAAGGGATGAGAAAAGGGAGTCTTTATGAGTGGCCTAAGGGCTGGTGAGGTCCAAGACTTTGTGTGAGTGCACTCACTAAAGAGTTTCTGGGGGCTCTCCTCTCCGCTTACTTCTCTGTCTCTCCATTTCTCAACCTCCGTCTTGAGGCCCCTAACGGAACACTTTCCAGACAGCCTCATTGTAGCCGATAGCAAAACAAAACATAACAAACATCCAACAATATGGCCATCGTCGCCTCAGCATGACATACAGATTCATTTAGGCAGGAAATAGTGGAATTTCAATAATTGTGAAAGAGTGAGAGGGGAAAAGAAAAGAAAACAAAACAAGACACTTACACTCTGCAGATATAAGGGTAGGAGCATGGGGTCGGAACGAGAAGCCAGGAAGAAGGAAGAACCAGAACCAGAGACTCATCCAACGCTCCGCCATCTCCAACCTATCCGAGGCCTCCACCCCATCCCTCCACCCCATCCCAGCCATCGTGGATGTGTCGCACTTCAGTCACGACCACAGAGACGCAGAAGGGGGGGTGGTGAGGAATTCGGGAAAAAGGGAGAGTGTGTTCTTGGAGGCCTAACGCCCTATGGGGACATGTGTTACCAAACACAGGAGAAGGGGAGAGGGATAGAGAAAAGGGGATAGATAGAGAGAGAGAGAGAGAGAGACGGAGAGAGAGAGAGAGAGAGAGAGAGAGAGAGAGAGAGAGAGGGTTCATCTATATAGGTCACTTCTGCCTTTCCATGAATTATACATTGTGAATGAAGAGGAAGAGATGTCCAAGGAAGCACTTCAGACTGCGAAGCGGTACCAGACCAAACATGAGGAGGGGAGAGATTTAGTGGGATGCATCTTGCGTTCCATGTGACCTAACCTCGCATGACCAAAGTTGCTAAAAAAGAACAACAAGCCCTTTCCTCAGAATATATATCACAGGTAAGACTATCACAGACTGCAGTTGAAAAAGAAGGAAACGTGGGACATCAGAAGGCTACAAAATGGATGCCTAACTTTTCTACTAAGCCGTGAGAGCTTGATAATAGAAGCCATTTAACACAAGTTGGTTTGCTCTGTGGCTGTGTTTGGGCTGCTGTCTGTGCACACCCGCCTAACTAAGAACGTGCCCGGGGTTTTAAAGCATGGGTAGTTTGAAGCAGTGCTAATCCTTCCCTTCATGGCAGAAAGGGCAGGTTCAAGGATGGCAGAGGTGGACAGTCAGGCCAGAGTGAGTCCAGCACTCAAACTCCGCACACACACACAAACACACAAACAATCATTAACTTCTGCCTCAAACAGTTACTCACCTGCGTCCTAAAGTTAAAGTGGAGATAAAGGCATAAAGAACCCTGAGCCCTCCAGTCCTTATTACTTTGACAAGGTAACTAGTTAACTAACTGTATGAGCCCCTCTTTCCTTGTCAGGCCTGGTTGATGGGCAAGCATGGATGATACCAGTGGGAGTGATGTGATAAACGTGTGGTTGCCGTGACAAAGGGCATCGTATATCACCGGCTCGGTGAGAGCAAGTGGTGGCGGGGGTTTGTGAATGGGGGCGGGGGAGGGATTGAGAGGCACTCTGCTATTAAACTCAGTGACTTTTACAGGCCCCCGGCCATCTCTACTGGCCAAAGGGACCGCAGGGGAAAGGAGAGGGAGGAAAGGGGATAGGAGGAGGTTGTGGGGCGTTCAGAGTGCGTGGCATCGGCAGGAGGCGTTTAAATCAGGGCTGGCATCAGCTGCGGGGCCACAGACAGCCCCGACTTGTTTATTAAAGCGAAGAGGAAAGTGGAAGTGAAAGCGTTCACAACCCCCCCGCTCCACCACCTCCCCTATGTCTGGATTTAATGTGGGGAAGTGTTGCGTCAGCAGAAAGGGGGGTGGGGGTGAGAGAAAGAACTGGGCCCTAACGACATGTCCTACCTGTGAGGCACGCTCACTTGATTAAATGTCACTTAAAATTCATTAAAAACAGCGACAGCTCCCTCCTGCCTGGGATTTTTATGGCAAGGGTTCCGTGCCAATATCTGTTTCCACTCGTGCAATAAAACTAACGATTCCCCTTCTCTATTTGTAAACTATTTGAGGACCCATTTTGTTTACCTTAGCTGTTTACTTTGGGAATTGGATGGTTCCTACCTGCAAACATGCAATTCCAGCGCACTTTGGTGATAAAATGAAACACACACACACAATTTATTTTCTTATTTTTCCATTCCTGTTCTTGAAGCCCCAGTTGCGAAATACATCTAAATTTACATCTGCATTTGTCAACCGAAACAGCAAGACCTGTTTGAAACGATGGAAAATGAATTGACCACAACTGAACTGGCATGAGGGGCACCTGTAGAGAGTAGTCCAGGCATTAGTTGCCATCTGCACTGAGCAAACTGCAGCTCAGGACTGTGCTCTATACATGGCCAGAAATGTTACTGATGTTTACACCGCCATCGTCGGATGTTTTTCAGTTGAGAGGCTAGCCTGTTCGTTGGATCCACTTTTGCATTCTAATGTCAATCTGGTCACAAATCCAAGACTATTTGAGTGAAGTCAAACATAGAAGTAAGCTTCACAGGTGCAATTGGCCATATCCATCACTTCAGATAGCTAGGTGTAGGTGGTTTCCGAACAGCATTACTGACAACCAGTATATGCAGCATCAATGTCTATTCATCCAAATGAGGCAAACGCACACCAAACACGTCCGCGGTGTGGAAGAACTCCTATAAACACATGCAATTTGTCCCCTTAGTTGTTATCTGCAAAATCACACATTTGGTGAGCACTGACTTAAACCTAACCCCAACACAAACTCTAATGCAAGTAAATAAGTAAACGAGCACAAACCCTATAGCCAGTTAATGCTGCTAAGACAGTATCAAGGGAATGCTGGGGCATGCATAATATGCATGATATTCATATGGCTGGAGGCCCATTACAAGAACCCAAGTGCGCAACAACTGTGCCATGTCTGCATTAGGTACAAGCAGAAGTGCTAATGAACTGTAAAGAGCAGGTTCAGTGACTGAGACGTACCTTATCGCAGTGCAGCTCCAGGTTGATGTCGCCCTTGTTGGTGTGCAAACGCACGTAGCCCTTCTTCTTTACGTACTGGTAACGCACCGTGTCATCGGCAATGGCATCTAAGGAGGGAGGACAATTTCATCGAATTACCATCTGTTTCAGGGGTGCTACAGACCAAAGCAAAATGGAGCATTTAGTGGCACATCCAAACGACAGTTTCTGTGGACAGAAGGGTAATCTGCCATAGGCACAGCTGCATAGATGTGATTTATTTTGGTTGTCATACATTCATGTGAAAAGGCACAATGTACAGACATTATAGAGTTGTAAGGAATCTACAAAGTCTTTTTGGCAACAAGGCAACACAAAACAAGGCAATTTTGTACAGCGAAATCAAACTTAAATGAATATGCTGTACAAAAATGAAATCAATGTACAGTCGACAAAATTAAGTAAAGGCTTTGAAAAGAAACAAAGGCATAAGATAATTACTATAAAAATGTATCAGAATATGAAGTGAAAGATTATTAGGATTAAGAATTATTGCATTTGAAAGCATTTGAGGACAGTTTAGTCCTAATTTGGGATTTTAAAGTACAGGGAGAGTGCAGGGGCAGCGTACCTGCTTCATGTGTGGTGGCAGGAGCCATGGCCGTGGAGGTGAAGGAAGCAGAGACCCTGCCTGTGGAGTAGTGGGCCTGCAGATGGGAGGGGGAAAAAAAAAGTGATCGAGTGAGGGAGAGCTTTTCAACCAAAGTAAAAGGCACAGACGTCAAGTGTTTAACACACACACGCACACACAGATCTGCGGACCAAGAAATAGTGCATAACACACACCTAGCGGACTTGAATCTAGTTTTGCTTATGGCTCCTATTATTTTAGGTACAATAATAATATAAAGAGAATACTACATAAAAAAATAATAACCAACCTGTAACCAAGCTAAAACAGATAATGACACTCAATTTTTGTTTTAACAACTTTCTTCATGTATTTTTGTTTGACTGCATTGCACCTTTTTTCTGCCAAATCATTGGTTGGTTTGGAATCAGAAAGTCTGGCCAATGAATCCAAAGATATTGCCTGATAATTTAATGCCGGTAATTTACAAAGGCAAGGCAAGACAAGCTTGTTTACATAGCACATTTTATTTAAATTAAATTCTATAGCTTACTGGGAGCCAATGAATGGATTTTTCAAATCATTCCTTGACAAGTCCTCTTAGTTTTTTAGGTGATAGAATGTTGATTTGTGATTGTTGAATGTTAATTTGTGATGGCTTTCATGTGACTGTCAAAGTTTAACTCACCGTCAATGGGAAAAAAAAAAAAAAAAAAAAAGATTCTTAAGAATATCTTCTTTCTTAAAGATGGTCCAAGAATGGACCTCTGGGGCACACCACAGACCAAGGACATTGATTTTGAGGTACAATTTACTAACCCTACTCAGTGAAATAGCATGTTTCTAAAACCTCTGTAGCACACTACAAGTCAAGGATTTAGGTGTTGAGGTACAACACCTATAGTCAGTGAAATAGCATGTTGCTAAGTCCCCATGTTGGACTGCAGAAAAAGACCAGCAAACAAAACAAGGAGACCAATCCGAACCCTTACTGTCGCCTTCTTGGATAAAATGGAGGCTACGAGTTGTGACGGTGTTGATTTCATACAGAAGCATAAATTTGGTCATAACAGTTGATAGTCGCTGAGGTCGCTTGCTTTCTACTGTAAAGGCCTTACTTATGCCAGTTGAACCATTGATCGGTTTCAGCCATTTCAAATCTGGTAATTACCAAGCAGATTAAAAAAAGAAGCAGAAAACTACACTAGCTGACACAGAAGGGTCTCGTGTGTAGCTTCCACATACACACACACAGTCACAGTCAACACAATGGACTGTGCCAAGACACACACTGTGTCTGAGGAAAGTGTGGGGGCGGTGAGACTGCTCCTCTTATGTGTGTTAGCCATGCAACACTCAGTCACTCTTATTTAATCTCTTACTCTCTGCCTCACACACACACACACACACTCAAAGCCAGCCTGCCCACGAGCACCAGCACAAGCACCATCACAGGCCAAGACAGTGCTGCCATCCCAGTACAACCTAACCTTCTCTCTTTCCTCTCTCCCGAGCCCCATTGTTCATTGTTAGAATGTGTGTGTGTGTGTGTGTGTGTGTGTGTGTGTGTGCCTGTGTGCGTGGCCTGGCTGACCGCAGGCCAGTGTCTGGGCATGTGAATGGCCCCGAGGTGAAGCAGGAAGAGTCAGCAGCGGTGTGCCATGAGGTATTGGGTGACGCCTGTTTTTTAATGCAAGATCCGGAGTGGGATGGAAAGAATGAGTTATTGAGTATCTGTGGTGTGTGTGTGTGTGTGTGTGTGTGTGTGTGTGTCTCAGCAGTAAGGAAGACAAGAATTAGACTGCGCAATATTTTTTTTGTGCTGTGTGTGTGTGTGTGTGTGTGTGTATAAAATGTGAATGGGGGGGTTCATTGTTGTCAAAAAGAAAATACATCTGCAGTAAGGTGAAGGAACTAAACTGAAGCCTTTCACAATATTTGTTTGTGTGTGTGTGTGTGTGTCTACATATATAAAACGGAGATAACCTTTGAGTTTTCAAACAAAAACATACCTACAGTAAAGAGGACAGCGGAAGTATACAGAATATTATTATTTCTGTGGGTGTTACAGTGCAATCGCCACATCTGAGGGCTCAAGGCCAGAGGAACAAATGTTACTTTCAAAACAAACTCAATGCATTTAAAACTAGGAACTGTTGAAGGAATGGAATTTTAGGGACAAGTACGTGTTGTGTCAGTGTTGATTTCCGCTGTGATACGGGTCAAAGCAGGCAGCAGCAAGAACTGGTCTGAACCGTTCCGTGCCTCATTCGGACTCATAAAGTCTGCTTGTGGGGGTCACCAAATGATTAAACTAAATGGGTAATTTGTTTTAAAGAATGTGTGTGTGTATTGGTGGGGAGAGTGAGCAAGAGAAAGAGAGGGATGGGGTGGAATCATAAGTGAGCTATATCCTGCAGATGAGCATGATCACATAATACTCCCAACTGCCACACTAAAACTTGACACTGTGATAAACTTTGTGTGTTAAAATAAGAGTTTACTACACGTTCTCCATCATTAATAATCAGAGCCTTAGTATCACCCACCAATACATTTTAGACCCATTCTTGCCTCACACTCTCCCTTACACACACACACACACACACA
>JAGFZM010000249.1:46932-79540 GCA_017657215.1 Limnothrissa miodon | reverse complement strand
ACACACACACACACACACACACACACACACACACACACACACACACAGTCTCTCTCTCTCAGTGAGTGGGCAGTGTTGGCTGTATGTGCTCTGGGAGTGGAGGCCTAAAGGCACGGAGTATCTGTTTCAGAGAGAGAGGGCACAGGGGCATGGGGGCACGGGGGCAGTGGAAAAGCGAGGCCACTGGCATGTCCTCCTGGGCACCCATTCAGTTCACAAGCCTCTCCCATCCTCTCTCTCTCTCTCTCTCTTTCTCTCTCCCACACACACACACTCTCTTTCTCCCTCATTCACTCACTCACACTCACCCTCCCTTATTCTCACTCGCTCTCAAACACACACACACTCACACAATCTCGCTCATACACACCTCTCTCTCTCTCTCCATCTCTCTCATACCCACACACACCCCCAACTCTCCTCTGTTCTCTTCAACTGTCATTCGTCCTGTCATTCGTCCTGTCATTCGTCCTGTCATTCGTCCTTTTCCTCATGCTTTTTGTCTGGCCGAGACCACTGAGCCAAAACCCGATCCAAATGGGTCAGGACGTGTAATGAGATCAGAGCGCTATCTGTCCTGCCTCTCTGACCTCTTCATAACCCCATACCACCACCCCCCCCCCCCCCAAACACACACAGATTCTTCTTTTCACTCACACACACACACACACACACACACACACACACACATTTTCTATGGTTCTATGGTACTCGGCTTGGGCAATGGTGTGAGGCTGACACAGGGCCCCTCTGTTATTTAGGGCACTGGGCTTCACACACTCACAATGACATGATAGGGAGGCAGGTGTCAAGCCTGTCCACACTCACACACACACACCCCTCCCCATATACACACAGGCCACTCTGGGCTTTATCTGTGAAGAGTGTACGGGAGGGGACATTGCTGGACAGCCATAAAAAGCAGTCTGAGGTTAAAGGTGAAGTATGGTGAGATTGATTTAATAATGACCTCAGAAAACGTTTTGTCAACAAAACAGAAATGCGATATATCTGAATTTATTCCATACATAGACCAAATAGAAAAATGGCAGCAAAGTCTTGTTCGATTAAATTTTTTGTACTCATTTCTACTGACAGCACTAGGTGATCTTAAACCACAGGCCTAGTGATTAAAAAAAAAAAAAAAAAAAAAAAAAACACAAATCACATAAGAGATTTTCTATCAAGGCCTCTGCGTACTGACATCGTGCAGGGTTGTATTTTTCCAGCATTAAAATCTGTGGCTACCACACATCTTACTGTTAGGGTCAATTTTGTCAGTACTATTGAATTGGCCGTGTTAAGTAGAGCATTGGTGTGCAGGTGACAAACAAAATCTTTGAATTCTACATAATGTCGCAGTTATTTAGTCGAGCTATAGATTTGTCACATTGGTGACATCGCTGACACCTGATATGGCCCCAAAACACACCCAATATAGCACAGTCATAATAGCATTTTCGGGGGTATAGGTGAGCCTAGAAGTGCCATGATGGCTGTGATCTATGGAGTGCCGACAGTGACCAGATTCCATCCTCCCCCTGCCAGGGGTTGGGCTACGAGTGCAAGCCTTGACTGAGGCATTAACCCGTGTGCTGCATTTACCCATGGGCTGCACACATGACAAAAGCTCTTTCACCCACTCCAGCACTCACTTGCTCACTCACTCACTTCTTCACTCATTCACACACACACACACACACACACACACACACACACACACACACCTGTGAAGTGATGAGGTCTTCACTCACTCATTCACACACACGTGTAGAGTGATGAGATCCTCACTCACTCATTCACACACCTGAAGGGTGATGAGGTCCTGGCGTGTAAAGGGTTCATCCGTAAGAAGATCTTTAAAGCTTTTGGTCTTGATGTTGAGCTGCTCCACAGCCTGGAAAAGAGCCCATATAACTCATTAGTGATGACAGCCAGACACATGCACTACTAATAGTTACTACAGGCACGTCTCTCAAACCAAAACACCCCCACTTTTCTTAATGAATTATTAACCCACTAAGTATATACACACACTCTTGTAATTCCGCGAGGGAAATTTGGTCTCTGCATTTATCAACTGTGAAATACACACAGCACACAGTGTAGCACACAGTTAGCTGAAGCACACACTAACCCAGAGTAGTGGGTTCGGCCTGCTATTGCTGAGCCCAGTTTGGAGTTAGGTGCCTTGATCAATTGTAGCAGTCTACTGGTTGGGGAATCGAACCAGCAACCCTTTGGTTTTTAACCCTAAAGGCCAAACCATTAGGCCCTGGCTGCTTGCCCTTTAGGTAGGGGTGGGCGACATAGTCTAAAATTTATATTGAGATCTATTTTGAACCATAGACGGTAGATGATATATATCACGGTATACTTTGGTATGTAACTTACACCATAACAGTTTCTTAATGGTTACCATAGCATAAAGTCAATATTTACAACAGTTGTTTAGTCATCGTTCAGAAGTGTTTATATTGGACTCTCAAATTCACACAGAAGTAAACTGGTAAGCTGCATTTGTGTCAGGCAGTAGCTGTTCAATTTATAGACTCTTACGCAGTTTCGTTGTAAGAATGAAAAGGTGCTATCAATAAGGTGAAGCTACAGGTCAACATTTTTTCACATGGTTGTGGAGACGCAATGAGCCTATCACGGTATGCCGATATGACCCAAAATCTCTATCGTTGGCCAAATGCATATTGCATACGGTATATATCATCTATATTGCCCACCCCTACCTTTAGGTCACTGAAAAAACTCTATTCATAGATATTTTCAAGATCATGGCTTACCTCATTGGAGTACACATTGCCTGTGACTTTATTGGCAACAATGTGGGAGTTGTTGGTGAAAATGGTGTAGAGGACAGGACAATGATATTTGCCTGGTGGATGAACGAGCACATGAGCAAATAACATATCAGTAAATAACATATCAGTAAATAACATATTAAGCCAAATGCAGCATCAGCACAAACCATGTGAAAAATGTAAATTAGTTTATCTGACAGGAGCTGAATGTCTGAAATATCAATATCAGGATAGAGAAAGTTTAGGAGAACAGTGAATTAATCAGTAGCCATGTTGTTTGATGTTCGAGCCCCCATAAATTAGCATTAGCTGCGGTTTTGCAAAATTCGATTAATTCACATTAGATTTCTCCTTTAAATTCCGGAAGAGTTAAAAACGGCCATGTTGGTCGTTAATTGTACCATCATTGTTCTTGCTGATGTTCAGCTTGATGAGCTCCTTTGCCTCGAGTTTCTGTTGAGAAACACACATCAAGGTCAGTGGCTGTGGCATAACGGTTAAGTAACCTGGCTAGCATACTACTGTAGACTAGAAAGGGAGGAAGGTTCAAATCTCTGCTGCAATGGCTGTGCCCTTAATGAAAACTGGCCCTGTCTTTTACAGTTGACATATGCAAGGTGTTTTGGAAAAAAATGCAAAATGGGTTTCTGATCTTTGCTTAATTTATGCTCGAGCAGTGAAAAGGGCCAGTATCAATTCAGATTCTGTCCTTCACCCTCTTTGATGAATTTCATTCTCATTCCTTTGTAAAAATCATAGTGATGACAGAGGACACGAGAGAACTGACCCATGAGAGGTGCTGTGCATGGAAACACTGATGGGTTAAGGACCACAGTGCAGAGTGGTGCCATGTTTCAAACAGAAACTGTTTGTTTTCATAATAATCCACTTAACATTCCCAATCGTGATGAACTGTGGATAACTGAAACAGCAGATGCTTTAGCTCTACTGTAATAACATTTAAAGGAGGGGGGAGACAAATAAATACATACGCCAGTGAAGAGTGGATGGCTGTTTTAATGAAGCTTAATCCATTTTTTCATACGTCAGACCTGTCATTGGTCTCCCTTGAGTCCCGAGGCCCGGAGAGACGACTCTAACGGAGCCCAAATTCCACGGAGGCCTTCCTCAAAGTGACTACATCAACAGCCATCCGATTAGCCAAGATTAAACTTCTTCAGCCAAACCCTTATTGAATTACTGTACACAAGAGCAGGGAATCTATGTCAGAAGCAGCAGCGGCAGCATGCTCCGCTAAGGGCTTTCCAGGCCCGCATTACTACATTACTAAATTGCATTGGGTTTATTTGGTGCTCACTTTGGTTACTATGGGGTTCAATCCTGGCAGAGTCAACCTAAACTGTAGAGAAGCTCCATTGGGACAAACCGCAAAAAGTGTAAAACCTAGAGTCGTCCATATGAGTGTCATGAATATAGCAAAGTTTGAACAACAGTTTGTTCGAAATGGTGCCTTAAAGCAAAGAAACTTGCCATTATGTTTGGAGGGGCATCTAGGACATTTTAAAGGTCCACTATGCAACATTTTTCATTTTATTAATCCGTTTCATACTGTTTAGGATGCTAAAATGAGTCATTACACAGAGAACGAACGGTGTAGAATGCGCTACCGTGGCCTATAGCGGTAGATACAGCATTTGCAATGTTCAGCAGCGCGAATGCAGTGCAATACAATGCAGTGCAATACAGCGGTCTTTAGAGGGAGCTCGTGAGAGAAAAAAAAAAACATAATGTTGCTTAGCCCCTATTTAAATCACAGGGGCCCTATACCCAGCCTACGGTATGCCAGTCAAAAAAAAAAAACTTAAAGTGTTTATGCTGTGTTGCTTTTATATATGAAATGTCATGACATATTATTAACACATGCATCTGTCTGTACAGTGACAGGTGATCATTTTCCTCTTCCACCTATGCACTTCAATTCATATATTTACATAAATATTTACAGATTTTTCTGATTATCAGTAGCCTTTTGCAAAGGGAGAAAATTGATATTGAGCAGAATTAAGTTATCGTTATTTGGCCTTACAGCACAGCTCAGATTTTTCATGTGTCTCTGCTGTAGAAGTTAATTGCCCAGGCCTGATCTAGGGCACAGGCACAGATGCCGATCTGACCTTCCCTACCCGACCATCCACAGACACCCCAGGGTAGATGCCTGGCCCTTTTCTTTTGCCCAGCGCCTGCCCTACACAATCAGCTGCCTGCATGACTGACTGGCCTGGTTGACACTTGCCCGGCTGACTAATTGAACATTTGATTGGGGCTGGAAATGGGCTCACAAGACGTCCTGGTGCTTCAGACGGACTGGACCCGGTCCACAACACCCTGGCACTCCGGGATGCCGGGAGAGCCCAGTGGGCGCACAACCACACACGGGGGCGTGGGGGAAGTCTTGGAGGGGGAAGGGGGTTAGGGTGGTGGGGTGTCTGGGATGTAGGGGGTCTATGGTAACCCCCAGGGGGGTCTGGCTAGACCCCATCTGGTGTGGCTGACGTGAGTAGAGCTGCTGGCCCACTGAAGCTATTGATTGCAGGGGGTCTTGATGGGTTTGCCCCACAAATGAGTTTCCAAAAAAAAAAAACACAATTACAAATGAGGGTGCCAGACATGGGATCAACAAGCTCTGCATTTAAATTGCTGTTAAAACCTTGTAGTGTGAAGAGGGAGAAAGACTGTTTAAGTATGTTATGTGACAATCCTCTTGCTCCACTTACAAACACTGTTCACTCTCTTAGGAACAAACACAACACACCCTCTGAACACATTCACACACAAATGCCTGTAAATCTTAACTGTAATATTTATTCCACTAACACTCTATTAACTCAATCAATCGATGCCGTGTTTCATTTCTCTGCGCTAGAGGGGACCCTGAGTTAACAAACACATGTGCTCCCTCCCCATACTGGTTCCTCGAGTCTGTGTACCTGCAACTGCAACCACAAACACAAGAGGACATCAGACAGTGGGACAAGACTGACGTCTGGTTCTCATGAAACAGTAAGCACATGACCATCCAGACAGCCAGACAGACTCTCATGTGTGATCTTCCTTCACATACAGCCTCTTGCAGATGCCTAGGACTGGTGAGTGGAGCTGTCCCACTGCTCTACAGTGATGCTGGTCTGAGAGACGAGTCCCAGTGTCATGTTTCTGAGCCATGCTTGAATGACAAAAAGACCAAGCAGGACAAAGCCCTGAGACACTGGCCAAGGTAACCAGAACGGGGGATGTACAGTAGTGCCTGAAAGCCATGGTCAACAGAGGCAGCTGTGCCATGCCAAATGAACCATTTCAGAGCAATGCTGGCCCCGTTTACAGTGAATTAGAGCAATACGTTAGCCGATTAACACCAGACTTTGTGCACAAGACTTACTACTGTTCTGGCTTGCCTTTGTGTTCTCCTAGATGTCAACATGGTATTTAAATAAGGTTTCACTCACTTGTACCTCTAAGCACTTGCACTAAGGCCTATAGATCAAACATGGCCTTAAATCAAATCTCATAGCAAAAGAGTAATTTAAGTTAACCACATTCAACACCATAAATGAGCTAAACAAACTCAGTATGTTTCAGGTGTGTGTGTATGGTGCAGTTTGAAGTACTGCAATATGCTTTCACCAAAGCACTGCACCCCTGGTGTCTCTTTTGTGCTTTAAAGAATTTATGGTTGACCCATTTCTCAACAGGAGTTTAAAAATTCATGCCTAATTTTTTAGAGACGAACACCGTAAAAATCACACAGACGTGAGTAAATGGAACAGGAGTGTTACATAATCAACTGCCCTCTTCTCCAAATTTCCACAGAAGGATTATTTCATGGTATATTACTCCCTCTGGTGGCTGGGAGAATTAACTGCATGGTAAGCGTCAGAGCACCTTCTTTGAGTGAGAAAGTGACGCATGTTCAAATTACATGTGCATGGGATTTTTAACCACTTTTACCTAAATTTCAGAAATTTTGGAAAAGAAAAACACTGTAACACTTGTATTCAAAATCCAATCATCATCAAAACTACTTGGGGTCTTTATTAACATAGAAAAAGAACCAAACCACTACCCAACAAAAAGAAAAATGACAGAAGAAAACATGAGATGGTCCTTTATGTATCTGGACTATCTGAGAGAGACTAAAGTGAATCTTTAAAAAGCACATCCCCCCAGTCTTCTTCAAACCAGGGAACACCCTGAGACAATGTTTTATTTGGTACCAGCTGCTCATGCTGCCTAGTTGTCTCAGTGTTTTAAGCTCCCCATGCTCGACGTGTCGGCGGAATAAAGTAACGTAATGTGGTAATGTTTTTAAAGGGAAAGTAATTGAAATGATTGACATGGAAAATTTTGATTGATTATAGGTTCTGAATGTCTGTTTTGATTACTTCTCGATTAATTGCCCAGCCCTAGATCCTTCCCTAAGAGATGCACAATTCAAACCACATCATCAAATTTGCTGAGGACACAACTGTGGTGAGTCTGATAAGTGGAATCAAATAGGACCTATACAAAGGTGACTCAGCTCTGCAACTGGTGCGCCCATAACAAACTTGTCCCTCAACGTGGGCAAGACAAAAGAACTGATCATTGACAACCGGAGACCTTCAAGCAAGCACACCACACCGTCCATAAAACAACCTTCCAGTGGATATTCTACCTCAAACACCTTCAGCTCAATACAGCACTAAACTGAATGTACACCTGTATTATGCTGCTAAACACCATTTCTTTACCTACCTAAACCCTGCCCAATTCAAGGTTTTTCTATGCACCGTCTTACTGTCTATTGTCATTTGTCTTGACACACTTTAAGTATAGTATATTTATAATGTAGGTGCAGTAGCATACTAAGTAAATGTTTTAAAGTAAATGTAGCACCACTTGGATCAATGGTGGAACGTTGTCTCATCTCGCTTTACACTGTGTATAGGGCAGAAATGACAATAAAACACCTGTTATCAAAGCTGCCCATCAACACCAGGGCAACAAGATGATTCACGCTATTTCCTAGTCATCAGCTAGTCCTTTATGGTCATTTTTTCCCTTTTTTGACAGCATTTCAGATCAAGCTTTGCCTATCCTTGGAAACTGTCTGTGATTCTTGGTTTGCATCCTCTCCTTTTTTCTCCATTCTCCATCTTCACAGAATGAAATCATGAAGACACTAACGAATCTGCCAAACTTTTCTCCTAATAGGAGACAAGTATTTAAAAAGACATTTCCTTCAGATGTTTGTTACCAGCAACCGGACCTAACCACCTGGTCAAGAGGTATTTGAGAAGGCGGGGCTAAAAGATGATGTTTTGATTTGACCAGCAACAACGACTTCCTCAATCTTAAGAGAAAGGGCAGCAGGTTGAAATTTGACTATAAACAACTGCATTTAATTGAAAAACATATTGTACAATTGTTGAAATTATTAAATCCATTTATTTAACAGCGATATCTAGTATATGTATATGTTTTAGACATCTACACATACCATACGTACAGTCCATATTTTCTACATGTTAAATAGTCAACAATCAACTTTTTTTATTAATGCTCAAGCTAAATGTTTTGACTTACGTCTCCGGTGATGGGGTTTGTTCCATACTTCTTTATCCATGGCACTATACTCCTTTAAAAGAGTCAGAATAATAATTTAAAAAAAAGATTCCCGATATTTGCTTCCAGTAGATAATAAAATAGACTGGTCAACCACCAACATGTCTGTATACCAAGACTGTGTTTTATTAACAAGATAAACAAACTGCCTGAAATATGTTTTATTAATATTGACAAAACCAAGCTTGTTGATCTGTGTTGATCTTTGTTCATCACTATGGTTAATAAAACACTGCTACTGAATATGTATAGGGTGTGTGTTTCTATTCATGTGTGTGCATGCATAAGAAAGACAGAGGGAATCAAATTCATGCATACTTAATGAACAGACACCCTGAACTATTGTGCCCATATCACACTTATGAGCCAAAAATTAAAATACAGTGAAACTAAAAATGAACTATAATCAGTATCATTGGCTTAAGAATGTATGTCAAGCCTTGTGAAACTGTGCCATGTTCTAAAATGACAGACAATGTAAGGTCAATCAGAACTCACATTAGGTCAAAAACAACCCCTTCTTTTGTGCACATGGGATATTCATATGGTTGAAGAGACAAACTGTGAAGAAAAGAAAAAACTTTTATAGTTGTTTAAACATGCAAGTCATTATAATGCAATTGAAAAGTGCTGGTCTAAGTTAAACATGTGTTTTTAAAATTCTCTACAAACCTGCAGTGGTCAAAGGGAAGCCGTCTGAAATTGGCTTTTGGAATTTCTAAGAAAAAGCAAGTTGATAGGTTCAGCATAAGTAAGGATCCAGGTTAGGGTGTGACTGCGCTTTGGCTAAGGCATATGACACCGAATCACTGAAGCCCAAACTAGGCGAGTCTAGAGAACAGATTCTTTCCCACACCTGAATCATATCATTCATTAACGTTACTTTTAAGTTAGCGTTAAACAAGTAACTAACTTACCAGCTCTTTTCCCCCCATAGAAGTTTGTGTATTCAGAGCAGGTGATGTACCTACAGACAGGACACACACCAGTTGTACCAATTATGTACACAATCCATTATGTGCACAACGCAAAGAAGCAAGAATTAAACAGGCTAGCTGTTCGTTACCTTAAACTAAATAACTAATTAGCGTTCGTTGTCTTCTAGCAAGATTGCTAAAACTTAGCAAGTTAACCTTTAATTCGTTTTTTTGTTCGTTTTAAATTTTACGTGCATCGACATCCGTGCCAAGAGTTAAACATTGTTTAAAACATAATTCATATGTGGTTAACTGTACATAAACGCAATGATCAACGCTACCTTAGATAACATTATAAAAAGCTAGCCTAAACCACTAGCTAAACACTAGCTAAAATAGCATGCTTGCACATGTCAGAGACGTTACCCACCAAAAAAGGACAAAAATGGACTTACATTTTATCTTTTTGATGTTGCCTTTTCCCCATTTCGCTTAATGTGTGGGGTTACTAATAACACAGGAAAAAAATATACTCAACTTTCGTTGAATATCACCATAAAATCGGCCACAGTGGCTATTTCCTGTTTCAAGTTGAGCAACTGTACATATATGAAGTCTGTCCGGTGGGAAACGTAAGTACAAATAGGCGAAGGATTTTTATTCTGGCTTGCGGGAAACAATATCAGGGCTTTCTATTAATTTGCTGTAAGGTTCTTTAAAATACACTGGCATCTTACATTACTATTGTAATACAATACATTTTAATAAATACATAAATGAATTAAATACTTCCGTTGTAGTGTTGTTGGCTCTATAACGTAGTGTTTTCATGTAGTGTTTTCAAATTGCTTAATCTCTTAATACTATACAAACATCCGCACCCTTCGTTTTTTTTAACCTCTGGTTGACAATTTGTGGTTCTGTGGGGATTAGCCATAGACTGTAACGTTATATAAAAACCAGAGAATTTTCAAACGGGCTCTGGGATTACCATCCTTTCCCACTAGATGGCAGCTCCCTGACGAGACGGCAGTCGGTGGTCGGTACCTCCCATTTCAACGGTTTCTTCCGGGGGCACATCAGATTCTGTAAGGTGCAGTAAATTATTCAAGAAATCATTGCACATATTCATATAGGTATTAACCTCGTTTGTTGATAAAGGCTACATTCAAATATGATAGGCGACAAGCGACTTTTGATTGTGCTGGTGCTCTCTGCGTCCCTTCTTTGCGCTGAATCAGCCCGGAGCAGAAAAGATTCTAGTAGCCAAAACAGTTTTAGGAGGGCGGCTAATGGTTTTTATCAAGCCCTGAGCAGCGTATTTGGAGAAGAGAACATCAGGGGTTTGTATAAGGTTAGTATGTGGTGTTTCATTCTCACAATACATGCCTTATCGGTTTAGGCCAAAAATGAGGTATGTGTTATTGGATTTAGCATTCCTGCTTATTATAACGTTAAATGGGTTAACTGAACGGTGATTGAAGCAACCGAATGCCGTTATATCATGTATGTTACCTGACGTGCTGATGGAAAGACACTTTTAATAATTAGTCATTAAAATTTAACATCTATTTTAACAGCCGCACGAAACCTTTCGGGACCACTTACAGTATGTCCTAGTCCCAGTATCTCATATCCTTCTCATCATTCAATGTGCATGCCAATCAATCTAGGTGTGTGTGTGTGTGTGTGTGTGTGTGTGTGTGTGTGTGTATTAGTTTTGTAATTTTACAATTAAACTTTTTCTTCATTAGTTTTTTTCTAAGACCACGGAAAGATTTGTTCATGGGGTAGACGCCTTCTTGGACACCCTCTGGAAAGTTTGGACCGATCTTCTTGATGTCATCGGAATTGATGGTATTTCACTTTGTGTGTTGATTTATTGCAATTTTGAGTACATTATGACATTGAGTACATTATGACATTGTAAATGCTGAACAGAAAAAGTAAGCTATAGAATTATTGTGTCACCTTTATTCTTAAGGAAAAAATTTGATTAACACTTCTTTTTAAGAAATGATCTCTGTCCGTCTCTTTTCTCATTCTTTGCAGCATCTAACCTCAGTCATTACTTCAGCCCCACATCTTTGTCCAACTCTCCGGCCCGTGCTCTCCTCCTGGTTGCTGCGGTACTGCTGGCCTATTGGTTCTTGTCCTTGTTCCTGGGGGGATTCTTCTACCTACTGCACACCATCTTTGGCCGCTTCTTTTGGCTGGCCCGCGTGGCTCTCTTTGCACTCTCCTGCCTTTACATCCTGCAGAAGTTTGAGGGCGATCCTGAGCGTGCTGTGCTCCCTCTCTGCTTTGTGATGGCCGTTTACTTCATGACTGGCCCCGTAGGGGCCTACTGGCGCAGAGGCGGGGGACCCAGCACTCTGGAGGAGAAGATTGACCAATTGGACACCCAAATTCGTCTGCTAAACATCCGCCTGAGCCGAGTGATTGACAACCTTGAGAGGTCCAGTGAACAGTAAAAACCCCATGGCACAGTGTTGGGACATGGGTGGTGGTGGTGGAATCATTAGGTGTTAGAATGCAGCTACTAGTGAAATTCAAAACCAGGTGTCATGGCTTTTTTTTTGTTAATCACAGATATATGTGTCTGTTTGTTTTTCCCCATTTTTCAACTATGGTTGAGAAACCACATGTGGCCCGTATTCCCCTACAACCAGCCAATATTTCAGATTATGTTATAATTCACAAAATTCACAGCAACCTCATAGTATCAAGGCTTGTCCATAGGAGCAAAACTAGGCCCCAGTAAGCTTATTAGTGAACACATGTAGTAGTATTCCTCGTTGTCTTTAGGCTGTGTGTAGATTTACATGTGTTTATGAAGCCATTACCATTATACAGTAGCAATAGGATTGATTATGTGATATCTTTGGACCTTTTTGTATACAGTTGACTGTGTGAATGTGTTTTGCAGCACAAAACGTGCTTTGGGATGATTGTGTCATTCTGTGTCTGTGTATGTCTGTGGAAGAGCATAGGGATTGAAGGCTATTGTTTTGGCTGCTTTCCCATAAGAGAATTGTGTTCAACATATTAATTATACAATGGAATGGAAAGTGTATGTAGGATGACATATTTAGGGAAGTTGTGTTTAAAAAAAAAAAGATTTAAAGATAACCCTCTGGGCATGTGGAACAGACACTGAGTTCTCAGGGAGAGAATATTTAAACACAACCATGAAATATATAGCCACCAGATCACTCCATGTTGTAGGGTCTTGTCAGAGTTTCAGTTTGATTTTTGGAGGCTGAGCTGATGCCGTCCTCATGTTCCTTTTTGGTCATCACTTTAGAATACTCACTCATGAAGTGTTGTCATATCCTCCTTAGACCACTAGCAAAACGAGAAACACAGTACTGTCTGACAGCGACCACTGTAGGTATATTGTGATACTGGAGGGAACATGTAATCCATGTTATACTGTACATTTTGCTAATCATACTGTACTGTCCAACTCCGCCCTACTGTACATCTACTTGCTGACTGTAAATCATTATTCGACGTTTTAACACTGAAAATGAGATCCCTGATGTGTCTGAGTTTTTTGGTCTGTAATTGTAATGTCTTACACTTTGAATTGGTTTAGTGAATGGTACTTACGGTGTTATGCATTTGCTTGCCCTTTGGCATCCTAGTTGTCACATCCCAAGCTTTTATTATTTATGTGTTCTTGTTTTGTTTTGTTTTTTTTGTTGTATAAAAGAACTTGAGCACTTATTTTTAGTTAGCAACCTAGTTGGTACTTTTGTCATTGAGCAATCACATTGCAACCAACAAAGTAGCTAACATAGTAACTATAGTTTTGTCAAAAGGACTTCTGCTTTCTGTTATCTGCTGGTTTGTTAGCTGTGCAAGACCCCGGCGGAGTCTCCCCTGGGAACTGAGTTTCAGATGAAAAGAGCCGTTGCCAATGTTGGGGACCGTGTCTAATGTCACCCCAAATGTGCCACAGCATCCTATTTACTATGGGGTTTTCACTGGACTTGTGCCTATTTTGTGTGTATATATTTTTTCTGTTGTCTTTTTTTAATTGCTTGGTTTGTTGATGCCATCACATTTTACTGTGTTGCTTTTCTACTAATGCAGTTGACCAACATAGACCAGATTGTATTGTGTGTTGCTATTATCAGCCTAACTGAAGCAATACAGTGCAGAAATGGCAGTATTCCTTTTAAAAGACCAACACATGGTGTTTATTCAGATGGATGTGTTTCACTTATATTGTGATTTTTGTTCATGGGAACAGTTTAAAGGTCAAGAACTCGTCCTATTCTAATGAAGGTATGCAGTTTTGTAAGTTAGAACTTCAGTAACCTTGCACTGATGTATATAGAACTATACAGTAGTCCATTATTCTCATCATTCTCTGTTTGAATCCGACATGCCTGTACAGTGAGATCATTACAGTACTTTTTCCAACAGAAACTGCCTTTGGAATATCACATATGTATTGTATCATGGTTATGCACTGCAGTTGTGTGCAATGTGAACTGGATATTCCTAACGCAACTCAGATTTTTCTGTTGTAGAAGATCTGTAGTACTGTAACACATTTTTTTGTCATTGCATAGATCAAACCATACTACAGGCTTACATAAAACATTGCTTTTCTAAGAGCTACTGTCTTGCTGTGGGATTTTACTTAGGTTTGGAGGTGTTAAATTGTACTGTAATAACAAATTTGTTGAATGACATGGCTATACCCTTTTCACTTTACTGTTTTACTGAGTTCCCCTTCTGTTTGTCTAACATTTAACTCTACATTCACATCAAATGGAATCATATCTTGTTTTACCACTTTGAAACAAATATATCATTTTAATTTATGATGTTTTGCCACTTTGACTATGTAAATAGATTTAATGAAAAGGAGTACAATAATATTTAGAGATTTATTGAAAAAGAAATGTTTGTTATCGTCTGTGAACATTCCCTTCTAATGGCTATTCAGTCTATTTAGTTATTTAGTCCTGATTATGGCAATGAAAACCTGTGTGTTCCTGAATATGAACATTCAACCCTTTGGAACATGTTTCTTTTAACTGCTAGGAAAAATTATGTCCATGATATGTCTGATGATGTGATTCGCGTTGTGATGAATATGGTCCTTCTCTCAATTTGTTAGAGTTTTTTTGGAATGGGGTGGGATGGGGTTTAACTACTGCCTGCTTTTTTTTCTTGTTTTGTGTGCTTGTGTGTTTTATGTTTTTTTTTTTTTGTTTGTATGTGTGTGCGTGTTGAAGGCTTGTGTGCAGCCAAATCAGAGGTCCAACAGTTGATTAAATAAAATTTAAATTGAATCTTTCCATCGTTTTCATGCTGGTCTTATTTGATAGATTTGACCTTTTTGAAGATTCAGGATCATGGAGGTATTCCATTATTGTGACTACACCCCTATATCCTGCCACCAAGGTACTATCCACTGCACTCTACTGCCTCACTGCCCTTTCGTTACAGATCAAGTGGATTACTTAAAAGACGTGAACCCAGGGCTGCAGACCCAGATGGCGTCTGATCAAGATTGCTAAAGGTCTGTGCTGCGAAACTAGCTCCTCTCTAATTTGTGTTTTCAACTGGGTCAATGCCCTCACTGCGGAAAACATGCCTAATATAATTCCTAAGAAGGCACGTCTTAACAACTTTCACACTTAATGAAAACCACTGAACTGCTGCTACTACACTTTCTACGACGTCAGATTTTCCATGTTCTTTTCACCCTACAGTTTGCTGACCAGGAGAATGTGGGAGTAGAGGATGCCGTTCTATATCTACTGCACAGGTTGCACTCATACTTACAATGAGGCAGCGCTATGAGATTCATGCTTTTTGACTTCTCCAGCATGTTCAACACCATGAGATAAGAATGGACCCATGCCTGATTACCTTGATCACCAATTACTTCACTGAATGGCCTGAGTTTTGTAGACTGGGGGACCTCACATCTGAGACTGTGGTCAGCAGCACTTATGGTACCACAGAAAGCTGTTTCCTCTCCGGTACAGTTCACCTTCAAGTACAACTCCATGTGTCATGTCATATGCAGAAGTTTTCTGACGACGCTGCAGTTAAGCAGTGTATCAATGACAGGCAAAAGGGAGACTACAGCAGGACTTTACAACATGGTGAAGGCCGGCTAAACACCACCAATAAGGAGATGCCAACACCAATATTTCATGATGCCCTGCGCTGTTCATGGGGTGTACATACAATGGGTTTATGCCTTGACAAAAACTGAACTGGTCTGCCAATACTCTTGCTTTTTACACACTGATTCCTGCCTTACCTTGTATTTTTGTAGAATGTGTGTGTGGTTGCCATATGTCTGTGTGCATATGGTCGGTATTTTCTTCTGGACACCTTAATTTCCTTCTGGATAAAAACAATGATCGATCGTACGTGATCAAGTGGTCCACCTGAGGAGTGATAAACTACAGTTGCCATATTTGCTTTGTTCTTTAAGACAGGACCCCAGGCTCTTCTATGATCAGGTTTAGCTCTACCTCTAGCTTACTTACTTTGAATACCCCACTGACGTGAGACGCAGCGGCCTCTGGCTCTCCTGACTGTGCGCATCACTGTGGGATAGCTAGAAATGTAATTTTGATTCCTCTGTATGTCCAGTATATGTAGAGAATTGACAATAAAAGAGACTTAACATGTTTGTGTTTTGTTATTAGACACCATAGCCTGATACCACATTCAGTGACATGGATCTAATGTCAGCAGAATACTGCACCTCATGTAATTTGGCCATTGCAAAAATCATGATTTCTGAAAGAGCAGCTGTGTGATGTAACTGTGAGGTTATCAATCAGATAGTCTTTTCATATATAAGCCCTGACTAGCTTTCCATGGGTGATAACCCTTTGGTGAGTTGAGTCACGTTTAGTTTGATTTGGCATCTGGTCATGTGTGGATTCCATTGTGTACACTGAACTGACCTTGTTCTTGTCTGGACTGATGGGGTGACTCAAGCCTAGTGCTGGGCGTTGCAGCCCAAGCCCTCTTGCCTTGGCCTGTGACTGCCGCAGTTGATTAGTACTGTATTCGTTACATTAGTTAAATTCATAACATTTGTACAGATTATCCCATCATCCTAAACCCTGTCTTGCATGGCTAAAACTGAATAATAACAATGAAACATGTAATTATGGTTTGAATTCTAAGGATGAAAACAATTCATCTAAAACCCAGTAAAATCAGTAATTTATTTTTATATACATGCTCTCATTCTCTCTTTCTCTCTCTCAATTAAATTCAAATGTGCTTTCTTGGCATGACAGTTGAAATGAACAATATTGCTAAAACATAAGGTAAAAAAAATATATTTTTTTAAGAAAGTAATAATGAAATAAATAGTAATAACAAAAGAAGGGAGAAATTGTAATACAATGTATGTAGAAAAAATATGATAAATTAATATAATTAGAATATTTTATTTTGGTCATATTTTATGGCATGCAAGTACACTTCACAGTTGCTATCTCTTTATCTTTCTTCGTTTTTTAGTTTCCCCTTTGTTTGAATGCATGTCTGAATCTCTGGCCAAATATTGGTGATTTTTGTGGTGTTTTCAGTTCTGAGGTCTGTATACAGACAATACTCAGTTAGGAGGTGTAGTTTTGTCTCAAGCGCACATTCACTGCAGTGAGGGCATAGGATTCTCTAGGCCACCAAGAATTCTTCTGCCATTCACACTCCATGGCCAGGTTGTCGTTACTGAGCCGGTATTGTCAATATTTTGGAAAGTTTTCTGTCTTTTTATGGTGTTAGGACTAATTTGTAATTGTGATTAAGAGCCAAATTGAATTTTGTGCTGTGATTTGTTTTGTATTTTGTGTTGCATTTTGGTTTGTATTTTGTGTTGAATTTTGTGTTGTGATTTGTGAAATATAACTTTCTCTGCACTTACAATTTTTTTCGGGTGAATTTTTGCTGCCGATTGAATTGCATCTTGGTGAGTTTTTATTGTTGTGAAATTAGTTGGAGAGTCTCTCTGTCACACACAGGACAAAATGTCAATGAAAGCAATGATGACATTGTTAACACTGATTATGATGCAAGCATGTGCCATCAGAGGAAATCCATCTGGTCAAGGTTTAAGCAATCAAAAGACAAGGCGTTTGGTGCAATATGCTACTGGGAGTCAATGGCATGCACATTATTATCTAATACCTATTTCCACATTCAGATTTAGTTTTTTCTATTTTTTCCTTATCATATTGTTTTTATTTACAATACGGGCCAGTCATGTTTCCTCGTTATAGACGTAGAGCTTGGCTAAAATAACTTAAATTGACACTTTAATTGGGAGAAAATATTGTATGTTGGAATGCACATCCTATGTGGCCCCGTTGTTAAGTGTACAGACGCCCAGAATGGGCTAAATTAACACAAAACGTCTGATTGGGCACACCTCTAAAACGCATTCTCATGGATCGACTGTCATTGGTCAAACTTTGTATCAGTAGCTTTGGAGGGACGATCCTTACGACTCTGCCTTTACTTATTGGATAGTTTCATTGTCTGTCAGCATTGCATGTCAGAAGGCTCGTTCCTCGGCTGATGTGAGACCAGTGTCTAGGCAGCCAATCAAGTAGAGTCATACCGGTGGTGCGCCGTTGCCATATATCATTGCGACACGTCCTGGAGGGAGAATATGCAAAAGGACAAAATAGGACACGGAACTTGTGTCACCTTGAAGAACTTCGTTTAGATTAATTTACTTTAATTTATTTAATTTGAAAACATTTGCACACCTCAAGATAAAATGTATGCATGCATTATCATCACTGAGTAATATATTATTTTGTGCTGGTCTTGGTAGCTTTTCGTGTTGAAAACAAGGCTCATTTTGACGTTTTTACATTATCTTTTAAACATGCATTTTTGTTTTCTACTGCAACTGTTTAATTTTGCATAGCCCACAGTTTAAATTAGTTTACAATAAAGCCTCTTCACGCAGGGAGATTTTTATTGTTGTTGTTAGCTCAAAAAACAGACAACCATAAACATAACTATTAAGTCAACCATTTTCTTTTATAATTTTTTTGGTAACAATTTCAAAACTCTTAATATCTAGGGTCTATTTTGCTGAGCGGAGGAGAACATAGAGAAGAGGAGGGAGGAGACATCATGTGTGTCATCTGTGGGCGGAGACTGGCCTGTCTAGATTACCTCCGTGGCCGCAAGGAAGTGGAACATGACAGTGTGTATGACACACTAGGCTGCCGTCCTGTTGAAAACGTCCGTGCTCTTTAGCGTTGTTCCCCCCTCACAACCGTTTTAAAGGACATTTGTTGTTAGGTGCGAAAGGGTCCGCAATGCCTAAAGACATCGACGGGAAGAGCATGGAAATCATGGAGTCGAAGGTGCTGTGGTACCCAGACTCCAAGAAGAACACACAGATGGATCGATTCAGGTCGCAGGTGAATCGAGATTTCGGGCTTAATCTGGGTAAGTGTGTTAGCTACTGGTGTTACTCCTGCCGTTAACCATTGAGCTACCGATAAGTGTTGGATAGCAGTCATTCATAAACATGACTTGTCTAGTACTATGTGTGTTGGCTACATGTAGTCTAGGATCCTCATTATAAACTTTCCAGTCTCTTTTGTGATGTAATCCGAAGACATTGTTTCAGAAAGAAGCCTTGAGCTCATCTCTGATGGACGCTTGCTCATTTTTAATAAAATACATTTTTTTGTTTTCATTTTCAATCATGGAGGAAGCTTAGTTATAAAGCTAACGTGACTATGTGAAGGCATGAGCAGGAAAAGACTCCCCGGGAGGATAGCCTACCTGTTGGATGGAGAAACAGACCTGCATGGAGAGTTTCTCATAGAATATGTAACAATAAGAATGTGGCCAGCCTCAATAACTTCCTCACTTAGGGAACATTTCTCAAATATTCTCTATATTATCTTGTTCATTTTAAGTATGCCCAGGTTTTCTTTCATTAAATCAATGTTCTCAACACACTTTTTTCTGTGATTGTCATAATATCTGTTTTGCAGCCAACTATGATGACCTGTACCAGTGGTCAATTCAGAACTATCCAGAGTTCTGGGAAGAGGTCTGGAGATTTTGTGGTATAGTCAGCTCAAGGAAATACGAAGAGGTATAGTTTTTCAATTCCTGGAGTGGGATGCACTGACATGGCCAATTATTCAACAATTATTCATGGCCTCATTATGTCATTATGTACTGTCAGTCGTGGTTTTTTGTTTAGTGGGTGGAGAAACGGTCTGTCCATGGCCACCTTCAGCACCCTCTGCTCACTCTGGGAAAGGAGGGAATTGTTCTCTCCTCAGTCATGCATGCAAGCTGAGTGCTCCCACTGAGCTATTTTAGTGTTATCACAACATTGCCTAGCGTTGTCCCCCCTCTTCTTCCCATTGGAATGGCACAGTTAAAACATTGGCAGTTGTCAATAGTAGTAGTAGAGGTAGTAAGTGGTCAGATTATAGCCAATTGCTCTTCACATCTTGAGATATTCGTATGTATATTTCTGCTTCGTGCTGTTGTTTGGTAAGTCAAGCCAAACAGGTATAGCAAAGAAACAATAATGCACTGTATATCCGTTGTATGCTATGTAAGATGCCATTTTAAGGAGTGGTTGTGTGACTATAGTCACATATTTTTATTATGTGCAGTGATGGCAACAATGAGTTGCTCTAGGGAATATCCTGGGCTGTAAACCGGATTGCTTTATGGGAGGTTTATTTTTGCCTCCAGTCAGGTGCATTTTAATATTTGTCTTGCCACACCTTTGCAGGAAGTTGAATAGAATTGGACGCTCCATAGGAAATTTACCTATTTAATATAACCTAATAGCTGCTTTGATTCCAAAGAGATTTGCATGCTTTTCAAACCTGTATTGCAGGTTTTTAATTGCACATGAACTTTACCAGAATTTACAATTCTTTTCCCCAGATCAAATCAAAACTGTTATCTATTTAAACCTCTGCCCCATGGGCAGGATTGCATTCTTAATGATTTTGGACGGTGTTTAGGTGATCTACAAAGTAAGATTGATACCATGTCCTCTTTTTGTGCCTGTCTGTGCCCCCTCCCCAGGTCATTGATGTTTCAAAGAAGATATCAGAGGTGCCAGAGTGGTTTAAAGGCAGCCGACTGAATTACGCTGAGAACCTCCTGAAGCACAAGGACCAGGACAAAGTAGCTCTATATGCCACCAGTATGTTAAGATTTTTATTTGGCCCAATGAATTTATATTGTGATGAAGCAACGTTCTTGTTTAGAGTCTTGTTAGAAAGGGTCCACCCAAACAAAAGGCACAAAAGAACTCTCTAAAAAATAACGTTTCAAAGAATACTCCCCCCTCAGTGTCACTGTTCCTAATGTAAATCAACATATTGGCTAAAAAATGTTTGCTCAGGTTCTTTACCTCTATAGGTTTTGGTCATATAGTATAATTTTAATCAACTGAGCCATTATGTTGTGGTGATATACTGTAGAATGAAAAATACAAAATGAAATGCCAGATATTAGGCATGACCTCATATGTTGTGCAATGCTTGCATGTTGTGCAATGCTTGTAGTACAGTTGTCAGGATGGGCACAGTATCTTATGAGTCATTCCCATTCTTCAGTTTTTGACCATGTTATGATAAATGTTATCCATCTTGTATCCATGTGTGTAAGCACATTGTGTTGCGTTTTGTGCATGTGTTGTCTGATGTGTGTCTTAGATTGCGTTGTGTCCTATTTTGCAGGTATCTGGAAAGTATTCTCAGGCTGACATTAATATGGTTATCGTTATGGATAATGCCCTTGTTTACCTTAAGCACGCCAAAGCCCTGCAACTAAAAATAGCAAGGGGCTGCGTCTCCTCCCCCTCACAGATAGAACCTGTCCGGTTCGGTTTGCGTTAAATTAAATCAATACCCCGGCTACTTAATTTGATTTGTTGTAGCAGTGTTTTAGTCCGTGACTTTACTCCAGTGATTTCTCATATCTTAATGGATGGTGGGCAGCCCCGGCCGGCTGATGCAGTTAGCGAGCTCCTCACGGACGAGTTTAATTACGAGAGTGCCATTGATCAGGGAGGCTGTCCAGCGCAGGAGCCAAGGCGGGGCGGAGATGAACCGATGCCCTTTCTCTCTCTCTCTCTAGCACTCTCTTGTTTTCTCTCTGCCTCTCTCTCTCTCTCTCTCTCTCTCTCTCTCTCTCTCTCTGTCTCCCCATCTTCTATCTCTCCCTTCTCTCTCCCCCCCCCCCCCCCCCATCACCCATCTCGCACCATTAGCGACAGGAATATATGTGGACTGGTGGGGAGGAACATGACTCTCACAATAGTGATGGGCTGAAGGGCAAGAGCCCTATACTTTTTTTTTGCCTGTGATGTTTTGAGTCTGAGTGTGCGTCATACCTCAGCGCTGACGTACACACGATTGTCAGTGTGAAGATAGAGACACGTGAATTCAGCCAAGATGCACGTTTAAATGGTTTGAAGAGAACAAAAACAACAAAAAAAGTAGACAAAAATATGAAATAGTAGGATCAATAAAAAATGTCTAAAGCTCTGTATGTATAGATGTTGGGTTGAGGTCAAGTAGGTTATTTGTAATATATGCATGTGTTGTGATTTTAAAGATGAGCCAAGACTTGCTGATCAATAACAAACCTGACTCAATGTTTCTTCTCATACTAAAAAAGCTAAATTCTGTTGTCTGTGAACACAGAACATCTCAGTTGCTCACTTCTTTTCTTTCTTTCTTGTTCAGCGGAGGCAAGCGAAGAGATCACCAAGGTCACGTTTGGCGAGCTGAGACGTCAAGTGGCGCTGCTTGCTGCCGCCATGAGGAAGATGGGTGTGCAGACCGGAGACAGGGTCGTGGGTGAGTCTCTCCCGATGCGCTCTCGATCGGGGTCAGGAGTCGACAGAGTTATGACGGCCACAGTGGGATGGGCTGTCTGCTGGAGGGAGATGCGCAAGGGTCGAGGGTCGCACCGTTCTTCTTCTCCGTGACAGACTTGAGAGACGGTCTCGGCTGGGGTGTCCCAGGGAGAGGACTGGGGACAGATTGGAGGTTTCTGTCTCAACTTGTTGATGTTGAAGGGCTGATCCCTGGGGCACTCCCTGAGCTGTCATATATCTCTAGTAAAACACATGGGGCTGACGTGAACAGCCACAGTACAAAGAAGTGCAGAGAAGTTGTAAAAGTGTCTGAATTGAGGTAAGAGGCTGGTCATAGCTGCATATCTAATCAGAAACGTCACTGTGAGTCAACTTATACGCAGTTACAAAAATATCTGAATCACTTTTGACATTTCCTCAACATACAGTAGATGCAACTAGATGCTGTGTCGGGCAGTGCTGTCTACTTAATCATGTGGAAGTTACAGTTACAAATTACATCCTAGATCCCTGATTGGTGTCGGGAGGCTGTACTTGGCCCACATCTGTAACGTGATTGGTTTGGAGAAGCCAAGCCCCCCTGGTCTTTTTTGGTCTGAGTACTGGAATCCCACAGTTCTCTCTCTCTCTCTCTCTCTCTCTCTCTCTCTCTCTCTCTCTCGCTCTCTCTCGCTCTCTCTCTCTCTCTCCCTCTCTCTCCCTCTCTCTCTCTCTCTTTTCTCTCTCTCTCTCTCTCTCTCTCTCTCTCTGTGTGTGTATGTGTGTGTGTGAGAGGGAATGTATGGGGGCCTGTGGCGGGAATGAGCTCTCCGCGGCCTCTGAATGAGCCTATTGGGACAGACAGAACACAGGCTGATCTATTCAGGCATATGTTAATTTGGCTGTAGCCTCTCAGAACTCGGCCCGGAGAGACTCTGCTTTGCTCAGACATTCTTCGACTTCTCTTACATTTGTGATGGTTCTTAAATTAAGATGATGTCGAACAGCAGCATTGTAGCCCCTTGGATAAATATATTTAACTCACAGGACCAGATGTACAATATATTTATTTTTTTAAGACATCAGGTATTTGATGTCTTACTAGCATATGTTGTGTTATTTTTCTGATCTCCCGAAAAGTCCACCTCTCCCGTGGTTTATTACGACAATCTAAGCAAGGACAATAGAGAAGGGTGGAGGTCCTGCACAAACTATAAGATGAGCTTTAGTACTGGTAAATAGGGTGTAATAGGAGAGGGTACATGCTGTGGTTTCTGCAGACTCCCAAGGCAAATGCAACGGTGAATAGTGCCAGTCTTAATATATCTAAGGCTGTAGTCACAATAGCAGAATAGTCTTGATGCTATGTTATATTATATTATGTGTGTGTGTGTGCGTGTGTAAGTGAGTGTTAGCATGCGTGTATTTGTGTGTGTGTGTGTGTGTGTGTATGTTTTGTGTGTGTGTTCTCATGGCTTTGTGATTTGCTTTGGAACATTACCAAGGTCCTGTATAATCCCAACATAAATAGGATTTCATATCCCAGTAGTAATACACCTCTGTTTATAAACTCCCAATCTCAAATGCAAAAAAGAAACCTACAAAGCAAAGACAATTGCATCAATTTTTGCACACAATGAATATTGGAAGATCAGCAAAAGATGGCTGTACGGGCCTTCTGTCCAAAGCAGAAAAAGAAAAAGAATACCATCCTTATTCTCAAAGAATCATGTCATGTCAATCCACTCATTTTTTTTTTGGCAGAAAGGTCTGCAGTGAATATTCAGCATTGTTTTACTAATTTTGTCTATTCTCCTTTAAACATGTGTTTGTGTCTGTCTGTGATTCTGTATGTGTCTACGTGTGTGTGTGTGTGTGTCTACCTGTGTCTGTCTGTCTGTCTGCGCGTGGCCTCTATAAAGTCCACTTAACAGTAGATACCAAAGTGTGTTTTTTAACTTGATTATCTGAGATGGTGAGCCAAGTGTTCGGTGGAGTCATTGGGTGGGGCTTGGAGCCTGTGTCTGCTCTTGAATGACTCATAGGGACCCGTAATGGAAAAGAGGACAGTTTTATTGGTCACTCAGCCCTTCCCTAGGTGCCCCTCATAGGGAAATGGGAATAGGGGTGAAACAAAGTTCTCCTTATGTAAATTATTCAAACTTGTTTATTAATATCAAAAGCAGGGCTTTGAACCAGAAGTTTTCCCAATTGGTTCGTTCTGAACAGAAACAGTATTTTACCGTTTCCGGTTTTCGGTTCAAGCTTAGAGTTGATGTTCCTGAACCGGTTAATAACGTTCCATGTCAGCTGTGGGACTTACAAAAACATGGGCTGATCATTATGACTTTAAAATGGTCTAATTATGTCTCAATCCTTATAAAACATTAAAAATCACTATAGGCAACATTATGTTATCAGCATGACTAAATTTGACACACTTGATTTTAATATTATGCAAGAATTAAGACAAGGAAAATGTATGCCATGTTTTTATTGGCAAACTAGTTTAAGTGAAATGGCAAGCTTATCTGTACCATTTCTTCTATGGAGTGAACGACCAGAAGTCAGGATCACCAATCATATTAGGCCTACGCTTAGAAATCAAAGAACGAAAAAGAACCGTCATTAACCGGTCACCATTATTTTCGGATTACAATTCTGATCCGGAACATAAAAACAGGAAAAGTTTCTGGTTTCGTTTCTGTTCCTAGCAAAACATCAAAAGTTTCTGGTTTTCGTTTTCATTCTCTGAACCGATTCAAAGCCTTGATCAAAAGAGTGTATCTGAGATATTGTCGGATAAGATATAGCAACATAATAAGATAAATAGATATACTATATCTATCTAATATATTGTGTTAATATGATGGCTAGATTGATTGTATAACGTATCATGTTGATCGATCTTGGTCAGAAATCTTTATTAATACTTCTCTGTTACCTTGGGATATTTTTTCTTTTCTCTTTTCATTTTGTTTGTCTTTCTATCTTTATGTCTCTCTCCTGTCATTTCTCTCTGCCTGTCTGTCTTTTATATATTTGTCTTTGAGTTACACCTTATTTGGCTAAGCAAAAATGGCCCAGCTGGCTTTCCTGTGTTGAAGCCTCATTTGTGCGTGTGTATTGATGTGAGGGGTCCCAGTGCTTACCTGTTAAGACACCTCGTTTCCCAGAGATTGAGGGTGTTGTCATAAAGCTAAAGCAGCCGTGCCGGCAGTGTGTCAATTTGAGACAGCTCCCAGTCAGCACAACACATCAGGCCAGATTTACGTTTTTGTCACAGGGATCCATAAATTGGCAAGTCACTCCCTTCTTCTCCCTCTTCCACCCTCTGTTATCGTGTGTGCGTGTGTGCGTGTGTGTGTGTGTGTGCGTGTGTACCTGTCAGGTATGTGTGTATGTTCATTTGTCAGGTGTGTGTGTGTGTGTGTGTGTGTGTTAACTTGTCACGCTAGTGTGTGTGTGTGTGTGTGTGTGTGTGTGTGTGTGTTTGTGTGTGTTAACTTGTCAAGCTAGTGTATATGTGTGTGAGTGAGTAAAATTGACCAGTAGAGGTGGAAAAAGGGAGTCGTTGGGGAGATATTGGAATTGTGAGATGGTGCTGTGTGGCCTTGCTCCGTTGCTTGATTAAGTGGAATCTGTCCCCTAAGGGATATTCGTGTGTGTGTGTGTGTGTGTGTGTGTGGAGGTGGGGTGGGGGGCTGGAGAATGTATAGCCACTTTAAAGATTAAGAATGGCCATCTTTATGAGCCCAGCCCAGCCCAGCTGCCTAATGCAAATTGGCCATTACACTTCTGACAGCGCTGTGGGCTTTAGTCTCCCTTGTAGAACAGAGCAGTTATGAGAAGGTGACTATTGAGAAGGTCTGTTTTTATCACGTTGCCTTGTTACCTCTCAAAAAAGGCCTGCTGCAAGGCAAGTTTTTTTTTTTTTTTTTTTAATGGCGCGTTTCAAACACAGAGGAGGCGTGTATGAAATACAAAGATAAAAGCAATGAGCAGTAAATAGTTAAAAAAATGACATACATTTAAGATTAGAAGGATAGAAGCAGAAGGAAAATATCACCCTCACTACAGACGTCTGCAAGCAAAAAGTCAAAAAAGATAATGCAGCAAAAGTACTAATAAGGACCTGAACTGAGATTGTTTCCTTTAAATCTAGTTATCCTCCTTTGTGCGGCAAGGTCAATCATTTTATTATCTGTAATTCTGTAATACCTGTTTATTGTAGTTGTACCTCTACAAACAAATGGCTTTTTAAAGACATTAAAGTCCATGTCTTACGTTTCCCGAGGTGAAGAACTGACCACTAGCCTGTCGTTAGACTGTGTCTGATTCCTGTGGTCTGTGTGGTCTAGCAGCACCATGAAGGAGCAGAACCACGAGATGAGCAGTGCGTCATATAGGTTCTGACCTGTCAGCATGGGCTATGCTAAGTGGCTCCGGACCACGTCACAGATCCATACTCGGCTGCTGCTGCTGTTGGTTGTGTTGAGGGAATGTATGGATCGAGTCCGTGGAGGACATAAAGGGTTTGTCCTCCCGGTGTTTGTCTCTGAACCTGTTAGGAGATTACCAGGTCACTGGGTCACGCGGCGACCTAGTCTTAGCCACCTTAAATTGCCCCGCTTGTCTCAGGAAGTCCAGACGTTCCTCCAGCACACATTTACAGTATTACAATTGCTTGAAATGATTTTAAAATAATATGCCGAAGGTATAAAGCATGAAACTGCTGCCACCTGTCAGTTTTCTTTAACTGGTGTTGTATCCCACTTACTATGCTGACTGTGATGGCTTTGCCTGTTGTTGTAGTAGTAAGTTGTTGTAATTTGTTGTAACTGTTTATTCTGCTTGAATCTTTGGCTGTGGCACACTTGTAGAAAGGAATGTTAATTTCAAGGTAATTCCTGGTAAAATAAAGGTATGATACATTTGACATGGTAAATATGATCAGTATGATTGATACATAAATACATACATGTATAAATAAATAATGAGACATAGCCTATACACTTCTCGGCGTCTTAGAGAGCATATGCAATGGCCAGATGTCGCCCACTTATACAAAGTGTGATGAGCATCTTGTGCAAAAGACACTAGTAATGACCTTGCACTGTGGTTGCCATAGCATCCTCCTAGACACTAGCATCCTCCTAGACACTTGCACATTGCCCCTTCACACTCAACAACTTAGGGATTTCAGTGGCACATAGTTTTGTTCCTCTGTAGTTTTGGTGACTGTGTGTGTGTGCTGTTTTTGTGGATGTTACAGAATGCCTACATTTCCTGAGCTGTCTGTCTGACGGTCTGTCAGTCTGTCTGCTTGTCTCGCTCACATAGAATGCGTGCATGCAACATCTGAGCAATTGCCCCTAGGCCTTCGGCACAAGAACACGTGATGTGGTGTTCATGCTGTCCTTTCAGACAAACACACAGGCGCACACGCACGCGCACACTTGCATTTTAAACATAAACAGACCAAGAAAAGTGTCCTGATCCTCCATATTGTTTGTACACATTATATATAGTCAGTTGTGCTTGTAATCAGAGTAATGTTCTATACACATGGGCATGTGAGAGTATGTGTCATTGTGTTTGATGAGCTTCTGAATACTTTGCTGGAAGTTCTTCCAGGCTTTTAGCACTTACTGTACCGCACCTTCTGAGAGTGAAAAGAGAGTGCACAGTTGAATCTTTCTGCTCCTCTACTTATGAAGAAAGCTTACCACATCTCTCTCTCTCTCTTGCCCCCCCCCTCTGTCTGTCTCTCTCCTCTCTTTCTCTCTCTTTCATATATCTTTCTTTCCTTTCCTTTCTTCCTTTCTCTGTCTCTCTGTTCTCTCTCTCTTTCTGTCACTATCTCTCCCTTAATCTTTCTTATTCCCACTTTCCCTCCCTCTGTCTGTCCCTTCTCTCTCTTCTTCTCTCTCCCCTCTCTCTTCTGTTCCTCCCCCCAGGATACCTGCCTAATGGAGTTCATGCGGTGGAGGCCATGCTTGCTGCAGCCAGTATAGGAGCCATATGGAGTTCCACGTCCGTAGACTTTGGAGTAAACGTAAGCTGTGTGTATGTCCGTGTGTGTGTGCATGACTGGGTTTGTGTGGGTTGACCTGGGTGTAGGGTCATGTAGTTTAGTGGGGTTGGTTAGTGCTGCTCACAGTAGGTTAGTGCTCACAACATACTTACACACACACACACACACATACACATACGAACATACACACTTGCACACCCCTTTATGTTATGAGCATGCATTCAGCATCTTAGCAGTTGCCCTAGGCCATAGTTTTCTGCATGAGAACATGTGATGTGATGTCTATTATTATGTCACACACACACACACACACACACACACACACACACACACACACACAGACACTAAGACGCAGGTTGTAAAGCAGCCTGAAGTGCCTTGCATAGCTGCTCAGTAAATAGGACAGTTTGCATTGTTACCTGCTCTTGCATGAGTGGTCATCCAGGCCCTGTGCTGCACACAGCTTATGATGCCCCCCTGTGGACAAATTGGAGAACTGCACCATGTAATAAAAAATTTATTTCTAATGACAGCTTAGTGTGTTTGCTTGGGGACAGATGGGAAACACTGCGTGTGTGTGTGCATTTGCATATGTTTTAAAGTGGTTTAAATTGCTATCAGTAGTTTTCAGGATATTCAGAATGATCTCAAGTCATAATGAATGCAGGTTTAGAATACAACACAGAGCTCCTTAAAATACATATTTACACAGAAGCTATATAATGCTACACAGTGCTCCATTAAATGAGTGTGTGATGTCTTCTCTGACTTTGTTCCCGGCGTTGTGTCATTGCAGGGTGTGTTGGACCGCTTCTCTCAGATCCAGCCCAAACTCATCTTCTCGGTCCCAGCGGTCAGATACAACAGCAAAGTGCACGACCACATGGAGAAGCTTATCAGTGTTGTCAAAGGTACTGCACACAGATACTGTGCTGGACCAAACCCAGATATACAATATATATAGATACATTTCAGTGACATCATCAGAGTGACATCTTAACGCGTTCTTATCTAGTTGTAACCATTTTGGGGACTGAACGCTGGCGTGAATTCTAGTTGCCGACATGGATATTTCTCATTTTGATACCCGAGAACGTCTCAGATACAACGAAAAAAATCACAGTTATTGGATGTGATCTGTACGAAGTCTCCCCAGAGATTTTCCATCAACTGGCTGCAGCCAACAGGCTTCCAGATTTTTCATTTCATGACATTTATCTACCTTGTTCATACCATACATTTCTCCCTCGAGGTGCAAGGCTTGCTGTGGATATTTATTTATGCACATTGATTTTATTTAGTACTAAGCTTGTCCAGATGGTGTGGATTTGATTTTAGTGTGTCTGTCTGTGTGTGTGTGTGTGTGTGTGTGTGTGTGTTCTCAGGTCTTCCGGATTTGGAGAAGGTAGTCATTATTCCTTATGTCTACTCGAGGCAGGAAATTGATTCGTCAAGAGTACCAAACAGGTGAGGTGTGTGTGTGTGTGTGTGTGTGTGTGTGTGCGTGTGTGTGTGTGTGTGCCTGTGTGCTTGTTTGTGTGAGTTGAGTTTGTTTGGTGTGAATGAAGTGTCGAGTGTTTGAATGAGTGTGCATATGATCTTTCTTACTCTTCCTTTCTCTCTGCCCCTTATTTTCTCTCTCTCTCTCTTTACCTCCCTCACTGTCTTTCTTTCTTACTCTCTGTCTCTCCATCCCTGTCTCTCTCTCTTTCACTATCTCTCTGTTTCCTTGTCTTTCCTCTGTCCCTCGTGCCAGTGTGTTTCTGGAGGACTTCCTGGCCACAGGGATGGAGGGGGATCATCTGCCCCAGCTGGAGTTTGAGCAGCTGCCGTTCTCCCACCCCCTCTTCATCATGTACTCCTCTGGGACCACTGGCGCCCCCAAGTGTATGGTGCACTCCGCAGGGGTAAAAAACGCAACTTGCACTCCCTAACCACACACACACACACACACACACACACAAACGAATGCACACAGACATACACATACATAAGCTTACACACTTAGCCACTGCCTTATTACAAACACCTTAACTCAACAGCCTTTTCTGAGATCTCCCTCATCTCATAGATAAATGCATACTTTATTTTGTCATAGATAGATACATACTTTATTTCGTCATAGATAGATAAATACTTTATTATATTATTATATTTCTTATAGATATTTCACACTGTAGCTTGACAGATACATACTTTTTATCTGTCTGAATTTATCGATACTTTATTACTTATAGCTACATAGATACAGTGGCTTGCAAAAGTATTCGGCCCCCTTGAACTTTTCCACATTTTGTCATATTACAGCCACAAACATTAATCAATTTTATTGGAATTCCACATGAAAGACCAATACAAAGTGGTGTACACTTGAGAAGTGGAACAAAAATCATACATGATTCCAAACATTTTTTACAAATAAATAACTGCAAAGTGAGGTGTGCATAATTATTCAGCCCCCTGAGTCAATACTTTGTAGAACCTCCTTTTGCTGCAATTACAGCTGCCAGTCTTTTAGGGTATGTCTCTACCAGCTTTGCACATCTAGAGACTGAAATTCTTGCCCATTCTTCTTTGCAAAACAGCTCCAGCTCAGTCAGATTAGATGGGCACCGTTTGTGAACAGCAGTTTTCAGATCTTGCCACAGATTCTCAATTGGATTTAGATCTGGACTTTGACTGGGCCATTCTAACACATGGATATGTTTTGTTTTAAACCATTCCATTGTTGTCCTGGCTTTATGTTTAGGGTCATTGTCCTGCTGGAAGGTGAACCTCCGACCCAGTCTCAAGTCTTTTGCAGACTCCAGGAGGTTTTCTTCTAAGATTGCCCTGTATTTGGCTCCATCCATCTTCCCATCAACTCTGATCAGCTTCCCTGTCCCTGCTGAAGAGAAGCACCCCCAGAACATGATGCTGCCACCACCATATTTGACAGTGGGGATGGTGTGTTCAGAGTGATGTGCAGTGTTAGTTTTCTTCCACACATAGCGTTTTGCATTTTGGCCAAAAAGTTCCATTTTGGTCTCATCTGACCAGAGCACCTTCTTCCACATGTTTGCTGTGTCCCCCACATGGCTTGTGACAAACTGCAAACGGGACTTCTTATGGTTTGCTTTTAACAATGGCTTTCTTCTTGCCACTCTTCCATAAAGGCCAACTTTGTGCAGTGTACGACTAATAGTTGTCCTATGGACAGATTCCCCCACCTGAGCTGTAGATCTCTGCAGCTCCTCCAGAGTCGCCATGGGCCTCTTGGCTGCATTTCTGATCAGCGCTCTCCTTGTTCGGCCTGTGAGCTTAGGTGGACAGCCTTGTCTTGGTAGGTTTACAGTTGTCCCATACTCCTTCCATTTCTGAATGATTGCTTGAACCGTGCTCCGTGGGATGTTCAAAGCTTTGGAAATCGTTTTGTATCCTAAGCCTGCTTTAAATTTCTCAATAACTTTATCTCTGACCTGTCTGGTGTGTTCTTTGGACTTCATGGTCCTATTCTCTTAGACAACCTCTGAGGCCGTCACAGAGCAGCTGTATTTGTACTGACATTAGATTACACACAGGTATACTCTATTTAGTCATTAGCACTCATCAGGCAATGTCTGTGGTCAACTGACTGCACTCAGACCAAAAGGGGCTGAATAATTATGCACACCCCACTTTGCAGTTATTTATTTGTAAAAAATGTTTGGAATCATGTATCATTTTCGTTCCATTCTCAAATGTACACCACTTCGTATTGGTCTTTCACGTGGAATTCCAATAAAATTTATTCATGTTTGTGGCTGTAATGTGACAAAATGTGGAAAAGTTCAAGGGGGCCGAATACTTTTGCAAGCCACTGTACATCCATGCCCATATCTTTCTCATAGATAGATAGATCCATACTTTTATACTTGTAGATAGATCATAGACATTTTTTTTTACCATGGATGGGTAGATAGATAGATACATTGAGACACAGAGAAATACTGTATGTGCTTCCCTTTATGAAAAGTTTATATTGTGACATAATATAACACCTTTCATGCAGACCAGAGCTGTTTGCATTTAGTTCCATTGGGACGTATGATGTTGCTCTATCTTGGTCAGTATTCAGAGGTCTCTCATACTCTTTGATTAGTATTTTTATTGTTAGAGGAGGGACTTCATGAGTGATTGGGAACTGGTGGAGTGAGAGAGTAAGAGGGTGTAGCTCGCTACCAGAGGGAGAGGGACATGATCTAGTTTGTTCATCCCATTCATCTGCGGTTTTATCAGCTGTGCTCTGCTATAGGGGTGGAGGTATGTGTTTTAGCTCAATTGCACAAGGGAATCAAAACAAACACACACTCTCTCTCTCTCTCTC
>JAGFZM010000249.1:25459-46532 GCA_017657215.1 Limnothrissa miodon | reverse complement strand
TCTCTCTCTCTCTCTCTCTCTCTCTCCTGCTGGAGAGATAATTAGCTCCTTGTGAATATGTGCAGGGGACCAGCCATTCAGACCCAGGGCCTGGTGCATGCCAGTCAGCGCTAGCAATTAAAGCTAACGCCTAGCACCTTGTTAGGCTCGTCTTAAAGAGGCGCCGACTGTCAGCCTGAAGAGGGCTGCCGAGCGGGTGGGTGAAGAAAAGGAACGGTGTGAGGAAAGAGAGGTTGATGATGACATTTTTTTTTTATAGCCCTCCTTCTTTTTCTTCTTTTTCTTCTTTTTTCGTCTTGTTCTTCTTCTTCCTCTTCTCCGGTGAATGGAAGGCAGCTGACTTCCTCTCAGTGGTGGTTTCATCCCGTAATTACCGCCCTGCTGGGAGGCGAGAGAGTGGAGGCAGAAGAGGCCCGGCACATCTGTGTCATTGACGGCGCCGTAGTTTAATGTGGGTGCTCGCCGAGCACTTAACCCGCGCGCCTCTCTTTTTCTCCGCCGCACAAGGTTGTTTGTGCACTCGCATCAACCTTAAAAGACGCCCCAGGGGAGGCGTGACACAAGATTGAGCGTCGCCTTGTATGTTTGTTTGTGAGTGTGTGTGTGTGTGTGTGTGTGTGCGCAAAAAACACTTGTTGACACTGAGACACTTGCCCCTGAGGGTGGTGTGTGTGTGTGTACATGCGTGCATTTACTGGGGAGATGGATGAAAAGGGTTTGAGGGGGTTTACAGTGTCTCCAGTAATGAACACTAATGTTGACCAGCAGCACAATGGAAAACACACAACCCTATTACTCACCCAGGAAGACCTGCCTTTTGTTCTTTTCATGATGCTGACTGACTCTCTCTCTCTCTCTCTCTCTCTCTCTCTCCCCCTCTATCTCTCTGTCCCTCTTTCTTTCTCTTTCTGTCTCTTTTTGTGATGTAGGGGACGCTCATTCAGCACTTGAAGGAACACATGCTCCATGGCAACATGACCAGCAGTGACGTCATCATTTACTACACTACGGTATGCCAGCCGTCATTCCCCAGCAGGGATCTCTCTCTCTCACACACACACACACACACACCCACAAACACACACACACACATGCACATCCATACACACCCTTTCTGCCTCTCCCCCCTAGTTTTCCCGTTGACTGTAATTTTCCTTCTGTCGCACAGAGGCTGTGTCTGAGCGCAGCACGGCCACCCCCTCAGCCAGCCAATTATTTTCGGCACCCAAGGATGTTATTTTAAAAGCAGACACCCACCATGTAATAGCTCTTGTGTGTGTGTGTCTGTATGTTTGTCTGTGTGTGTGCGCGCACTCTTGTTTTGAAACGGGTCTGACTGTTAGTGTTGGGCCTTCTAAATATAATCTTCCCCCGTTAGTGCGTCTTTCGAGCGGTCAGCATTTGAAAAGGTCGTTTCAAAAGAAGTCAGAATCGCCCTCAGTCAAACGGGCAGATGACGGAGAGAGGAGGAGGGCTGTCATTCCCATCATATCCCTCCAACTGAACGAGACGCCATATTTCTGCACTCCCGTGGCCTACGCAGTCACCAGATCCAATAGAGCACCTTTGGGATGTGGTGCAATTGAAGAGTCGCATCGTAAATGTGCGGCGACTGATCTGCAGCCACTGCATGATTCTATCATGTCATTAAAGCCCAAATCTCTGAGGAATGTTTCCAACACCGCGTTGAAAGTATGCCACGAAGAATTAAGTCAGTCCTAAAGGCCAAAGGGGATCCAACTTTTTACTAGCAAGGTCTACCTAATAAAGTGGCCATTGAGTGTATACTTCGCGCTGTCAGTGTTGGTGTAAGATGTCAGTGATCGTGGTGTTATTTTAGAGTAAGTAACCCAAAGTGTTCCAGTGCAAACACTGTGTTGAACCCCCACACTGTCTCCTTACTGTCTCCTCTCAGACGGGCTGGATGATGTGGAACTGGCTGGTGTCATCGCTGGCGGTGGGGGCATCGGTGGTGCTGTACGACGGCTCGCCCCTCGTGCCCACGGCCAACGTGCTCTGGGACCTGGTGGACGAACTGGGGTAAGGAGAGAAGTCGAGGAAGTGTGTCGTTGAACAATATAGGTTTACTGTCATATGTATAAAGTTCTGGGCGTAGCTGGCGCAGTGGGTGCAGTTAAAGTGTTTGAATGTCTGTCAGGGGACTGGCAGGGGAAACTGGCACACACAATAATGTGTTTTATATGTTGTGTTTTTTTTTTTTACACCTTGCCAGTCAACTTTTCATTAGAAATCAAATCTTCTAAATAGTTCAACCGATTAACAAATAGAAGTTACAGCTTGTAAGTCATGTGTTATTAGTTCATGGGTACAGGAAACTACAAAGAAGCAAAAATTATATGGGAAAATTCTCTATATTAGCAGCGGCAGTTACTACGGGTGTGTTGCTGGGCCTAGTGTGGCATCTTGCATGTGCGCGCTTGAAAACACACACACACACACACACATATATTGTCACCAGATACCATGTTACATGTACTGCTGTATGTGTGTAAGTAGATCAGGCTGACTAAAACAGAGGCTAGACCTAAAAAAGGCCTGCTTCCATCGTCCTGGCTGTAATGAGCGCACATGCTATAATTGTCATTTTTTTCTTTTCACCTAAAACATTTCCAAAACTGGGTCAGGGGAACCAAGATTGTTTGTGAGTTTACAACTGCAACCATGAGACCCCAATGTATGTCAGGTGACCAAACTGTGTGCTGTGTGTGTGTGTGTGTGTGTGTGTGTTTGTCGTCAGTCGTATTTTTCCTGCATCATTGGAAGTGTTCAGGAAATGGCCCCTGTAGTTTTTGATTGAGCTTTTTTGAATTTTGAAATTTGCTTTTTTTTTTTAGTGGTGTTAGTTGTTGCCGAAATGCCGGGCCAGCCATTCTGGTTAGAATGTTCAGAATGGGGTGGGCATGTGGAGATTCTAAGCCTTGGGCAGCAGCTGGATCTCAGAGGTCGCTGAAGGGTCAAAGGTGCCGTGAGGTGCTGAGGGGTGTGTGGTAATGGCGGGGGAAGGGTGGGTGAAAGCCTCTGGAGGGATTGCTGATGACTGTGGAGGAGGAGGAGGAGGAGGAGAGGGGGGGGGGGCGGAAAGGAAGTTGCTCGTCAGTGGCCACAGGTGCTCCGGCGGGCGTCATTAACGTCTTGTTTGCATGAGGTGCCACAGCCCCCCTACGATTGCATCGTCCGTGACATTTATTTGAGTGACAGCACCGTTGACAGGTCCGAGAGATTGTGTGTGCGTGTGTGTGTGTGTGTCTGTGTGTGTATGGGTTTAAATACACATACACACTCTCTCCTTGATCATTATATAGTCCTTTTAAGACCTAGGGTCACACAATTATGTAGGATTGATCTGTCCCTTAGAGAAGGGGAAATTGCCTCGAGATGCTGGTGTGAGTGTGCTTTAGTGAGACACCCTTTTCTGACTGCACACCCAGGGAGGGGCTTGTGTTCCTACTCTCACACTCTGTGTGTGTGTGTGTGTGTGTGTGTGTGTGTGTGTGTGTGTGTGTGTGTGTCTGTGTGTGCGTGTGTGTGTATACCAAGGTTGCAGAGTGTGTGTAAATTCTCTACAGCCCCAGATAGGAGAGGGGACTAACAAAAAAAATCTCCTCTGCATTCTTCATTCCCATTGTGTTCTGTGCCATTTTCTTTAAAGGGGATAAAATAGACAGACATTGTTATAGTCGCCTCAGAAGGCAACACAAAGGAACACATACACACCTACACACACCTACACACACACACACACACACACCGAGAGGAGACAAGAGACCCCCTCTCCGCACATAAATACATCTCGACGCTCCACGGAAACTGGTTTAAACTGGCACAGATGCCTCCTCTGCAGCCGCCCGGCTCACCTGTAATGTGTATTTTGTGTGAATCCACGGGCTCCGCCCATGGGCGACGGGTGGTCCTGATGTTTGGGGAGGCTGCGTGACCAACTTTTATACATAGTGCAAGGGCGGAACTGCTGGCCATTAGATTATAATTAACCATTGGCAAGAGTCTCAGAAAGAATAATATACACAATTATAATAATCAATAATAACCAAAACAAGACTTCAAAATCAAACTTTTTTATCTCAATTCAAATTCAATTGAAATCAGTTAGCGGGCTGTCATCTGTCCGCCTGTCTCTCCTTCTCTCTTCCCTGTCTTTGGACTTCGGTGCTATGATAAGGAGAGATGGGGGTGGGGGAAGAGAATTGTGCTGGCTGCAGAAATGTTATGCTTTTCTTTTTCTTTATTTTGGAAAATGACCGTATATCAATGCTGATATGAGACTAGCCTACATTTTTAAAATCCCGCGCTAGCGCGGCTACCAGCGGTGGATTGGCTATTTTTGTTTTTGGCCTAAAACTACCGAGATCACCATAGACAGTCACGCATACTCACTCCCAACTTGTCAGAAATATACGGCACAGGTTGTAGAGAGAGAGGGCTGTCCGTTATCTTTCACTGAGATCACAAAGTTCTACCATCACTGGACGCAGCTTCTACTGCTGCGGCTGCTGCGTTCAAACTGAAATCATCTATAAAAATATTCACACATCATGTACGTTATTTTGACGATTTCCCAGCATTAATTTTGGGGAGGCTTAGCCTCTCCAAGCCTACATTACGCGCCACCCATGCTCCTCCACAGCACCAGGCTCACTGCACCCACAGCGCAGGAGATGCGCCGCAGTAGCGGCTGCTCTCCCTCAGTCAGTGGCACACCTACCCCAATCTGCACACCCTCCTGATACTCCACTCTTCTTTCTCTTCCTCTTTCTCCTCTTGCTGTTTGTACAAGAGTGTGCTGGTGTGTGCACCAAGACATCTGTCCCTTGCATAGATAGTTACTGAAGGCACGGAGGTGGTAGCCTTATGGTCTAGTTCAACAAAAGCCGCTTCAATCACGCACATCCATAAAAGTTGAGTGCAACATCAAGTGCAGGTGACGTTTTTTTTTTTTTTTATAAACCTCATGGTCTAAGGCTGTCCTGCACTGCTGATACTGTGGTTTCATTGAGGGAACCATTAATGCCATGCTGAGCATGATCCCCCTTATTTTGGAAATACAGTAGTCACACGCATTGCATGGCAGTTTTACAGCATGATGGTGGCCCTGGACACAAAATGAACCAGAAAATGCTCTCCTGGGGGAGCTGAGGACAATGGTGAAGGACTGGCCAAGTATCTAAACCCAATTGAACACCTGAGAGGTGAACTGACCTTTGTTGGCAGCTGTTCAGACATTAATAGTTATATTTTACATATAATGTATAATGTATACTATTATGTAAATTCTACACTAACTACTTAAAGGAATTATCCGGAGTGAAACAACACGTAGCTCTGTTGATTCACATTGCTATGTGCTATCGATAGGTATAAGAACGACAGATTTTCATGCACGGTAGACCGAGTAACAAAACGGCAGCCAGCGCTAACTGATTAGGGCATGTCCGTTTCGTTTTCACATGCCCAATATGCTTAGCGTTAGCAGGCAGTTCGTGAATTCGGTCTACGTTGTACCTACTGCTGTCATTTTGATACCTATAGACACAATTCAACAGCCTCAATCAACAGAGGTACGGGTTGATTCACTCCGGATAGTCCCTTTAAGTTGTACCATGAAAAGGTATAACAGAATTTTTGCAAAAATGTGAGGAGAGTATTCACTTTTGTGAGATACCGTATGAGTTCTAAAAGCTATTGGTTCTAAAAGCTATTGGTTCTGTTTGACCACAAGAACAGAGTGAAGAAGCACCCCCCTCCCCAACCCCTATGCAAAATCTGATATGGATACATCTCATTTTCCCATCCATTTCCCTGCTTAATGTAGAATATGAACAAATATTAACTTTTTGAGTTTTAGTGAGGCCACTCCAGTGCCACAGTGGCCGCGACTCATCCTGGCATCAGACGGCGGAGTTAAAGCGTGAAGGAAGGCACTAAAGCCATCCGCTGGAATGGCTCTGCTGCACTGGGGATAACACTCGCGCTGCGCCATGTTAATCCGAGGACCGCTGGTTTCAGATGAATTGTTTCGAACAAACTGCCCTTTGGTGGGTAAGACAGCGGAACATTAACTTGTGTGTGTGTGTGTGTGTGTGTGTCTTTTTTCCTCCCTCAGACTGATTTGGTCCAGGAGTGGAGGAGGAAAAAGAGCCTTGGAATTGTGTTTAACTCGCATTGACTAATTTAGCATTTTTCACGGAGGACAATATTGTAGTCTGGAAGGCAAATCATGGTCCATCGAGTCGAGCTGTGTGTGTGCGCGCGCGCGTGTGTGGGCGCAAGTGTCTCTATGAATAAACCATCAGCTGCAGTCCACTGTGCCAGCGTGTTTCATCACACAGACAAGTGCCCTGGTCGCAGTGTCCCGTTTGATCTGGCTGTGGCCCCGTTGTGATGAGCCGTGTTACATTTTAAAACCTGGTCGATATTCAATCGGCCTTCACTTGTAGTCCACATGCAGATAGAGGGTTGGAGAGCAGAGGAGGACGGGAGACGGAGCTCCAGTTGGGTGTTGTACATGGAGGTGGTGATGGTGGTCATGGTTGTGTTTAGAGGATTGTTTTGTCATGGTCTATCAGGCCTCTATTGTTTCCCCAGGAGATGAGTTGGTGTCGGGAGAATTAAGTTGTACGTGCATACACACTAGGGTTGCAAAGGGGTGGAAAATTTCCGGTAAATTTCTGGAAACTTTCCGGAAACTTTCCATGGAAACTTTAGCTTGGGAATTTTAGAAATATTCAAAAATGGAAATTTGTGGAAATTATGTGAATTTATGGGAATTAACTGGAAATTTTGGATGATTTTAAGAAACATAGACCATATGACTCATATACCAACAACATATTTTGTCATAAGACATTTTTGCAAAAAATATACAATTAAATTAAAAATATAGCATTTTTCTGTTAAATATGTAGATTGTAAACTGAACAAATGGAAAGGGCTATCAAAAAATTGAAATTATGTATGAAATCAGGTGTGGTTATGTAAAACTGCTTAGCAGGACGCAGAAGAAACAGCACATTTTGTGCTATCTAGCACCATGATAAGCTAACTTCTTTAATACAAAGGTGCTAGCTAGCTTACCTTTAACAAATCTGCCTTACCAGTGAGCTAGCAATCTATATTTTGATTGGGCTAGCTAAAATCTAACATTTTAGAACAAATATCATCTAAGTTATATCATCATAACTTGCTTGACTGTTTGTAGTCCTCAAATGTGTAGCCTCACGTGTCTGTATCAGTGACTGTATGTGGCTCATAAAGGTTGCTTTAGCAGTCCATAATTCTAGAAATCATTGAGATGTGATGGGAGGATGCACAATGCATATAGAAGGTGCGGCCTCAATAGCCCTGCATTAAGAAGTGTGTTATGCCCCTGTGATTGAAGAATAGCAAATTATAGGCTACTCAACTTTATGCATATCACATCTCATAGTTTAGCCAAGACTGCTAAAATAATATTTTCTACCAACTGTCTTTATGTCCCTGACCTTTAGTTGAGATAATTCCCATTTTTTTTCAATTAATTCCCGTAAATTCCCATAAATTCCCGTTAATTCCCATGGAAAGTTTCCAACTTTGAAAATTCCCGGAATTTTGCAACCCTAATACACACACACACACACACACACACACACACACACACACACACACACACATTCTGCGTCAAGTTATAAGTAGGTAAGGCACCACCTGCCAGTACTTCTGCTGCAGTGTGTGTGTGTGTGTGTGTGTGTGTGTGTGTGTGTGTGTGTGTGTTTGTAGACACTCTCCTCCCTACCCAGTCGCAATCGTCTCCTCTTGTTCTGAGCTAGAGAAACTTCAGCAAATCATGGTGATGGCCCCACAGGAACCTCCCGTAGTTTTACACTCTGTGAGAACTTGGCAGTTTCACAGAACTCCCTCCTGTCAAAGGCTTCAACAGAATATCAGAACAGGTATCTTTAGCATAGTCTGACTTTAAAGACCACTGCATAGGTTGTTGACGTTTTTTTGTTTTCCAGCAAATTTTCAGCGGCCAGTAAGCAGGGGATAATGATGACACATTTCAAACCAACACACACTTGTTTAGTGACAAAACAAGCAGCGCTTGCTAGGCAACACTGAGTGTGTTGTTGTGCAAATGACTTGCCCAGTTATGGGAACGCATAGCCCGAGTGGAAGTGAAATTATTGTCTTTATTAGTAGGTTACTCTTTGAAGGTTCTTGAATGTTGTTTTGCTTCTCTTGCTAGTGCATTGTCAGGGCCAGTCATGGTTGGGCTGTTGGCCACCTGTGGCTTGCTGACTGCTGTTTGACTACTGATTTATCTGGTCTACTGTATACCCAGTCAGTTCAAAACATGGGCGTAGTAGAACCTTTATCGGGAAGTGAAGTGTGCACACAAATGATCGTCATCACAGCTGATGGGACTGACTGGCACTGAAGTCATTGACAGATGACAAGATGTAAGTCACTATGGATGACTGTGTCTGCTAAAGGCAAACAAAAATTTACATAAATTTAAATGTAAAGCCATGCTTGGCCCACCCTAGCCTAGCCACATGCAGTGTGCTGTGGCAAGCAGAGGCTGTTCTGGGTGTGCACAGCGGAGATGTCTTGATGAACAAGTGTGTAGGCTAGAGCAGAATCTATTAGAACAGAAGAAAGAACAGACATAGAATGGGCGTTTTTCAAAAAGAAGGAATTTTTAAATGCCATGTGACCGTACTGATGGGGTGTTGAAATGATTTGAAAACACAATAGGTATTGTATGATGGACAGCGTATTGCTTTTCTACTGGTCTCCATTGATGTGGTTAAAACGCCACTCTCCCTAACAAAAGACACTCGTCTGTCACAATCTCTTATTGATCACTTTCAGTAATTCTAGTTGAGAGTCTTTGATGCACGCAATAACGTAAAGATCAAAGACTGAAAAATACTAAACATAATAATGGTCATGAGATGATAAGAGAGCCCTTTATTGTGATGGTAGTTGGAGAAGAAAGGGAAAATGTTAGTGGAGCGTGGAACAAATTGATTTGGCACAGTAAATCCAATGGAGTTCACCCCTGATCTGACACCTTGGTATGGAAGTGAAGCATTTTAAATTCCTTCACACCAACCGTAGTGCTGATAGGTACACATTTCCCGCTGGCCGCCTTCATAACTTACCTTCAGAAACGAATGACTTTATACAAGCAGCCGTCGCTTTGCCTGGCTGGAAGCTTTATTGAATTGTATGAATTTATTAGTGGAGAAATGATGCCGGGAAATGTGCCACTGTGAGAGAGTGGCAGGATGGGGTGGGTGAGTTTGTTTGGGTTTGTGTGTGTGTATGAGGGTGTGTGGTATGGATTATCGAAGGCAAGAGGATTTTTTAGACGGGGGTGGGGGGGGTTTGTTCCTGTCGAGCGCTGTTGCTGTTCCGACTTATGTTTTAATGTACAGCATGGAGCTCTTGCCAGCTAAGGCTAAGGGCTGGAATGTTTATTTTGCTGTAGGAAGAGTGTGTGTGTGTGTGTGTGTGTGTGTGTGTGTGTGTTTGTGTGTGTTTTGTATGTTACTATATATATTACTGTGCCTTTCTGAAACCCATTGATGACCTAGTTGTCACACACAACATCTGCCTCCTTAAGATTGGTCTTCTTTCATGTTTAATGTCTGTCTCTCTTTCCCTTTTTCTCTCTGTGCACTCCTAACTTTTTCTCTCTATCAAAGTGGTTCAAAGTTAACAAGGCCGCTGATTTGCAATACCAAGGAGTTTAATTTGTAAGATTATGTCTAGGTCTTGCCTTAAAGCTGTCTCTAACAAGGACATTGGCATCCCGTAGGGTGCTGGAAGTGTGAAAGAGTGTTTCAGCACCTATAGATCCCTACTTTGGAGAACCAAGCCGGAAAAAAGAGATGGTTTGCATAAAAGACAACAATATAAGGGAATGTTCAGCTCCCTAGATGCATTTTTCCCCCCTCACTTCCACCCACATAATCTTTGTTGGATCTAACCCCCCACCTTCCTCCTCAGCATTTCTCTGCGGGACATTGGGTAAACTCATGTTCTATTCTCTCGTAAGATTGCGGCTCTACTGACAAATAGATGTTGCCCGGGAATTGAACTATGGCTCATATCCTATGGGGCTTTGGGGCAGGGTAACCACGAATGCTAACCTCACTCATCTGCACCTCTGATTGTGCTCAACCACACGTGGTTGCCCCGTTTTCTCCACCACTGCTAGTTGTGCTTTAGTGTTTGGGAAAAATGGCTAGGCTAGGCTAGGAGATTTGAAGTAACATTTTAAGTTGGATCCAGGGAAAGTAGATCTGCACAGATGTATTTTATGATGTTCCATTTTACATCCTCAGATTCTGAGGTGGATTTTTCTAACCCACTGGATGGAAACAGAACTGCTGATACTTATTTATTTGATTTCTAGAGGCGTGGGACACATGTGCTCCCGGATTTGTTTTTGTATTACTTGAAATTGGGCAGCCCTGGCAATATATAGCATTAGATGGTGTATTAGTTGTAGGAAGGGTAGACCATAATCTATATTCTCTGCAAATATAGCTGGTGGTTTCACAGGGATATTTTTTTCTCCCTCACTTGTTCCCTTGCACACAGACACTCTCACACACACACACTCTTTTTTTCTTTCTCTTTCTGAATCTGAGAGAGAGAGAGAGAGAGAGAGAGAGAGAGAGAGAGAATGAGAGAGAGAATGAGAGAGAGAGGTTAGTTGTGAAAGTGTAATTGCTATTTTGCCCCATGGGCGGATGACCTGAGCCCCGAAGGTTGATGAGGTGTGTTGATTGGAAACATGGATGTACATTTGCTGTAATGTCTCTGATCGATAAATGCTGTTAAGAAATAAACAGTCAGTCGAGGCTGTGTCCGGAATTCCATCAAAGCTCTTATATTTAAAAGTAAAAGGATATGTGACACTTTTTATAACAAGGACGTCATGTGCTCACATCTATCCGGGAGTCGTATCTACCTTAATGCAAAGGTTTCAGATTGTATTTATTCTCTTCTGTGGAGAACACATATTTGTGAGCAGAATCCTATTCCATCAGATCAGTGTTTCCCACAGTATTTTGTGAGACTATGGCGGTGAGGCACTAGAAGTAAGCAACAACCCATGAGAGGCTTTGAGTTCTGCTGGTTTTACCCAGCTAATGGGAATTGATAGGCACAATGCGAAGGTTAAAATGGTTACCACATTTAATTTCATTAAAAGAAGACAAAACGGCAAGAAATGTTGCAAGTTATTCGTACATAACAAATCTTCCTCCAAAAAATATATTGCCTCTATCTGAATGGTTGGCAAGTAATGTATGTGCACGTTCACTGTCCTTTGGTGCAGCAATATAGAACGAATTGCGGTTCCTTGGTGTGTCAGAGGCACTTAACACAATTCAACTGATTCAGTCAGTCATAATCAATGACCAGAATTACCTCATTAAGGGATATGAAACACATTGTTCACTATTCAGTTGTTTCAGTACTGATAAAAATAGAAAAGAATACAAATAAAAACAGGCTGACATATCAGTCCACATGAATTTGGCTGAAATTATGGCTGAAATTGAGGTTGGTGGGGTGGTAGGGTGCCAAATTAGACTACAACAGTCTCAGTAACGTCTGAAAAATACATGTGGTTAGATTGTTGGGAAAAGACGGATGGGGTTTTCCAAACACCAAAAAAATTATATGAATTTAATATTTTCTTTAACCTAACAATATAACTACTTATATGGGTATGTTTTTATTACAAGATGATTGTTTTCAGAGATCTAGATCTAGATACATAAAGATAGGACATAGGGTTTGACTGGCTCTTCCCTTAGGGCTTTCATTTTAACAATATGGTGTATCTTTGTAGGGGAGCGCAAAGTATGATATAGTATACATCCCTTTTCAGGATAAATAAAGTCGTTTTCTCTTTAATACAAACGAATTAACAAACAAAGATAACGTTGATGGTTGTTGTTATCTGTTTCGCTAAACTATTCACTATGTTGAGCTCAGACGCAATGAGGGAAGGAGTAAATGCACTGGTCTATTAGAACTTTTCATGGTGATTAGATAAGGCCATTTATATAATTACATCTTTTTGAAGGAGGCCCTTACGACAGTACTAGATGACCTACAGCAAAAATCATTTTAAATCGTTTAAAAATGAAGAGTTAATGATGCTCACATCAATAAGTCATGAAGTGCCTTGTTTGTATCGCTCATGGGCTGAAATGCGATGCACAATCAATATGTGGTTAAGAATACACTCTCAGACACATTCTTGCCAGCCCCTGTGATCTTTACTAAACAAGATCATACAGAAAGTAAACCCACAGAGCTATCCAAAATGTGTGGGTACCTTTTTAAAAGTAGAATTACCATCAGAAATATGGTAATTCAGGATTGTGAAAGCACTCCGTTGAATGGAATTGATTTTTGCCTTTATTCTATTGACACATCTTCCTGTTTATGCTTCTGCAACCTCAGGATCACGATATTTGGGACTGGTGCAAAGTGGCTGGCGGTTTTGGAGGAGCGCAACTTGAAGCCAGGTGAGTACCTGACCTTGATCATATCAAGGTCCACCACCTCAGCTGCCCCTGTAAACACGACCACGCCCCAACTATGGGTGGCACGTTGAGAATCGGAAATTGAGTAGAACCAAGAATGAAATGCTCCAGCTCACTGGAATTGTGTGCCTCTGACACCATGAATTCTTTGGTGTCATCAATGCTGGCATGTTTTTCAAACCCTGTTTTTTTAATGCAAAATTGGCTTCTGCATAGTGTTGCTGCCATGGTCTCCTTGGCTGTAAAGGCTATATCATAGTCCAAGGTTCGGCAAAAATTCTGGCATATACTGCCAGTGAGTGATCTTGTTTGGGTTTTAATCAACAGGTCTGTTGTTTTTAACACACAAATAGGGTGTTTTCAACGTAAAAATGATGATGTTGAATCCATTATGACTATGCAAAGCGGCACCTTTGGACATGTTGATTTCATTTTTAACTAAAACTAACTAAAATCATTCTAAATTATTAATTCTAAATTGCATACATAAAATGTTACTGTCGGCTTGCTTACATAATAGGAAGCAACATCTCTCACTTTGGGTTTGTGCAAGTATGAATATTTTGTGCTACAATTAACAATATTTCACTGCGCTTTGACCATGATTCTCTGTTATGCAAGAATGAGAATCTGCCCTCTAGCAGGCCTGCTTTTTTTTGTCCTTCACAATAAAGCAAGCAGATTTTTACTGTTGGAAGTTTTATTTAGGTAGCCTACATTTTAAAAAAAATATGTTCCTAGCAAAATGATTTGGTTAGTTTTATTCTATTTCATTGAATGAGTTCAAAGTCTCCTACTTAACTCTCCAGTCAATCTTCACACCCCTACATTTGATTTTCATTTTGTGTCTCAAAAAGATGATGGACATGAACAGACACCGACATAGCTTTAAAAATACTAACACATAACATTTCTACTACCAGAGGGATATGCCCGAACTTTTTTGCCATTGGCAGCCTGATAAATGACCCCTGCTCTACTGGGATTCCACTCCCGGAAAAATGTTTAAAGCCAGTAGGGTGGCAGCAGATGAGACAGACAAATTTTAGAAACAGTATAAACAGTGGCTGCATGCACCATCGCCGGTGTGCTACTAAGAATCTCTTCGCAATCAAACTTTGTGTAGGCTTGTCAGGGGTTGCCGATCCCTACAACAGAAAACTTGTGTAAGCTGCCTTCTAAACATTACGGAATTCATAAGAAAATTGATCATAAGAATTGGACTGATAAGAAGATACTGATAATTCTGTCAGTTCCCACCCTATTTTTAAAGCCTGTTTACAACTGCAGTGATGACTAAAAAGATAACTACATCTTTGAAAATTCCAATTTTACGTTAGTGAATGGTGTCGTTCACGTCAACTATAACAACAACGACAAGCTCAACGATATCAGTCACTTTGGGAGCGATTTACAGAATGAATGTACAGGCTGTTATACGTTCTGCTTGTTGATTTTTTGCGAAAAACAGACTTCACTTATCATTATCGTTGGCCAGTGTGAACGGAACTCTCTCTTTATAGTTATCTTTTTATAGTTATTGTTGCAGATGTAAACAGTCCTTTAACTCCTAAAGAGGGGAAATACCCTACTCCTTTTAACATTGTTTGTCGATCTTGCCTGGTCATTTCTTATCCCGACACAGAGAACGCCCCACCCTCCATCCCCCCCACCCTACCCCCCACGCCCTCCTTCCGCTCTCATCTATTTGTCACTAGTGCCTTTGTGCTGCCATTCATTAAAGACGTGAGTGGGCAGAAGAGGCTTTGTGGCTCGGCCTGGGAACCGAAACGAAGCTCTGCTACTTTCAAAGAGAGTGCTTAGCTTAGCACGCCGGTGATTACTGGGTCACATTCACCCATTTCAATGGCCAGGTTAGTCTTATTATATATTCTGATATACTATTCTGGCACTTTATTCACTCCCTTTCCCACATAGGGGCCTCCCCTGAAGAATAACCATAGCATTTGACCTGCTAAGCAGGTGGTTAGTATTGGATGCTGATGGATAGCAGGCAGGAAAGAGACAGATGGAGAGAGTAAGGGTGGAGGGATAGAGACTGCTGTTTTGGAGAGGATTTTAGTTTTGTAGGGGTGGGGGTAGGGGGGTGTCCTGAGTGGGAGGTGATATGGCACCAGAAAATATGTCATGGATGCACACAGTAGTTTTCCTGTTTCATGATTTTTCCAGTGTCGCCTCCCAAAACTCGTCATCCTCCACGTACCACCTTCTTGACTCGCGCACCTGAGATCACATCCTCTGCTTCCACATGCATTTGCATAACTTGACCACCTCAACCTACAAGGTCTTTTTCCAGCATAATGTTCTCTAAGTGGGGCGTAATTGATAGGGCGTTGAAGCACAAGCGGGGAGAGAGCAGTGGTGGAAAGCACCCTCTCCGGGCCACCCCTTTCTTTCACACACACACACACACACCTATCATCAGCACCACAGGAGATGGGAGACATAGAGAGAGCAATCAGGCAGAGAGAGGAGAGACCACACACACACACACACACACACACACATCCCCCCTGTGGTGTGAGCAGTGGGGACTCCTGTGATGGCTCCCTCTTGTGCTTCAAACAGCCAGTCGTGCAAAGAGTGCTTATGGCAGTCTCCCGCCTCCTCCACCCAGATATTATTTCCTCCTTCTATGCGCATGCTTACACACACGCACACACACACACACACACACACACAGTCTGTTCTCTGCTCTTTACAGGAATGACTGGATGAATGGTTGATGGGATGTATGCGCATGTGTGTGTGTGTGAGGGGTACATGATCAGAAGGGGGGCAGCTTTCTGGCATATGCTCGGGGTTGGAGGGAGGAGGGCAAAGAGGTGGGGGGTGGGGGATGTGTGGGTTCGGGTGTGTGTGTGACGCGGGGGTTAGGGTGTGCGTGTGTGTGTGTGTGTTTTAGGGAGCGATATGCTGAACAGCATTAGGAGGGGTACTTCCCGGACACTGGTGGTCCGTCTGCACAGCTGACATTTTGGAGAGACACCTGCTTGCTCGGTCGGGGACGTGATGCCAACCCGCGGTGCAGGCTCCGGGCAGGGCAAAGGCCTCTTCCTGCCAGCATGCCAGGCTCTCCACTTCTACTCTCTGTGCTTCTACTGGATGGAGTCTGCCATTATTTACTACTCTTTCTCTCTCTTTTCTCTGGCTCTTTCTTTTTCTCTGACTCTTTCTTTCTTTCTCTTTCTCTTTCTCTTCACCTTTCTATCTCTCTCCAGTGTTCTTATTAGTGCGTCTGTGTTTTTCTCTGGGCTCCACTGCAAAATTAGAACTGTTCTAGCAGTATTCCATTACCTTGAGAGCACCCTGAGATATGCTGAAGTAAATTTTTTTTAGTCCCACAACATTATTATTATTTTTTATTTATTATTTATTTATTTCCGAGCTTAGCAGACGAGCTGGAAGAAGAACGATCGCTCTACTACTTGTTTGTTCTGAGTTATGATTTTTTTTTTTTTTTTTTTCCAAATCCTGGTATTGACTTTGGTCTGTCTTTTTTGTGTGTGCATGATTTCTGACATCCTACTCTTTGTGCTTTGTGTCACCCTGGCGCAGCCAACACCCACAACCTGCAATCGCTGCACACCATCTTGTCCACGGGCTCACCGCTCAAACCGCAGAGCTACGACTATGTGTACCACAGCATCAAGAGCAACGTGCTGCTGGGCTCCATTTCAGGTAAGTGTGTTTGTGTCTTTGTGTGTGTTTGTGTGTGTGAGTGCATCTTTACCACCCCCCCTCCCCACACACACATATAAAAACACACAGAGAGGCCATCCGTCAGTCTGCTGCAGCCTATACATCGATAGCATCTGATGCTCGATAGAGATGCCCTCCCCCTGACACACGCAGACACGCACACATACACACACACACACACACACACACACACACACATACATACATACATACACACACAGAGTTCTACCTCTGTGGTCCCTAGTGTACTGTACTGCAGCTGACGTGCCCCACAGGGACGGCAGAAACAAATTGGCATTAGCGCTGCCAGCTGCAGCACTGCCAGACCTCTCAGCGTGGCTTTTGACACACCACCTGCGCACACACACACACGCACACACACACACACACACAGTCACGTTCATGCATGCTCACCCTCACTCAAGCAGAAGCAGCGAACACACCAATGCATCCTTGTGCAAAAACACAACAAACCCACACAGAACACGTGTACATTCACATGTGCATTCACATGTGCATTTAGTACCACTCATTATAACTAAATAGCACTTAATATCAGGTATACATTATATATACTCGCTTATAAACAAAAATCTAAAGAAACAACCATTCTCCATTTCAACACTATCCTTTGCCTTCTTTCTTTCTTATGAATTGTGTTTCGCTGTAGAAATCACTTCGTAAATGAGCGGCACTTCCGCCGCCGTCATAGATCCCTCGTTCAGCTGCAGTGGCTTCAGGCGAGAGCTTCAGGTCCCATTCTCCCCGCCGACGGCAACTCTTTTGTTGCCGCGGTGAACGCGAGGCGTCACTCCTCCACAATCGGCCCTCAGCACCGCAGCTGGCGGGCGGGTTGGGGGGTGTGATCGGGCAGGGGGAGGGGGGGGTTCTTTCAGTCCGAGCCTTGTCTATCCATCAGCACATGCTGCGCTGCCTGATAAGATGGTCTGGCCCTTTATAGAATCCTCATGCGTTCCTCTTGCGCTCTGCACACGTTCCGCTCCGACCGCTCCGACCGCCAACAAAAAAAATAAAAACAAATAAATAAATGAAGCCGTCTGTGACATGCTGATGGTGAGTGCTTGGCACTTAACACTTGGGCCGGAGGAAACATGAGTGACGTCTTTTGGCACCAGACACACTTCAAATGTCAGACCGAGGTTGGGCTTTGCAGCGGCAGCTGTCACGCAGAGGCAGCGTCTGGATGAAGGTGTATACACACACACACACACACACACACACACACACCATTTGCACATGCACACCCAGAAAGACTAATTTAACCTATGATTGAATGAGCATGAGTATGATATGAGACCTGCGTCATTTTTGCTGCTTTTGAGAGCTGTCGTTAGTCTGCCCTTTCGCAGGGGACTGGTGAAGGTAGAATGAAAACGACAAAAAAAAAAAAAACCCAAACGAATGAAGCACTGCAGGTCGCAGGCTGGCACCAGGTTTGACCTTGACCCAGAGGTCGGCCCAAGCATATGTAGTTACGGCCGGTTCCTCCTGCCCGGGCTCACCTGCCAGACGGACTCCCGGGCCCCACAGCCTCCCGCCGCAGGGCGCCTTAACACTTTCGCCACTCCGCCTTGCCTCGGTCTAATATACCTCCACCTGACTGCCATCTGTCCCCTCGTCCTTCCTCTCATAAACTCTCCTGCCAGCTTTTCTCCTCTGCCCCCCTCCATCTCTCTTTTTTCTTTCTCTCTCTTGCACACTCTACAGTATCTCTCTTGTGTGCGCGCTCTCTCCCTCACATGCGCTCTTTTTTTCTCTTGCGCTCTCTTTTTTTTCCTCTCCCTCACTCTCTCTTTTTCTCTCTTTTGCACGCTCTCTTTCTTTCCTTTTCTCTCTCTCTCACCATTGTACCCTTTTTCACTTGTGTAGTTTTTTTTAATCATTATTTTATAGTGTTACACCGGTGCTGAATCTATGAAGTCCCTTTGCCTTAGTCAAACTTTCACAAAAAAAAAAGAGATCGGTAGCAGGGTTTTTAAGTTTGTACCACAGATAGTGCTAAGAGCTTACAGTGGGTTTAAATGAGCGTACCAGTGTCAGTTAGCCAGACTTGTCCAAATCACTATTTAAGAAATGCTAAAAAGGCTCGATATAGCAGTATCACAGTCCCTACACATAAACTTGGGCATACACAGAACTTCAAAAGCTATGGAAGTGTGCTGTTCACAAAACATTCTTTTAAACACACCATGTGTCCACCAATGATGTCTTCTTACTATTTAAAAAAAAAAGGAATTTCGATGCCGTTACCACGTATTTGGCCTTGCTGTCAAACTTCCCTGATGGTGTAATTCTCATCTAGAGTGAAGGTGTGACTCATGTAATGTTTGCCCATAGTGAAGAAGACAGTGGCAGAGCCTTCATTCATTTGCATACATGTCTGAGTTTTGTTATATTTGTTATATTTTTCCTCTATCTCTCTTCTTTTGATTCCTTTCTTTTTTCCCTCCTCCCTTCACTCCCTGTCGATTCCACTCTATTAGTTTGCTCCCATGCTAGTGTGCCAATGCAGCTGTACAGCGGCGTCATTAACGCCACTGTTATTTGTCTGAGTGCTGTCTTATGCGTGTGGTGTCTCACAGGGAGGGTATTTTTGGAGCACAGGCCTCCTCTCCTTCAAAAGTAGAGTGGGTGGGGGTGTAACAAACGCTAACAGGGAGAGGTCCCGGCAGTGTTCCATTCCGCCCTTTGCCCAAAACACACACACACACCGACACACACACACACACACACACACACGGAACTGTGCCTTAACCTGTAGGCCTCCTAAACGCAGACGAGTGATCGTGCTCCCCATGGACCTAATTAATAGCTGCTGAAGAGGCACGTGGGAGTGAGCGCGCGTATAGCAGAGACAATAAAGGAAGTGTTGTTTAGTTGGGCTGCTCGGGCTGATGCATTGAGTGAGACAACGATCTGTATGCCCTCGCGCGCGCAACAAATGCTTATGCTGGGAAAATGAGTGACACTCTAATGCTTCAAAAGATCTCAGTCTCTGTGATAAACTGCACAGGCAATAGAAAACACAGGGTAACATATTGCCTCCGATCAGGCATTGCCACATTTCGGATGTGTACCATAACAAGGTAGAAAAATCCATATCATATATCTTATAAATAGCAGTGTGTGAGTGTTAGCGTATTGCATCAGATGCGGGCAATTATGCCAAGAAAACCAACACCCACTGTCAGACAGCGAATCTAATCCAGCACAGGGAGACTCCTGTCATTTGAAATCGAGACAGGCACAGACTTCAGCTCAAGAGGTAACAAGGAAAGCCCCCCCCCCCCCCCCCCACCTACCTCCCACCTCCTAGCCCATCTCTCTGTTCATGGGAGAAGAAATATCCCAGAATAAACAAACCTGATAAGCCTGATATCCCTTTGTATCACTTTTTATTATAACTTGCTTGTCTGGTTTGGGCTTGCAGCCAGGCGAGGTGGGGGTGGGTGTGAGCGCGCCTGTGCTGGAGCTCTGCTCTGGCAGGGGGAGGTGGTGGTGGTGGTGGTGGTGGTGGTGGTGGTTGTGTGGGGGCCTAAGGTGCGGGGGTTTGAGGAGCAGCGTGTGTGACACCCAGTCCTGGTGTGGGATGGGAGGGGAGCACAGACTTGGCTGTAACGAGCCTGATAAAAAGAAGGAGGCGGCTGAGGAAGAGGAGGATGATGGGAACGGGGGGAAGAGGATGATGGGAACGGGGGGAAGAGGAGGAGGCGGAGGAAGAGAGGAAGGAATAGGAGAAGGATATGGGTAGGGAAGAGGAGGAGGAGGAGGACACAAAGGTACTCTGGTGGCTAAATCCGCTGACAAGGTACTAATGGTGTTCTGCCCATGAGGTGAATTCAATCTGATGAAACATAATCGTTCATCTAGATAACTTATCTAGATGACCACAAATTGCCTCAGAGAATTAAGTCAATGATAAGTGCACAGGCTCAAAAATCTGAGGAACTGTGCTGGTATTCAGACATGGGTCAGGTCATTAAAGATTCTTGTACATAATAGCTGGATTATTAATGTATAATTTTCGTCACACATTTCCTATAAATGACGACTTATGATGATTAATCATCATTAAATATATTGAATTAAATATATATATTTTCTTACATAAATATAAAGGATAAAATGTATAATAATAGTGGTGGTGGTGGTGATGATGATGGTGATGATAAACATTGCTGGTGTTTGTGATCCACAGGTGGCACAGACATCATCTCCTGCTTCATGGGCCAGAACGTGGCGCTGCCCGTCCACCGTGGCGAGATCCAGGCCAGGAACCTAGGCATGGCAGTGGAGGCCTGGAGCCTGGAAGGTGAGAACCAGCGGGAGAGGAGGGGTGCTGGGGGGCGGTTTGTCAGGGTGCCCGTGCCCCTACCGTTTGCCCACCCGTACCCTGTGCCTGTGCCATGGACACGCCATGCCATGCCAATGACAGACTGTCCTCAGCAATCAGTGGGCTGAGTGTGTGTGTGTGTGTGAGTGAGTGTGCGTGTGTGTCTGTGTAATTGCTGGAACAGGCTGGTAGAGAGTAGCCTCACATGATCCATTGAGTGATGATTCTAAAACAGACCAAAGTAACAACTTTTAGGTGCCTTAGGTTTAATTTAAATCAAGATCTAAATCTTGTTTTTTATTCATTAACTATAAAGATAATTTGGGCCATTATCAATGGTTCTTTTCCATGTTTTTCTGAATATGCCGAACTCAAATTGTGTGTGTGTATATGTGCGTGCGTG
>JAGFZM010000249.1:0-23447 GCA_017657215.1 Limnothrissa miodon | reverse complement strand
ACTATTGAATGAGCTTGGGAGTCCTTCAGCCCAACTCTACAGTTAGGTGTCGCATGAGCAAACTCTGCCAAATCAACATTAAAACACTTTTCTTTCTTCTTTTTTAAAAAAAATACAAACACGCTAGACAGGGCGTTAATGAGTTCCCTGGAGTTTTTTTTTCCTCTTGCATTCTCTCTCTCTCTCTCTCTCTCTCTCTCTCTCTCTCTTTTTTTGTAACTTGTGGACCAGGCCCAAAGCTAGTCACACCGCAGGTAAAAAAAAAAAAAAAAAACAGCTCACTGTGGGTTTTTGTCGGAGGAGAGGTACTTTGTTTACATACTTGAAGTGGACATTAAAAAGGGATTAGATTTGTATACAATGTATGTTGATTTGCCTCATGCAGCTAAGCCTATCAGAATTGTGTACAATATAAAGTCCTCAATGTTATTAAATCCCAACCCCCCCTCAAACCCAACCTGCCAAGTAAGCAAGCATTTTTACAGTACTCTTCCAGTCGTTTCATCCTTTTCTGATGCTCCTGTATTCAAAGCGGCATTTCTGATATCTCTGCGTCGCTTTTCTTTTTCATTTGGATCATGAATCTTTCTTACAACCGTTAACTGTCTGTGTTAACTTGCCTTCATACTTTGATAAATGCTTGGCATCAAAACACTACATGAGGCAGCAGGAGGAAAGGCAATGGCTGTGTAATGTTATTATTCATCGGGATCTGAGGTCTGCGTTCAGTAGGCTCGTCCGGCACCTCTCCTCTCACTGGTCTAGCCTTTGTGATCATTGCACTAAAAAGCATGTGAAGCCACTGCAGGGGAACGCAGCATCTCGGCAGCAGTGCATCTCTACAGTTGCGCTTACTCAGAGTAAACATGTGGACCAGCCTCCCCTGTTGCTGCTGATGGGTAGACTGGTGATGAAGTTACCTCTGCGTTTGGTGAACAAATCAGATTCAACAGCCTTCGTCCCCTTGAAACTGTTTTTGGTTTATTTCACAGTTGACATTAGACGTTACTGATGGTAATGTCTCGGGCTTACCCAGCTAATTGAGTCTTTTGAGTAAAAGACTCTTGTGCGTTTTATGACTTTTATTTCTAAGTGGTGAGTGGCTAATTTTGAATGCTCCTAAATGTGATCATGTCACTACATCTCAGTTATGCCATTCCAGTAATGTCTATTCCATTTTTCTCTTTTTCTTATTCTTTTCTCTTTTTTACATACATCAAAAATCGATAACACTGGTCACTGGACATTAAATAAATGTTCATTCGTGTGAATGTTAAACTTACTTGTATGTTAAGATGTAAATGTTTTGAAATTAATTATTAAAAGGAAATGAGCGATCGCTCTACTTGATGGCTTATATTTTGTTTTGGCGATATTTTTTCATTTTACTGTGAACATGGATCATACCTGTAGAATACATATTTATGAATATAGTGTCTTTCATAAGACTGCCTAAATTATATGGACCCGAAGAGAAATATTGTATTAAACCAACTAAATAAAAGGACTGTATTAACAAAAATCTTTTTGCCTTTGTGTTATTAAATCAATTCTGTGTTTTCATCAGGGCAAGCTGTCTAGGTGATTCCTCTGTCCTAGTCCTCAGGTAGGCATTGCTTATGGCTCAGCATGGTGAGAGGTGAGCTCTGTTTTGGGTTTCGAGTTTTTGGCTGAAGCCCAGGATCCCGACAGGTGCGCTTAGGTGTGCTTCAGATGGCGGTCTAATTGCATCGCAGATGGCTTACCTTGGCATGTGTGGGAGCACGATATCAATCAATTAATGTCTGTTAGGAGGAGGCTTGCACCTTTGCCACCCTGCTTTAGCTCATAGAGCCAAGGGCTCCTTAGCAGAGAATGGGCACTGGCTCTGGGCGGGGGAGAGTGGTGGTGGTGGTGGTGGGGGGGGGGGGCATAAGGTTTGAACTCCATAACCTCCGCTGAGGCATTGCAACCAATTTTGGCGCTGATGCACAGAAAAGTATACTTCGATGCACAAAGTATACTTCCTAGGCTTGCTTGGAGGATTTGAGTTTGTATTGGTGCATGAAGTTATGATGACTGCTACTGTATTGCAGAGGGTTTTTTGATTATGGCGGTGAATTATTTCTGTAGTTAACTCGGTAGATTACTGGCAAGATATTAAGGAGACAAATAGCATGAGGCCAGTGGTCGGTTTTGTCCATTATTACAAATTTCAAACGCCCCCCTTGCTTTTTGAAAATGGGCTCTAGTGATGAGCAGAAGTGCTCTGCAGATGATTACCAATAGGTTGTACTGCACTCCTCATGATCCCAGTAACTGGCCTATATTGGATGGATGTTCTTTCTGAACTATTTTGGCAAATCAGACACAAATTCCCTCCCGATAAACTGAATCTCTTTCTCTCTCTCTCTCTCTCTCTCTCTCTCTCTCACACACACACACACATACAGTCTCTCACACAGGCAGTTTCTTCTTCATCATGATCAAAACATAAGCTCATTTAGAAAGGCAACAGGATCATAGATGTGCCTCCGCTTCAAAGTTCCATTTCAATACAGATGGACCCATTGCGCTGATGATTGGCCAAGGAAATATAAAAAAGGGCCCCATTTTACGGCCATATCACAATGTGACAAAGTATGTAGGGGGCGGTTGGGAGGGTTGGGGTGGGGTGTTGGTCTATAGTCTGGGTTAGACTGTGGCAGCGTGTGAAGTGTTATCGCCATGGAGCGGCCAAACTTGATTGAAACGCCCGAGCGTGCCTCTTTGAGAATTGCTCTCACTCAACTTGTAATCTCTTTTCAGCGTGCCATCGCCATGCTCATTTTACATGGAAGTGGAAGGGGCATTATTTGTGGAAATGAATGCAGTGCTGGCAGGGCAAGGCCGGGCACAGCCAAAAGAAGAGAAGGCAGAATAAACCAGTGATAGAGGATGCACCGTGCACACGGCCACTTATCAGCAAATTCGATTTGGGGGTGAGGCGTGCATTCATCACTCTCTTGTTAAAGGTCCCTCCAAAGCCTGTTTGGATGCATTATGCAGTCTGAGGATCATTGAGACTAGAGCACGGTGATAGAGAACATCTCAATGAAAATCAATTAACAGGTGATTATCTTAAATCATTCCCTGATTAAATGTAATGTACCATGACTCCGAACAGTCATGTTTCCATGGCGTTAACGTCCTTATTACTTTTCCCCGCTTTCCGATTTGAACAACAGCAAACTGGTATGGTTATGTCCTATTTTTCATGACACTCATGCTTATTGATGCGCCACATGCTTGGTATCACCATGAGTGTTTAATGTTTTGTTAGGTCCATTTCAATTATACTCAATACAGAAGATAGGATTCGATATCTGTTCATATGTACACTGTATACTGTATGCACAAACTATTGAGATGGCCCATCTTTCAACACATTAGATGTCACAGAAAAGACCCGAGCCCCCAGTTTCTCTTTTAAGTGTGTGAAAAATGGAGGCCAGGGCATTACTTTTCAAATCTGGCTTGGAAGACATTTATGCTTTTACATCTACATTTATGCATTCAGCAGACGCTTTTATCCAAAGCAACTTACAAAGGAGGATAACAATCAAGACTCTAGACAGCTAACCAAGACACACACACACACACACACACACTCACATATGAAAACACCAAACAAGATATGGCCTGGCATGCAATGCCACAGTATACACCATGTAATGCTATCTAATACTGAAGTGGCTATAGAAAGATTGACTTAGAACTGGTCATTGTTGAGTTCTAATATTGTCTAGTCCCACAAGGGGGTGCTCCAAAGTCGGTGCACTGACTATGAAGGAGTTTATTTGTCATATATATGCATATATTTAAGACATAGTGTTGTATAATTGTATAAATTAAAGATTTATTTTTAAAACAGATTCAAGAAAAGCAAAAGGAATTAAATGGCTTTTGTACACATTGTTGCCATGTCCATGTTGCCTAGGGACCCAGTTAGACTGTTGTGTCAAGCACCTTCTACCATACCACTGAACACACCCCCATATCAGGTTTTTTTTTGCCAATGATGCGTGACATGACCATATATGATTTCATTTCACTGAGATTTAGTCTCTTACCCCCTTGCCCTCCACTTTGTTCCGTGAGCCGGACAGTGCGTCCTTTGAGGCTGCAGTGTGCCAGTCAGGGGTTTTGACATTTGTCATAGAATAGCAAAACGGTTCATTAAGTGTTAAAGGGATAGTTCGGTTTTTAACACATTAAGCCCCTTTCGCAGGTTGTCTAAAATGCAATAAAGTGGTTGACATCGAAATTTTGACGATTGCTTCTGTCTCGGCTATTTGGGAAATGGCTCCCTTCAAAATGGCTAGCAATGGGCATGTGTTGTTTCTATCCTTAAAACACTGGTTTTAAAAAAGTGCTACTCACCAAGTGGTTAGTGGTGCTCAATGATGTTTCAAAACATGTATCGTAGTGAAATAAAGCTTCTGTCATGTTTTATTTGGCACTTTGTTTATATGAAGGAGCAAATAGATCCCTATGGGACTTACAAAATGGCAAATAAAACATGACAGAAACTGTATTTTGCTACGATACTTGGGTTGGAACATCAGCAAACGCCACTAATCACTCCATGAGTAGCACTTTTTTAAAACCAGTGTTTTAAGGATAGAAACAACACATGCCCATTGCTAGCCATTTTAAAGGCAGGCAGAGGCGATTATATATTTCCCAAATAGCGAAGACAGGAGCAATCATCAAGATTTTGGTGTCAACCACTTTATTTCATTTTAGACAACCTGTGAAAGGGGCTCAATGTGTTAAAAGCCGAACTATCCCTTTAAAGTCTCCATGTATTGATTGAGCAGTCTAGGACCTGACTACGATCCATCTCTCCTGTCAGTGTCAGCACATCACATACTGTAGAAACATTCAGTTACATAAAGAATGGCAGAGACAGACCTCCCACTTGTAAACAAAGGACTGGAAGTAGGAGCCTTATATCTTATTGTAGTGGTTTGTGGTATGACCACAAGGCAATTGCTCAAGAGAGAGAGAGAAAGAGAGAGAAACTGGCTGTTATGATGTGAATTTCTAGAGAGCCACACAGGCAAATGCAAGCCAAAAAAAGGAATAGCACACAGCATATACAGTGTTAGAAAGAAAAAAAAACATAACCTATGCTTAGCCTCACCTTCATGTTTAATATTTGAGTTCAGGGTTGACTGAGGATGCATCTTTGCCTTGACTCTGTTGTTTTCACTTGCCTCCATACAGAAGATTAGAGTGAACTAAATAAAATGAATGAATGTATTAATTTATCCTTAGTGCCCTCTCTCTCTGCTTTTCTCTACTGTATGTCTAGCTCAAGTTAGCATACAGACCTCAGGCTATGCAGACTGGGAGGCACGCTGCTAGTCTCTTTGATTAGCTGAGTCATACATTGATTTAAGCGCACAATGAATGGAATTGGGACAAAATCAACAATATTTGAAAACATCTAAACATTAGCCTCTTCATCCTGGGTTCTCTTTGCTAATGTCTGCAGAGTGTCATGAAATAACTGTATTGTAAAATAGTACTTTGTGTAGATATAAAGGAATTCAATTGAATTGAATTAACTGTAAAGAGCATGGTAAAGCACCACTGAACACTTTTGTTTCAGTAACACTGACAGCTCTAATCAGACAGTCTCAACTTGTGAAACTCATTGAGCACTCAGATTTGAGATGTATTTATTACCTATTGTAGCCATTCACAGAAGACAAATGCTTACATTTCAATACACAGTATACATCATGATTATTAAGGGTTGGAATTCTGCATGTGTTGAAGAGGTTGTTTTTTCAGTAATTAAGACAAAGTTTGTGTGTGTGTGTGTTTGTGTTAGTGAGTGAATATCCATGTAAATATAAGATAATTATTTACTATCACTTACATCTAAAATGGGATTTTATTAATAAAGCATGCATGTATTTACCGGTATGCCATTCAATTCAGAAAAAGTTAAAGCTTTTCTGAGATCCTTCAAATGAACTGTACTCATAAAATATAAATAAATAATTCTTAATGACTGTTTTTTTTAATCAACAAAGCTTGATTTTTTTTTTCAAGAAAAAATTAACAGACCCTGTACTTTAGAATTAGGCAATGATTCACAAATCCTCTTTGCATTTTTTATACGGCTCCTGGAGTTGGCTGGGTTTAATCCTGCCCAGATAAACATAGGTGTTCCAGCCAGCAGCAGAGATTGGAGCACCCACTGGTTTGGAAAAGATAGCCCTGCTAAGGTCAGAAGTTTTTTTCCCCTGAGAAAATGGAAAATAAATAAGAGCCAGAAGTGGAAAGGTGAGAACAACACACACACACACACACACACACACACATACACACACACTGACAAGAAGGGAGAGCATAACAGTGAATATGTAAGACAAAACATTCAGCCACTGGAAGGTAAAACATACTGACACAAGCCCACCCTCCATTCAACACTGTGTTTTGATTTCAACAATGTTCATCCAACATAGAGACATATTTGATCCTTATCACAACATCAACGATTATATTATAGGCTTGTATGTTGTCTGGCAGTTTAGATTTCACACACTAAGCAATGCTATACATTGTTTCTGCATCAACGTACATAATTGGCATGGATGGCTTGGCTTTGATGAGAAACAATTAGCATCTCGAACCGCCACTGCTAGCATAATGAACGGAGGGCTTTGTGGTTCGCTCTGAGCTGTGTTTACCGTTTGTTTCTTCATCTACATCTGGGCCCTGGCGCCATTGTGCGCGTCTTGATGGAGCAGGACAAAACAGATACGCATTATGTCTCTCTGAGCGGCTGCCAGCCAATAGGATGACAGAGCCCACTGAATGGGGACCTGCGCGATAAACTCCACGTGCGTATTTACACGGGCACACTCGAGCTTTTGGGGATCTCCTTTGTCATTCAGACAAGCAGAGATGGGGGGGAGAGAGAGAAGGCTCGGAAGTCAGCGCATTCACCAAATCCTTTCTGGATTAGGACGATAACGGAGCCATAAAACCTTATGAATACATTGTCCAGCTGCATGAGCCTGTTCATCTCGAATATGCATTTTAAAAATGCTAAAAGTTCATGCTAATACTGTTGTATGGGTACTGGATTCTGCTCATCAATTCCATATACCTTATGAGAGTCTGTGTGTGTGTGAGTGTGTGTGTGTGTGTGTGTGTGTGTGTGTGTTGTGTGCGTGCATACAGTATGCATGTGCTTGTGTGTATGTGTTTGTGTGTGTGTGTCCTTTTTACATGCACTGAATCAAAAGGATTAGGGTGTATGTGTATGTGCACACCATCGCATGATTAGGACTATGTCGGGTTTAAGTGTCCACAGAGACTGTCCTGCAAAACATGCATGAACATGCCAAGTAAAGTTGCAATCTTCAGCCGGAGATACACACAAGGTGTCATATTAGTGAAGGGCTGATTCTTGGTAAACAAAGTCTGTTTGAAGGACTTGAATGTTTTACCTTTCAGTCAGTGGGAAAAATCGATGCAAAAAGCCCAAACAAACACAAGGGAGGGATTTTCCTCCAGGATCATTTCCAACATAATAATGCCCCCAGGGGAAGGTTTAATATTTTGGAGGTAAAAAAAAAAAGAAAAAAGTAAAAAGACGGGCATCAATGTGTATAGCTTCTCTAATAGTCTTTCAAGAACATATCACCGTCCTTCACTGAGATTACTACGAAGGCCGCAAACGGAAACCCATAAGGAAGTAGGGGAGCTTTTTAATTGGTCTCAAAATAGTAACGTCTATTGTGAGGTGCTGGGAAATTCTGGGGAATTGATGTGGTTGCTGTGCACAGGCATGCAGATTGGAAGGCAACCCTGCTGAAGCATGCAGTACATCCAAACATGAGGAACATAGAACCGAGGAATGTGAACTTCAAAAACAAAAGGACAGAATTCTTTGGGTTTGCTTTTTGATTGTTCTTTGATTGACATGTTCAAAGACATGCTGGTGTATCGGTGTGTGTGTGTGTGTGTGTGTGTGTGTGTGTGTGTGTGTGTGTGTTTAGGTGTGGGAAAGGCACACATCTGTATGTTGATTTGGTGTTTATTCTCTCAAAAAACAAATGCAGAATATGTCTCCTACAGCAAATCACCAACAAAGCCTCTGCCATGATTTATATTAACACATATATTCAACCAGTTTTGTAAACTGTCTCTGATTATGCATACAATCTAGAACGAAACATACTGTAGTGATATTTGGAGTAGGTTTCCAATGCTTCACATGTACAGTTAAAATGAAAAATAAAATATTTAAGATGTTTGTTATTCACTACACAGAAACAACCAGGGAGAAAGCAGTGAAAGAGCAAAAGAGTGAATGAAAGAAGTAAAAAGAGAATGCTGTGAAAGCAGTGAAAAAGTGAGCAGATCATTTAGGCTCTGTTTGGAAATTACCAGCATTTGCATTCACCTGCATTATATTTCATGCAGTGGCAACACATGTTGCTGCTTGGTTTGCAATAACCAATCTGGCTATTTTTCCCCATTGTTTTTATATATGTTGGTGATTTTAGGATGTTTTTACCTTAACAAATGCCACATATCATTAGTTTGACAATAAATTATTGCTGTTTTACCCACTATATATAGGTACTTCTTTTTATTTCCCTTTCATTGCAGTACTTTCTTTATACAGTAGGCTTGTTCAGTTGGAGAATGTGATATTGCCTCCCATGGCCTGACAAATAAAACACTCTCAAACATACATTACATTAAAACTAAAAGTTTTAAAATCTTAGAGAGAGTACCCATTCCAATTTTCTTGGATTTATTATATAAACATCAAGGCAAAGCTACCCCTACGTTTGTTTCTAAAATAAACTTTAATGTTCTCATCTGAAATGTTACCATTAATATTTTAAAAGAAAAAGGCACAAATATTGTTGCTCAGTGTTTTTCAGTGTTTCTTTTTTAAAAGCATTATGAGGAGACCAAACACTTTAATAACCATGTTTTCCTATCGGGTCTTTTTAACAGAGCCATAAATCAAATGCAGTTAATTCAGAACTTGACTGTTTGAGTAATGAAAAGTGCCTGAGAAAGAAAATGTGCCTTTTCCTTAAAATGTAGTAACATATTGTCTTTACAACATTTTATAAGTTTGGGGATTTTTTAAAATACAGACTTTGCTGGTGCCCTTGTTGATAAATAACTACAGTATAAGCAATGCTTATCACATATGCAGACTCAGACTCAACATTATATCAAACTTTTTTATTTTTGTTATCATTTTTATAGTTCGTGATAAATTCTTTAATAGATCTACAAACAAAGATAAGAACTTCATCGAATAAATTTTACTTCATAGCATGGTGGAAAGTAGCTGAGGGTACCGTTTACTTTGCTTTTTAAAAGAGGAATTTGTATCCTCATTTGCATGTTATTAGGCTACATTTACAAGTGAAGGATTACTACTGAGTGGCATGCGTCTTAAACCTCATGGTCCTCAAATGCCCTCCTCACACAGAATACTGCTGTTCACAAAGAGCATGATGTCATCGTGCTTGTTTTCTTATCGAGTGATGGGGCATAATGTTTTCTTGTCATCTAAGAGATCACGTTGGGCTGTTGTGCCTGCTGACACTCAAATTTCGTGAGACTCTCTCATCTTTTCAAGAAAAGCAGCCCAAAACGCCTCTCCCCCTCTATTGCATGCTGCAAACCCAGATTATGGAATTAGGTTCCTGTATCAGGAAACAAAGCTGACACTCTGTGTTGAATATGCATGAAAAGCTGCTGCCTCCCTGATGATCCCTGATGAAGGCCCAGTATTTAACAGCTATGAAAGAAAAAAACAGCTTCCCCTGGTAGAAAGGTGTTCTGGGAATTGGTGAAGGGTGTCACTGAGCAACCGTTTCCAGAATGCCGGGTGTTCCCTATTTGGAATGCTAAAGGGTTTGCTAAACTACAAGTGGCACAGGCACCATTTGGTAGCTTATATTGCCCACAAATGAGGGGCTTAAGGGACACAGCTTGGATGATAATCAAAATCTCAGACTGAAGGACTAGCTGGAATCCAACAGTGTCCATAAAGAGAGGCCAAGCCACTACTTTCATCAAAAGAAAACAAGACCAGCTGTAACATGAAATACGAATACATTTTTTTTTCAATAGAAAGCTGACAGGTGAATGTGTTTTTTTCAACTGGCAGCCTGTTGTTTCTAACCTCCACTTGATTTCGTATTGTACAGTATGTTGTGTTATTTATTTATTTATTCTGGTTTATTGGTAATTTTGTAGAAGATACTACATCTGTTTTATCTACTCCTTTTTTTAGAAAGTAGATGACCTGACCTGACTTGACCATCGGTGAAAACTATTCATCTCTGATAATATCAGGTCACACAAAGACCCTAGACTAGTGACAACACATCTGGCAGATTGTCAGGGTTAGAAAGCCCACCTGTACCTCTAATTCTCTCCCTCTTTCACACAGCACGAACACACACACACACACACACACCTCCCTGGGTCTCTTCCTGGAGGTAGCATTGTGAGCGGTATGAGTGCCACGGCTCGCCCCCTGCCAGGGCTCTGGAGTTTATTGATGGTTAAAGCAGGATCCATCTGTTTGTGAGCCCGCAGCATCCAGGACACCACACCAGATGGCAGCTGATGCGCTACGGTGTTAATAAACACGGCTACAACCTCCCACTCCCCCCGTCTATTTCCCTCTCTCTCTCTGTCTTTCCCCTCACTGTCTAACGAGGTGCTCCATGAACTGAACATCTGGAGGGTGGCATCTCGTTAGCTTCCCTCTCCAGCTCACCGGAACGTGCTTAAACGGAACTGGTGACACTGCCTCGCCAAGCGACACTCGTTACAATTAATTAATGCTTGGTAGGTGCCTTGCTCTGGTCCGACAAGATGTAAATTTTGCCTTCAGCATTGCCCAGAAGGGAGCCTCTGCCCGAGCTTGTCACAGACTTGGGGGCAGCAAAAGAGCCTCTGTTTGTTTCTTCTGTAGAGATAGGCCTACTGTTATCCAAAAGTGTGAAATATAGAGTGCACAGAGTAAACACCTGTCACAGACTTCCCCCGCTTATGTCAGCAATTTTAGTGGATGTAGTTTACTTGATGGAAGCATTGCTACATGAAACACACAAGGCACACAAATAAGGATGGCAAAGTCTGCGGTAATCTACACAGGTTTGTTTCGCCGGAATAATTTACGAGATGCACCGAGAACGGCATTCTGGAGCTAGTCAGTTAGCTACAGCACAACTTTGCTTTGGCAGTGACACTGGGAACTGATGTTCCGCCCTGAACAAAACATCCTCGGGGTAGCTTGAGATGTCGCCATGGTCGCAACTCCTTAATAATTCAGAATTAACCTCTAAGATGTGCAGTGACGAGCAAAATGCTCTAAGGAATGACATGTCAAAATGCCACATCCATAGACAGACAGCAGTAGCCTTTGACATGCAGTCATGTCGTTTATCCCTCCTGGTTTGTGAAAAGTGGCGGCCAACGAATCATTATGCTATGGAATGTATGCATGTATTCATGAGGTGCCTCATACAAAACAGATGAGAAACAAGTGTGACATATCTGCACAGTCCCAGGGCCTGAGCCTCTGCATGAATTTAGTATCACATACATATCTGCATGACAGGAGAATAAACTTTGGTGAAAGTGCATCAAAAAGGTGTGAGAAAAGAAAGTAGGAATTGGCTGTTTGTTTGTGTGTCTGATCATGTTTATCTAAAAAAATAAACTTTAGAAAAAGTGGGTGTTTTTATGCAGTGTTTTTCTGCATGCACCAAACCATTAAAGACTGCTTGAATTCCTGGATGTAGCAGGTCTCCTAAATCTTTATACCTGGTTGGACAGGTTTGGTTGGACAGTATTGTGTTGTACTCACTGCTTCTTGTTTAGTTAACACTGGACTATAGTTGTGGTAGTAGTAAAGAGTAAACCAGGAATGTAAAGAAATAAACGAAGAGAGAGAGAGAGAGAGAGAGAGAGAGAGAGAGAGAGAGAGAGTAGAACAGAGTGCTAAAAGAAATATATTTTTACATGGCCTCTTACAAGTTTTTTTAGAGGAGAAGATTTAGAGGCACAGGAAATTCATACCTATGCAGAGAATATCTATCTGTGAAAGGATGTTTGTCATTTGCTAGAAATCCAACGGACATTTTCTATGAAGACTGTGTCTGTCCACATGAACTGGTGCATTGCAGCCACATCTACCTTCTTCAGGGAATCAAGCAAACTAATCATCTCCCAAAATACTGTATTACTTTTCCCTAAAATGAGTAATCATTATCATTGCTACTGAATACCTGCTGGGAATTTCTATGTTTTCTATGTTTTCTATATGCATAGCGTACCAAAGAACACAGTTATAGTACACATTACAATGCATTACAATACATTTATATTTATAACTTCTTTTTTGTTGTGATTTTTTACTACACTTAGGGTCTGTCACTTAAATGGAGATGGATGTAATGAGGGTAAACTCACGGCATGCCAGTATTTTGATTGCACTGTTTATCGTAACTTAACTGTAGATTGCCATTTAAATGACACCATTCCAATTGAGTCCTTATTCATTATTAAGTTTGAACATGATAGATGCTGATAGAACAAGGAGGACCAGAGGAGCATTGGGACTAAAGGTTTTCACTGGGGGTTCTGCCATTGTTTCTGTAAGAGAAGCTTCCAGAAGTATTCATTAATAATGGAATATTGTGTCGGAATCCTTAAAGGTCTCCTTCCAAAATAAACCGTTTAAGTCTTAAAGCCTCTATGTGTAGGATTTATCTTCTATTTATCTTCGTCTTTTATTAAAAATATATTTTTTATTTTAAAAATATAATGTAAAACGATGGTAATTACCTCCATGAATAAATTGTAGTGTTCCGGTAAACTTGGTAATTTCCATTTATATATATATATGGCTGGGGACCAAAGAAGAATATCCATTTTGCGCCGCCATTTTCAAAAGTACGGGTTCTTGTAGGGGAGAGCAGTATTGTATATTCAGCTCCGCCTTTCGCGTTTCCGCTCAGAGACTGAGTAGCAGAAACTGAGACAAGAGCGAGTGAGCGAGTGTTCGGCCTCCGTAGCAAGAAATTAGGATTGTGGGAAGGGGAGGGCTAATACATTTTATTCAAACGTATGCAGTATACCACTTCGCCGATAGATGGGGAATTCTGATACGATCCTACACATAGAGGCTTTAATGTTTTTACATTACCATAGGTCAGCCCAAGTTGTACTTCTATGCTCAACTTCAAAATGCTCTCCTACCCCTGTAGTGAAAACTGCAGGGAAAAACGAGCGAATTGGAAAAGCTGTACAAATGTACATCAATTTGAACATTAGCTATGCAGTTAACCCGCCCTCAAGAAACGTTAGGCTGCCTGCAGACAGACCCACTAGATGGAGCGTCACAGTGTTGTTAGCCAATCAGAGGCCAATCAGATGATTTGCATATCATTAATATTCAAAAGAATCCTCTCAAGCTATCCCTGCTCTCGTTTTCACCTATCTAAAATAGCTTGAAACAAGACAACCACAGCATATTTTTTGTCGAAACCAACTCTCATGACATTATTTTAGATAAGAGACCACGACAAAATTAATGAAAATACGATGGAATGAGATCTTTAACATGGTTACATATTCTTAAGATGTTGACGTAGAGCCCAAAGTCTCAAAGCATACTGATCCAGTGGGAGATTGTGTGTAGCTCAATACTATACATACTGGCATTACCTAGTCCAGACAATAGACAATAACTAGTCCAATGGCAAAAGTACTGTATGATAAGGTATTTCTAACATCAGGATCACTGCTGTTCCTACTGTGCACTGTTTGGCACTGTGCAATGTTTGGCATCAGGAAGAACAATGCTTGTTACCTAACCATACAATTAGATTCTGCAGAAGAAAAAATAAACTCCTCTGTATCCAATCAGAAACAACATAAAAAGAACAACAACAGGACAGATGGAAGGCAAACATCTGGAACAGCATTCTCATTTGGTAGGGGTTAAAAAAACATAAAACAACAAATATCATCAACAACAACAACAACAACGCTGGAATACCCCTCATCACCACGGCAACAACAGACGTGTGTCTTGCATTGTGGAACGTGTTGTGGGGTTGGTCCCACGGGAGGCAATTATATGCAAATGATAGTAATTAAGTCCTCTTGCACGGCGGGGCAAGATCAAAATGAATATTTACACTCTTCCTAATAAATCCCCTCTCCTAACCCGCAGGTGGGAACGCAGGGGGGGCCCTAGGGGAATCTGGCAGCAAATTGGATGTTTGCTTGAATCATGCTCTACTGTGAAAGCAACGATAGGGGAATCATACGGAATACTAGGATTGTAATTATTGTCAGTATTCCTGCTTACTTGTAGACTTATTAACACTGTCATGTTGCTGGCAAACACAACATGTTGTCTTGAGCTCAGTATTTCAGGTAGTAGTTAGGGCTAGCCTCGTAATCTAGCCACGCGGTGGCAAAGAGTTTCGCTCAGCTGGTACATCCAGAAACTAAGCATGTGATGCAGGTGATGCAGTCAAGTGCTCTTTGTCTTATTATGTGTGAAAATGTGAACCACTAGGTTCAGTAAGCTGTTCATCCCTACAACAATTCAATTTTTAGTTGAATGACAGTTTAAATGGACTTGGCAGTTCTGTGTGTTCCTAAAAACTAACTTAACTTTATCACACAAACATGGTCTCTGTAGCCTACATTCTTGCAACAACAAGGAAAGATGCAGCATTGTTACTAAGTCAAAGTCAATCAGTTCTACTATTGAACATCTTTGTAACAAGCATGTGACTGGGCTTCAACATTTCTGGAAAAGAATGTTTGTTCTGGCACTAAAGTAAAGAAATCAGGAGTAACATAAGCTTTTGCATTTGTTTTCAGTTAAAGACTATTAAGAAGTCTTATTCATTCTAGGTATAATATCAGAAGGTTTGATTTCATCAACCACTTTCCTAAATGGACTATGAATCTTTAGAACTCAGAACAGATGCAAAAATTAGTGTATTCATTGCTCAGACAACTGTTCTCTTATGCACTGTCCTTCTAATACGCCTTTATCCTCATTGGGATGAATTCACAATGCCTTGGAAGTGCTTAACACAGCAAAGCTAATTAGGACATCAAGGGTTACATGTAGCATTTGCAGTACCCAATAACTCAACAGCAGTATAGCAGTAAAGCCTAACAGGTTTTTGTCCAATCTAGACTAGAATTTCAAAACAGAATAATCAGCACCCCATTGTTCTGTTGTAACCATACATAGGGGCGGTGGTGGCACAGGTGGGAGAGGAGCCGTTCGGTGACTGCAAGGTTGCAGGTTCGAACCCCTGTCTACCTGACACCATCGAAGTGTCCATGAGCAAGACACTGAACCCCAAAATTGCTCCTAGTGGCAGGCCGGAGCCTTGCATGGTAATCCCCTCCACTGATGTATGACTGTGTGTGAATGGGTAGGCGGGGTAGGCACGCTCCTGACCGTGTGCATCACTGTGGGATAGCTAGAAACATAATTTCGATTCCTCTGTATGTCCAGTATATGTCGAGAAATTGACAATAAAGTGACTTAACTTATACAGTTGACACTTACTGTTTCTTGCTGTTTTTGTAAGTGCTTGATGTGTGAATTTCTATAATGCTTACATTTTCTTTACACACAGGATCAACCCAATTCATGATGATGATGATGTATCCTTTTTGTATCATTCCGGAACCAGAAATCTAATATCCAAAACCTTCGAAACAGAACAAATGCAGCATAACCAAAATTTCAAACAACACAAGTATTGTCAAGTTTATGACAACTTTCAACCAATCATATCACAACCAATAGCAAAATTAACAGGTTTAACCTTTGGATTTGCTATGTTTGGCAAATATACTGAATGTGAGAAATGGGACTACTTTAAAATATTATGCAACATAAAATGTGTTTCTTAAAAAGCCTTAACTCTCATTGTAATATGAAAGATTCACAGTAGCCCCACACACTATACAATACAATGCACCGAGGTGGTAAATATTGCGAGAAACTACAATCAATGTGACCTTCATAAAAATTAATAGGTTGACCTCAAATTTTACAAAGTAGTTTACCAGCAAATGCACAGGAGTGGCATGGAATAGGAGATGAGACATAAACTGGTGGAATAATGAATAGTTTATTTAACAGGCAGCTATAAAGTCAAATCAATCGATAGCAATTAAACTGAATGCAATTCATAATTAAATAAGACATAAAACAAAGATAGACCAAATAACCCAAAACAAGAAGAAGCTGTGAATGGATGTTTGTCATTTGTTCAAGCTAACGGCCATTTTGTATGAAGGCTGTTTCTGTCTGGAACCACAAGCACTGGTGCATTGCACCACATCTGCCTTCTTCAGGGCATGAATCAAGGAAACTAAAAAGAGTTATCACCATTGTTACTTTATATGTTTTAACATTGTTTTGGGGCTACGGTTTGATTTCAAAAAGAAAATGTGATTCGATAAAAGCTCATTTCCATTTCCCTTCCCATATTCCTCTACTGTATGAACTTTGGTAATCTTTTAATGACACTTTGAGTTCATTTTTTGCTTGACCCTGTCATTTTTAAGAACACCATTTGCAATGAAGCTCCAAAGCACTTCTTGTTGCCTTCTTGAGCCATAACAAAAAGAGCACATTGTTTAGAGTAATGCCGTAGTTCGTGGCACTGAAAACATTCAGATGATCATCAGTAAAAGCACTTCTTTTCAAAACATGCTGGTGCTATAAGACCTGAAATGATATGAGGAAGAAAGGCTATGAACCGATGCGCTTATTGCATGTTTGTGTCTTCAAAACAACTTGTTTAACTGAGCTTTCCTCACAGATCAAACCAATCTTAGCAGTCTGATACACAATAAATCCTTCTAGGGACATACAGAACAAGTTTGGAAATAGAGATTAAATAGAGACTGGATAGAGATTAGATAGAGATGGATCTGACCAAACTTGGGAGAACAGCCACTGAGACCTTATACGGTTTGTTTCTGGACACACCTGCAGAGCAAAACCATTTGGTACCATTAGGGTACGTCTACATTTGGTAGGCTGCATATTAATCCTATTTGGCTCATACAGTCCCATGAGGTGAATACATGTAATCTGGAGTATGTCAGTCCTGTACTACAGTAGATCACAGAACAGTGGCTCTGAGGGCTCAGTACAGGGGCCCTAGGTACAGTGGATCAAGTGTTTCTTGCTGTGGTGTGCAAGGCTCTGTCCATGGTGCTGAAATAGACACAGTCAGCACAGACACTGTCCATGGTGCTGCAATTGACACTGCCAACTCCATTCCCATATGGTGCTCTTTTTTCTCAACTTTGAAAAAAAACAAATAATTCTTTAACTATTTATGAACTATTTATTATAACTTTTGGGTCATACTTCTGCATGTTTTCATCACTGCATCTTTGTAAAGACATATCTTTTAATGTTCTCTCCATATTGAATGTTATTTAAATAATATTAAATATTATTTTGATTAAATAGCTGTGTAAAAGCCTGAATAACTAGAACACCTAAAATGGTATCACAGCTGACATTTCCTCTTCAATAACCAAACACACAAACCGAAGAAATGGCTCATCTATATAGCACACTATCACCAATGTACCTGCCCTGGATTTACTAGCTCAATGTGCTTCCAGCTCCACCTGTTAGATATGCAATATTGTGAATATTGTATTAGCTTTGTATTGTTGCACTCTAAACATTTAATTTTGCTATGGCAATAATTAGCCTGGAGAATCAGAGAGTATACCTGTAAAACAGTTTTAAGGGTGAATAAAAATAAACAATACAGTTCACATCAGTACATCATTTAACTAATTTAATATTCTTCATTCATTCATATCTAATTGGTGGAAATAAGCATTTGGCTATGGTGACAGTTTGTGTTTGTGACATTCGTGTGTCATTCGATGCAGCTCACATACTAAACTATGTGAGTTACTGTATCTCATTTCTGTACTGGGACTGTACAGACTGTACAGATTTTGGGACTGTATCTCATGTCCCAAAATCAGCATTGATTTCTTTTATTTGTTGTTGAATGGGTGTGTTTGAAACACAGAGCCCTGTTGGCACAAGACCTGTTAGAATATCCCTACATGTAGTGGGTCTCAGCCCTCGGCTCCTGTGGGAACCTAATGGAGAGTGTGTTTATGTCCCTGTTTGGGAAAATTGATGGTACAGGGGACCGTTATTTCATCTGAAGAGCACAGTAAACAAAGCGTCTTGGACAGCCACAATATGCTAATCTCATTCCCCATATCGAGAGGGTGAGGAGTTATGAGTAGCCACCCCTGTGATTCCGTTCCACGTAATATACTCCTAACAGATTTAGTCATTAGGAAGAGCTAGGGTCAAGGCCAAATTGACACCAAATGGTTTGAATTAGCCCCACTCATCCATGCTGATTTATGCGACGGTAGCAAATTGCATCTCCCAAGGAGGGCTCTTTCAAAGAGCAGGTTTTCAAGAGCCTAATAAAACTCTTTGGAGACACCGTTACACTGTTACAGTAACCCCCACCCCACCATGCCCACAAAAAAAGAGCCCCTGTTGCTTTAGATTAGAGGAACCCCCGGTGAGAGAAGGTGGGAAGGGAGGCGGAACATGGACAAGATAACTTGAGACAATGGCTAGCTCTCTGCGAAAGGGCAATTTTAATTTGTCAATTGACAATAGACAAATGATTGCATTTGATTGCATTTGATTGTGAACAAATACCATCCAGTGAACCACTCTTTTAATTGTGTCAATTCCTATAGCACATTGCAAAAAATAATGTCACACTAAATATATCAATTCTATTATCTAGATTTATTCAGAGCATGACTGATTTGTGGATCAGTGGGTATCAGTGAGCAGTGATGCAGCCCTGTGTGTATACCATTTTAATGGACAGTTAATGAATTGCTATCCATTGCAATGGCAGTGTGTCACCATAGCAGTGGTAACACTGAGCCTCAGTGGCTGGGGCTGCTCTTCTGTTGTGCCTGCACATGCTCCAAGCCTGACTGCTTCACTAGTCCCCAGTTAATTGGATTCTAATGTATTCCGTGTGGTCCACTGCTCACGGGCCCGCTCTCACCACTTGCTTGTTCCGTGTGCTGCCCTGTGTTTGTCAGCCTCCAAAGTGATGGGGTTAGAGGGATGGAGGAGGAAGAGGAGGAGAGAAGGAAAGAGAGAGCGCGCGCGCGAGAGAGAGAGAGACGGGGGGGGGGGGGGGGGGGGCATCCTCTATGTGTCTACAATATGTATATAAAACCTTCATTTTATATACATCATTATTAGGAAACATGTAGCACATGTAGCAAGAAGTTAAAGGCTATGGAAGAATTATGTATATTTCTCTAGTGTATAGATAGGCTGACATATGGCCTATTTGGCCTATGGACTGAATGGCAGCATAAATTCTCCACATTGTTACAGGATAAAGTCTAGTCTTAGTTAAAGTCTAGACATTGATCTGTTATGCAGTGTGTAGAGGCAACTACTAAAAGGCACGAAACCTGACCCTACAAAGTCACTAAAATGAGGATTTGGTCCCAGAAGCCTAAAACCACAAACTCCACTTCACTTTTCCTGACAGGGAATGTGCAAAAAAAATTAAATTGGTGACTCCACTTGCAGGCAGACAATGGTGTGGGGTGGGGGTGGTTGACAAGGGGAGGGCTTTTTAGAACCAACAAGTCTTACTGCCTAAGTGCTGATTCACATAACATGGACCCATATGGCAGACTGGTGTGAAGATAATATATAAAGCCAGCGTGGGCTACACGTAAGGGGATAAAGCCTTATGGGTAGGCTATATTGGCACTGGAGGAAAGCCAGACTCTGGTGCAATCAGAAGCAACTGCTGGAATTGTATCCAACTGTACTCTGTAGCACAGGTTGCTGTGGCCCATATTTAACTCTTCTCTAGTCAGGAGACATATTAGTGTATAATTTCTGGGACTGATTAAAAACAGAACATGACACATTATTTAACAGACTATGTAAATAACAGAAGACAGATTCAGTGGACCCTACAGTTTCACATTGGTATATTTGTGCTGTTATGCTGTTGTAATTGCGTTGACAAGTACCCTAAACAAATGCTTACTTTAACTTTTAAATCCATATTTAAACCAGAGACGGTTGGTGAATCCTAATCGGTCTGTGTTCGACTCATGTCAGAATGGGTACTTTCATAAAATGAGAGCATCGTGCTCAGACGATGCATGTGATACACACTAGGGATCGCTGTTACTCCTTTGTTTAAGTTCCTGACGTTTTATGGACAAGATAATGTAGACTACAGGATGTTTTGCTATGTAATATTCTGACGGCGGGTGGAGGCTATTAAATAAAGAAAACCACGCATTTGTATAAATGTATAGAGTCCACCTTGGCTAAAGGCGTCTGTCAAAAAAAGGAATAACCTGTACATTTGGGCAAACTTTCTCTTAATGCAAACCTCTTCAACATGCACTTACTTAACTGCAAATTTTGTTTCCGAACGCGTGTTTGGGGGGCATTTGCCAATTTATCGTAACGTTTATGTGTCATAGGTAGCCAACGTCAAATAAATTAAAAGTCTCACATCACTAGAACAATATGCGGTATGTGAAAGCAAACAATAAAATGGAGCATAAAGTAAGATTTATAGGAAGATTTGCTTACCAGAGTTCTTGTTCTTCCCTGGTATGTGCTTTATATTAGGGAATATTTAACCCTAGTTTGATTGGCTGAAATGCTACTTTATTTCTTTGTTCACCTGTTCAATTGCAACAAAACCATTGGTTTTCGAAGACGTCTGTCACATCCCCTGGCCGCTCCGCCCCCTATTCCTCGTAGGACCACAAGCCCGAAAGCTTGGCCCCTCGGCTCCAAGCAAGTGCGAAGTTCTGTGGTACACATCCCCAACATTAAATCAAGCATCTGAACGGAACTGAGCATGGGAGAAGTGATGGGAGAATTCCACCCGGGGTTTGTGACTGCGCTTCACTCTCCAATTATTTGCACTCAGCTGAAAGGGAAGGATTGAAAGAACGTGAGTCTTTAAAAGCCGGCAATTGAATCGACAAGAGCGTATCACTCCGATGTTTTCCAGAACTTTAGCCAGGAAGGGAAAATCGGTGGAAAATTCTGGGATGCAGGGCACCGACGACTAGTCGGACTGTCGCTCTGAAGCTACAGATTTTTCAAGTCAATACGGAGTTCGTCACAGTTTTTTTGGATAATATTGTTTGGGACAATTGAATAGTTAATCATCTTTTTTGCTAAACAGTGAAGGAGTTCAGAGCTACGTGACATTTTACTGGGCTACTTGGGGGACTGTCTCGATAATAGTGCTCATTCTGATTAAGAATTATTACGCTAAGGCGCGCCCGTTGGACAGTTTCCTGAAAATGCCAAAGATGAGCAGAGAGCGCAATACCAAAGGGGATCGACGGCTTTGTCAGATTTTAAAATGGGTTCTACTGACGTTTCTGTACAGAGGTAAGAGAAAATGTAAAACTTGTTGCCAAGTAGAACTGAGCGTCTGAGATAGACGCCAAAATGTTGGGATGACATGGAAACTTGAGGCAATATTCACTTGAAAGAAACGGCTGCAGTCGGCATTTTAGTCGATACTTCTACAGATGTGATTACACACAGATACAGACCACCAGAGACTTGTTGTAGCCCTGTATGACAAAATGAAAGCTATTGACGGTGCCTGAAGAATCTTTAACTGTCTGGAATTAAATTTAATCATTTGTAATTAGAAATGATTACGCCATAACAATGCATTTACTCGAGACTTTAAGCTGTCATTGTAACGAATTGACAGCAGTGGAGTTATTGCTCTTTTGTAAATAGAAACCCATGAAGCCCATCACGGAAGGTGCTTGGATCATTTGGATTCTTAATGTAAAACTGTGGAAATTGGTATTTCTGCATCTTGGAATTTAAATTCCAGCCTGTAGTGAACAGACACTTTATGCTATTTTCATGATAATCCACTTGGAATGGTTGGTTTAAGATAATGTTTAACAGATGGAGCCCACAGTAGCGAGTTCCTGGACGGCCCAGTAACCTCTTGTCTACTGAGACAGATTTCAGCTTAATTATTTTCATATTCAAAGAACTGCTTCTGATGGTTTCATACTAACTTCCAAGCAATGCTGAGAGCACCTTGACTGTCAGCATATCTAAACTAGAGACGGCGTCTTAAGTCAGATACCATAGGCCTATCTGCCACCTGCAGATATTAAGTGAACAAAACGTTTTCAACACGTTTGCAAAACTGCAGTGTGCCAGGTCCAGGAATAACGCACATACACACACGTCTTATTTTACTTTAAAATGTCATTTCCATTTGCAAGTTAACCACGCGACTCTCGGACGTCGAGCTGTGGAAGGGGTGCCTGTTTCCTCGCCTTGTTAACGCAAAAACTCCTCTAAAGCCTTTTGTCCATTGTCCACTTCTAAAATGCGATACTGTAAACAGAATTGCTTTGAAACCCAAATTCCCACGAGACACTGGATGATGTAAGAAATTAAAATGGTGGATAGCTTATTATTCGGCGGTGACTGCGTGTGGAAGTCGTCCCATGGTGAAAAGCGAGACGCGCTCTGGCATTTTGTGGGAAGCTGAGTGGAATTAAATCTGATAGGAGCATGTTAACTCCCTTATTCATGTGTAATCACGTAAAGCTATTTAAAGCCTTTGTGGAAGACATTATAAATTCAAGATGCATGAAGTCGATTTCAACATTCTGATATGTGAACCCTTGTCATTCCGGAGACACGTAATTGCAGTTTCATATTGTTCCTGCAATTACCGCTCCTATTTCCAATAAACTTTAACCTTGTGTGCAAACCACCGAATAAAAACAGCATTTAACTCAACATACTTGTAATATTTGTAATAATGTATTTAAGACAAATCCATTTTAGATCTTACTGTATGAAGGGAAGCGCAACCTGTATTAGAAAACAAAATCCACCCATCGAGCCATTCACAGATTTTTGACGAACTCTCATTTGAGAAGTCTTCTGATGCTTTAATTAATTGGGTAACATCTGTGCCAACATGCAAATTCAACACTATTGTCATTAAAACAAGTAGCATTCTCTTTAAGCATTTAAAGGAAGATTCTGCACGAACACGATTCTGCAAGAACTTTTGCACGATAACGCATTGACATAGAATTATGTAGATGTGCTGTGACAAACCGTTGCCCTGGTCTTTTTGCTCGGTTTGACGGTAGACCGTGACTATGAGTGTTGTACTGTATGAGTTTTGCGGGATAGCGGGTACACTGCTGACAAGTGCCGTGTCAGAGGCATTGCATGCAAAGAGAGCAAGGACTCCGTAGTGCAGTAT
>JAGFZM010000248.1:0-10724 GCA_017657215.1 Limnothrissa miodon | reverse complement strand
GCAATTCAGTTCAATGTGAATGATTAGCATCCTGTTGGGCAACCGTCTGGCAGCAGCAGAAGAAACTCTTCCTCATTTTGTAGGTTTGCAGTTATATATAAAATGGCAGCTCCTACTTGTGGCTTCATGCAGACAGATGCAAATGAATTGTGTAGAATGCGCCACCGTGGCCTATAGTGGTAGATACAGCACTTGCAATATTCAGCAGCGCGGACCGTCTCCAATAGAATGCAGTGCAATACAATGCAATACAGCGGTCTTTAGAGGGAGCTCGTGAGAGAAAAAAACAGAATGTTGCTTAGCCCTTCTTTAACAGATAGTGATGGAACAACTAAGTGTCACAATATTAAACAGACTCAAGAATGCGGAGTTCGAAATGTAACACTTATTTTACTTAAACAAATTTGCAAACATTTTTCGGTTCAGTAAAACAGACACATAGGTGTAATACTTGGTCCATGTGCTCCAGACAGACACATAAAGAAACAGCTGATTAGTAAATTTTGGGTGGGGTACAACCATCTGCAATATTTAGAGTGTTTATCTCTAAGTTAATGCACCACCAGTTAAAGCATCACCTGAACTTGCCCTGACACATCTTGGAAAAATGGCTGTCAAGACCTATGCCCATTCGATACCCTAGATAATCTCCTAATTTTAGTCTTAGTAAGGCAACACCTACTGAACAATGGCCAACAGTCCTTTTTCAGAGCAGCCCTTTTTCCAAGAAATGGCAGGCCAATTATTTAGGGACAACGAGAATCTATGACTTAAAAACCAGTCTTTGCCTCCCTGCTACTTTTTGAAAAGAAAGACTGCTGTGGAAGGCCAATTGAGGTCAAATCCATTTTATTCTTTTATCAGAAATCAAATTTAAAAAGTAAATCTTCATTGTTGCAGCTACAAAGAACTGATTCTAATTTAGAGATTAGAAATCAGAAACAAATAAAAATGCTGGGAGCCTGGCGAGTAGTTTTTCATTTGGTGAAAATTTATTAGAAGGAAAAGACAGTTAAGATACTGAGAACATGAGAAACAGCAATGGCAGCTTGGAATGTTTTTTTGTTTGTGTATCCACAGGACCATAGATATATATAGTAACCTATAGTTTTATGTGTGTGTGTGTGTGTGTGTGTGTGTGTGTGTGTAAACAAGCACAAAGAAAGAGGAAGGGAGTGTGTATGTGTGTGTGTGTGTGTGTGTGTGTGTGTGTGTGTGGGGGGGGTGATATGTGTGTGTTTTTGTTTGCAAAAAAGAGCAGATATGGAACACAATACAGGAATTCCTGTGAAATTCTGTCATAAATTATTCCATGGAACCATGGCCATAGTGAAACAAATAGCCTACCATTGAGTCCTCATGAGGCAGTATGGCCCTCCACTGATGTTGTTGTTTCTGTGCTGACACAGGCTCATCTACAGTGAGATTAGGAAGTCTAGTCTCTTGGACTCCCAATAGAAATACTGTTAACATTACATTGTGCTACCAAAAGGACATGTTAAACCCATCCTTATATGTAAAAATGTAAAACCAATCCGATTCAAATAGAGCACGGAAAAAATGGGATGGAAAGATGGGATAGAAAGCTGTCAGGGATAAAATCCGTCATGGAGACAAGGTCTGCAGAGGGAATGTTCGGGACAGAGGGGAACAGAGAGGGAAAAACAAAGGAGGGGCTTTGGCCCAGTATTGTTCCTTGGGCTCTCCTGGCACAGAAGTGCAAGCAGATTCTTAATGTCATTTTCCTGAGGAAAAAAAAATATATGTCTTGCTGAAGGGAATTCTTAGAACTAGACTTTTCAACTACATGTATAGAACTGGACAATCCATAAACGCCTTCAAACTGTGGCATGAAGGAACTTGTTAGACCTGCTGCTTCTCCTGTTCGCTCTTGCTTAATTTGAGACAGCTGGACAAATATCTTTTAAGCTGTGATGGCGTCATGGAAGTGGACAGTTCCTAATACTATGTTCTTAGAACTCTATACAGTATGTAAACGCCTGTGATGTGGTGTGGAATGTAGTAAACTTGGTTGACCTGTTGTTTCTGTTGCTTCTTGCTGTAACTGTCATATTGTCTGTCTGTCAACTACATTCAGCACATACTGAGATTCTTCTATTCTTCTTCTATCTTAGCACTAAATTGAACTGAAGCACTACTCCCTAGCACTATGCTCTTTAAGGTTTCTGCTATGTAGCTTGATTGTGATCCTCTTTTTGTAAGTCGCTTTGGATAAAAACGTCTGCTAAATGCATAAATGTAAATGTAAATGTCATATTGTCTGTCTGTCAACTACATTCAGCATATACTGAGATTGACTCACTAACCCTAGGTCTGCTTCTACCAAGGTTTCCTTTATCGTGTAGTAAAAATGGTCTCAATGATCCAGCATACTCTTAGGTTGTGTAGTGACGGTCCCCACCCCGAGGAAAGTGCTGAAATAGTTCTATGAACTACAATCGTTGCAAGACCCCCCCCCTTTGAACACCAAAGGTTCACGCCCACAGCAGCATGTAAGTGGTGTGTGTGTGTGTGTGTGTGTGTGTGTGTGTGTGCCAGGGGATGTGGCATTCCTGCCCTTTGCATAATGCCGGCTGAGGGCTGCTGGATTTGTTTGGGGGCGGTCACAGAAGCCACTGCGGCAAGGTCAAACATGGCAGCTAGGTCAGCTGTTGCATAAACATTGTGTTTGTGTGTGTGTGTGTGTGTGTGTGTGTGTGTAAAGTTCCTCAGACTGTCTAGACAGAGTACCTCAGTAGAAGCAGCACTACTGTCAGAATGCATCAGTGTGTTTCGAGGTGTGCCTGTTGGGCCTGTGCGTGTGTGTCTGTCTGTGTGTGTGTGTGTGTGTGTGTGTTGGGCCGAGGCATTATACATTTATAAGGAAATAAAACTATGAGGTGTGGCTGTGTAAAGTAAAGTGAAGTGAAGAATTGCTGAATCTGGAGTAGCGGCCAGTTTTATTAATGGCCTCTGAATCCCAAGACAGGTCTCCAATTAAATTGACTTTGGTGGTTGGCTGGCTTGCAGTTGTTTGGACAACATTTACAGGCCTCCCTCCTATAGGCTACTAATCAGTAGGTCTGATGACCGCAGTCATGAGACTGATTTGGGTCACATTTTTGTTAGGCTACTGTGGCAGTTTGCCACGTGGTGTTGTCTTGTCTCCTTTGAAAAAAGGAAGTAAACACACAGTGAAGATAACACATCAATATCAACAGTCTCTAATAAGAGTGAAACCGACCTATGACACAGAGACACAGACTCAGTCCTCACATAGGTCAAAGCAACTGCAAAACTGAATCTCTTTAATCAGATGAAGATTAGGCCCAGTGACTTTCAGGCCTAAGAGAGATCGGAGGAAACCAGCCGCACATTTGAAGACTCCTCCACGGTTGGGAGTTGGAGGACTGAGCAGCAGCTATAGACCTCCTAGAGAATGAAACGGTTAAACTGTAATAAAGCAGACACTATGCGCACAGAGTCACATTTAAATACATATAAATAAATACCCCCCATATTTGATTAAATTAGATTCAACTTTATTGTCATTACACATGTATAAATACAGAGTAACAAAATGCAGTTTAGCATCTATTTAAAAGTGCAAAGAGCAGCAAGTGCAGAATATACAATATGGAATGTATATAGTATGTACAATTGTATAATTAAGCAGTATATGTACACTTAAAAGCAATGGTGTGCAGTTATGTCCTAATGAGAGCAGTAGAAAGAGGTAGATAATTTAGTAGTAGGCCTAAGTATGGTAGTATAGGTGTACAGTGAATACTTTATATATGTCAGCTTCTATGTGCTATAGTAATACATATGGGTAAAAATGGAGCTGTAGAGTACACAGTGTAAATACAGTACTGTTTAGAAACCCTTCTGTTGCTGATGCATAGGATGTGGGTGGGGTTGGGGTTGGGTGGCGTGATCGGTGTGCTTTACTTTTAGTGCTGCCTGTTTCCCTCAAAGTTGCTGTTGCTGCAGCGCAATATTATGCTCAGAGATCTACTGCATCACTGCGACACTCTGGCCGCTGTGTTGTCTGTGAGCTCCCTCTTGTGGCCAACTAAAGAAGTGCGATTCAGACACAGACTGGGATTTAGGTGTGGAGTTGTTTGTTATGGACAAATGACAGACCACAATCCAAAGTCTCCAAACTGAAAATGCCAATAGCACAGTAATCAAATTACTAAATATGGTAACCAAAATATTGCAACCTGTGTACACCTCTCAAAGAACTCCCGTCAGTCTAAAGCCTAACTCAGAACATTATATTCCAGACTGTTATTAGCTAGTCTTTCATATTTAAAACCGATTAAGTTATTGTTGATATTTTAATAACAACAACAACAACAACAACAACAACTCTAAATCTCTTGACAACGTCAGAAAAAAGAAAATTTCAAAACATAGAAGTCTATGATACGTTTACAAAAATATTATTCCAAAAATATGGAAAGTTCCTTTTGAAGCTCCATACATGGCCCAGATGTTAGAGAGAGAGAGAGCAGGTGGATCATCCCAATAAACCTGTTCACACATGATATCACATGGCCCATAGCTGGGTGAATGATGTCTCTCTTGTCTCCTATTGCCCACTCACCCAGTTACAACTCTTAATATGATAACAGCGCTCATATCGAACAAACCAAAACTAATATAATAGCCTTATTACCTTGACCGTCAACATAAATCTTCAAAAATATTTATTGCTGGTATTTTTTGGTTTACAATGTATTGGTTGTGTTGGTTAGAATGTAATGATTGCAGGTTCTAATTTGGGAGACAAACATCAACTCTTTTCTCAAAAATAGCACAACAGAGGATGTATTTCCTACGGCAACTGTGAGCATGACCTATCACAGGAGCTGTTAGTCATCTTCTACACTGTCACCACTGAGTCCATCCTCTGTTCATCCATCACTATCTGGTTTAGGTCAGCCACAACACAGGAGAAATGAAGACCTCAGCGCACAGTCAGGACAGCTGAAGTTGATCATTGGTGCCCCCCTGCGCTCCCTCCAGGACTTGTACTCTAGCAGGTCCAGGAACATCATCAAAGACCCCACACACATCCTTCCCTCCCTCTTCATCCTCCCCTTCTGTCAGGGCCACAGATCCCTGCATACAAAAACAAGACACAACAACATCTTCTTTCCCACTGCCATCTCCCTCCTGTAGTGGAGCTTCCATGGATGACACGAGAAATGCACACAAGATGCTTTTTTCTATTCATATTTATCCATATTTTAATCTCTGATGCATTCTGCTCTATAACTCATATTTGTCTACTGTACCACTAAGATCAGGGGATTAAGACAACCATGATGGGGACCATTTTGGGATTAGCCAGCTGTTTTGTTGTTTATATTACCTTAGGTTTTTGTCATGACATGTACTTTTATTTTATTTTACTTCTTTGTATCTGTGTGATATACATAAAGTTGCTTTGCCTTGTCATGACATGTTAAATGTGCCAAGCAAGAGGCTTAATAACAACACACAGATGTTGATTTAAAATGGTTAAAGGTGCTCTAAGCAATGCTGTGTCACGTCACTTCTTGTTGACGTTTGAAGTATTGTCAAACATAGGATAGCTCATTCCTCCCCCTCCCTCCCATGCTTCCTGAAAGACTCATGAACGTGCATGTCCTTCTTGTCGTTTATTGACTGGAACACTGTTATGTTTCGTTTTCGTTTGTTATGTTTGCCCACTTGGTTTTTGTTGCCGTTTGTGGAGCCGGGGCTGTCTACAGAGACCGCGTTTTTTTACAGTGTGTTCAGGGGACAGGCAGCTAGCAGATTGTGAGGAGATGTTTGCTGTATGTAACAACACATGTTTTAGTCCTAAAAACGCGTCACATCGCTTAGAGCCCCTTTAAGTATTGCAGGTCCACCCTTATGAGATTCCAAGCTTTGGAGTTAAAACAACTCCAAAACATCACAGTTACTATAAACAACTAGTAGGCAGGGGTCTATTTTCAGTAGGGTAAAGCACTATGTGTAAAAAAAACTTTTTTCTTGTCGAACAATAAAACCTTATAGTATAGCATTTAATATTAACAACTTTCAAACCTGTGATTTTTTTCCTGCATATGCATTTCAAAGACTTTTACTAAGATGTCGTGGCAATCCCAAGATGAAAATGAAAAAAAGATTATTTGACCAGTTTTGAATTCATTTTAATGCCATTGTGACCCATGAATCATGTAATACTTTTTGGAATTGAACTTTGGTCAACTTGAAGAAGTTACATTTATCATTTTTAATAATTATGACAAATGTGTTTTTGTGAAAAAAAAAAAAAAATCTTCACACAGTTTTTATTTTGTGAAATTCTTTCTTTGTATAAAACAGAAGACTAATGCTTCTATTGTTGCAATAATACAGATCTATACTATCCATGCATGGAAGAAGGTCATGGTCAAAAGCCTAAGTCAGAACGAGAAAAACATTAGGCCAGATGGTTTAATAGGCCTGAGTGTGTCTACGTTTCCCTGGTAGATGGTAGACGGGCGGATATGGAGAAAGTTAACTATGACTTAGTTTACTACATTTTCTAAGTAGCTCGCCCTAATACAACCAGTCAAGGCAACGACACGCCTATTTATATTATGCAGATCCCACACGCATGAAATACCAGGAACTATCTTGGCCAGCCCATTATTATATACAGTCTATGGGCCAGCCTATCTAACATCTGTGGTGCGTGCTCATAAATTCTGGAAAACCAATCAGAAGGCCGCGATTTCCAGTGTCAAGCCAATCACGATGCAACTATGAGTGACCGGTCGGTCTGCTAACTTTTGCTGCTAGTGCACTAAAGTCAAGTGTCGTCTCAAAGCCTTGTGATTTCATTTCATGGAAAACGACGCAAGGTACGGTTCATTATCTATACTACACTGATCCGGATTACTTATTCAAAAACAGATGGAGACTAGTCAGTAGTTACTTTAGCTGGACTCCTGCAAAGAAGACAAAGCACTGTCTTGGGCGGCAAATTCATCATGACGTGCTTGTTTGTATTTTTGAAGCTTTATGTTTTACGCATTTGCTAACCTTATCCAAATAAATTCAATGGCAATAATCAATTTGAAGTGTAAAGGCCTAACATAATGTTTTATGGCTAACGTTACTTCGGCTAGGTTGTGTTTTTTTTTTGTCTTGACGGCTAGTAATGTGTGTCGATCTGAATCGAGTTGTAACGTTAACCTTATGAGTTAACATTATAACGTCAGTCAGGGTAACAAGCTGGCTGGAGGTGTGCAGTAACGTTAGCTTTACTTTAAGATACCATGCTACTGGTTTTACTATATTTCTGATTAGCGTGGCTGTTCAGATTTCATCATCGTTGTTTTGTTTTGGGACATTTCTTTCAGCTATATTTAATGCGCATCAAGGCATGTGCATCAAGGCATGCAAGATCAGTTTTTTGCAATGCATTTGTTGCACGAGGTGCCACCATCATTACAAAGAAATCTCCACAATGTATACAAATACCAATTGTATGTCTTGTATCACTCACATGTGCACATTATAGTAAATGTAAGTAAAATTGTTTTAGAAAGCATTAGATATATTTACTAGAAAAACTAGTGCAACTAATCTGATGTGGAGTACCTGGTTGCTGAGTCCTGCTTTTTTGAGTGGCTTGCCCACCACTGTACAAAAAATAGACTTGTACTGATTGTGAAAAGTTGGCATCTACACAAAGTATTAAATATGCAGGCCTAAGGCTACATTTAGCTACTTTTTCTTCAAAATCTTGTTTCTGTTATCAGCGTGACCAAGCAGAGAACCATGGTTCAAGCAAAAGCCTGGATCCTCCGCAAGCACTTTGATGGCTTCCCTAAAGAGAGCGACTTTGAGCTCAAAGTGGAGCAGATTCCTGAACCCAGAGATGGAGGTTGGTAACTTCAAAGCCTCATGTGAGATTAAATGTCTTTATTCTCTTTTCTCCAGACACCATTGTGTTTCATGCATCTGCATCTGAGTGCTGTAAAATCAACCTTACAAGGTTAACAGACGCTTCTAGGTCTGTGTAGTTGTGTAGTGTGTAATTTGTTATTTGGTGTGTTTTATTTTGCAGAAATTCTTCTGGAGGCTGTTTTTCTTAGTGTGGATCCTTATATGAGGTAAGACAACCAGGACATACCTGCCTTCTGTTTGATTATTTTATGACTAAGGAGAAAAAAAGATGTATAAAGTTTTCTCTCTCTTTCAGGCCTTTCAGTCGTGTGCGAATGAATGAGGGAGAAGTGATGATTGGAACTCAAGTTGCCAAGTAGGAAACACACACACACACACACATGTACGTTCATGTAATGCAGCATATTGTTGAATTGTTAGTTCCATCATTCAGATGATTAGCATAGTTTCTCTTTGTCTCTTTATGGCTTAAAATGTCCCATTGTGCCCCAGCATGAATGAATGATCTCACTTTAAACTTCCCCTCGAAAGATGTTTATTATGTTTTTAAACAAATGCTTTTATCACTCTACAGAACATTTTGCAATAACTCTATGTGTCTATGCCACAGGCTGTTAACATGCACTAATTTTAATCATTCTTAAAACGCTTTTTTCCGAAGGGGAGGGTTTGAGGGGAGTTCTCAGAACCTCCCACAAACCTGACGTTTCTTTAGAAATCCTCTGGGTGGAACTTTTCCATATGTCCCTGAATATGGTTCTCCCTGACTAACACATTAAGCTCTGACTGGCCTAGCTTTATGCCTGGTCTCTTAGCTTTCGAGAAAACACACATGCAACATGCATTTTTATGGGTTGTGGCAAAAGAGTTCGGCAATGAGTCAAAAGAGTTCTTCTTTAAAGGCCCACTATGCAACATTTTTCATTTAATTAATCAGTTTCATACTGTTTAGGATGCTAAAATTAGTCATTACACGGCGAATGAACGGTGTAGAATGTGCCACCGTGGCCAATAGCGGTAGATACAGCACTTGCAATGTTCAGCAGCGCGAACCGCCTCCAATAGAATGCAGTGCAATACAATGCAATTCAGCGGGCTTTAGAGGGAGCTTGTGAGAGAGAAAAACAGAATGTTGCTTAGTGCCGGTTTAATGGAAGCAGATCTTCCTGGAATTGTGGCCAGTGTTTTGATTCCCAGTAGTTCATTAAACAGTTCCTTAGAGAGGTCATTGCACAGTGCCAGCTCTGCTGTGTGTCTATTTATCTTGTCTTGCTTATTTAGGCTAGCTCGTGTTCTTAGTCCTTGCTGTCATAATTCTACAATTGGTTCGAGCTATGAAGCATACAGAGCTATTTCAGAAATCGATTCTATTTTCTCAGTCACAGACCTAACAAGCTCGATGAGAATGAGACAAATACAGCTAAAAAAGCCTCTTATCTGACCAGAATAACTCAAAGCTGACCAACCTGTTTGTAATGTACCCTGTTCAGGACTTGATGAAGCATGAAGGTTGTTTCCTCCCAGCTTTTGGGTCTGGAATGTGCTGTATTGTTCACCGTCTGTGTCTGTACGCTCTGCAGTTGGCCTGGACACAGAATTGTTCCCCTCTCCCTTTAAATAACTGTATATACTGTACATACTGTCTATAGCCTAATGTATACATTTCAAACTGTATATTCTGCACTTGACTGCTTTTTGCACTTCTGATTAGATGCTGAACTGCATCTACCCTGTATTTTATACATGACAATAAAGTTTTAATCTAATCTAATCTAAATGTGATTCAGCTATAATGTGTGTGTGTGTGTGTGTGTGTGTGTTTGTGTGTGTGTGGCCTCTCTGTGTTCCAGGGTGGTTCAGAGCAGAAATCCCTCGTTCCCAGTAGGCTCTCACGTCGTCAGCAGGTCGGGCTGGAGGACCCACACGGTGTCTGACGGAACTGGCGACAAGCTCCTGCTCACCGATTGGCCCGCTGATGTGCCACTCTCCCTGGCACTGGGTGCCATCGGCATGCCTGGGTAAGACTGGCAGCAAACAAACAAACAAACAAACAAACAAACAAGATGGACAAATAATTTTGGAGGAATTTAGCTTTTAATTGAATGCACACAATTAAAAGCTCCTCCTCCCCCCAAACATGCTAGTATCTACATATGGAATATGTTTTTGAAGGTGCATTACTTTAGTCTACGGCACTGCTGCATGAACCACATTACAGCATGACCTTTTCATTCATAATATGAAATAATACTTGTATTTATTACGGTTTTATTTTCTTGTCTTTTCAGTAATATGTTATAGTATATTGTTATATTGATTTAGTAGGTGGAATCATTTAGGACGGTCTTTACCAGTCTGCACCCTACTGTCATTGCACTCATTTTGTTTGAAGTTTCACTAAAGTTTAGATCAAGTTCTCGTGCGTGCGTGTGTGTGTGTGTGTGTGTATTGTGTGCCTCATTTGTGTGCCTCATTTGCCTCGTTTGAGTCCACATGTGGCGTACAGATGTAGTTGCAGAGTTAAATGGACTGTCAGCGATGAAGGATTGTATAAACTCAAGCTGCCCTTCACAGTGAGATAAGAGGTCTGTGTTTAGTTTCCCGTCAAGCGTAGAAATAGTTCCTGGCTTTGATGCCCTCCAACAGTCAGTACATCTGGCCTGGGCAGGCATACATCAGGATACATCAAGGCCTCGGGGCTGTTTATTAAGACGGTCTGTTGAGTGCGTGCTGTTAACAAGGGTGATTGGTACTAATGAGAGTGCTGGGCCTTAGAATGCCCAGAT
>JAGFZM010000247.1:189791-202237 GCA_017657215.1 Limnothrissa miodon | reverse complement strand
CCCCCCCCCCCCAAACACCACCAATCTAATTCACAATTTAAACTCACATATTTTGCTGGGCTATAGTTGACACTGCTGAAGTATCATCATAGGTTAAACAGTGCTGTCAATCGCACATGATGTCACCACCCTCTGCTTATATAACAACTGTGGTTGGCCTACTCTGTGACTGCCAAAACTAAACTCCCTTGCTCGTATACAACAATGGTGTGTGGAAGCAGGAGCTACATTACCACTGCCTTTGTGTGTGTGTGTGTGTGTGAGATATGCTAACCATGAGCTCCTCCGCGCGTCCCAAAAGCTGTGAGAGACACATCTAATTTCCCATCTTAAATGTCCGTTGTTACAGCTGGCGCGACTGGGCTGTGTCCAGTCTGAACTGCTGTAGGTTGTAATTGTTGCCATGGTGATTAAACATACACAGCATTATAAAAAAATATTCTGCACATGCAATTAAGTTGAAGGCTTGTGGATTGTGTGCTACCATAAATCAAATGGAAGATATGAGACATTTTTGGGCAAAGCGGCTCATGAGATGGTGTGTCACTGTGGCATTTTCATGAAATGATAGGCAATAGTCACGAGAAGGGTCTGGCTGCAGAACTTGCACTCTCTGCCACTTGCACTCTCTGCCATTGTGTACCCACATCCACTTTGGAATGGAAACACGTCAGCTCCACTCTACGTCAGCTCCACTCCAAGACCCGCCTACTGATTTGCTCGCTTCTGATTGGTGGAGCTACGAAACAAGCGCTAGCGCCAAGATTTGACAGTTACGTACACACACCTCACCATCTGTGAAGACCAGAGACGAGAAATGGAAACGGAACTATAAGAAATAAGAATAAAGTTCAATAAGAACGTTAAATACATACACTGAATTTGTAATAATGTTAAACAACGGACCCTCTCGGATGTAATTGCTTTTGCTTGTGTGACAGTGTAGTCATTGATCGTGACGGTCTTTCGGGATATAATGTATGTGTTTGAGGTTAATTTAATTGAGACCTAAACAATATGTCCGGGATAACCTTACTTTACTGATGAAGAATGCACAATAATAGCCTGTGTGAAACGTTATTGCCATGTTAGCGCTACATTCTGGATACCCTGCCAAATGAAAATTTCACGTCCATAAGCTGAATTATGTGAAAGATTACATGGCTGAACTTAATGAAAAAAAACAAGCAGCCTACAGAACTTCCGAGTAACGTTAGGTCAAGTGCATATCATTGGCTACAGTGTACTTTTCATTGGTATTGTGGACACAACGTTATTTTACCGTGGAATTGCGCCTAGTGCTTCCAAATCAGTAGGCTACAACTTAGCCTACTTCATAGCCTACATATAGCCCAAAGATAGTATAGATAGTATAGAATAATGGAATAGGCTGCAGGTTACAGTATTTTATTTTCAGGTAGCCGACTCTCACTTGTTTCAGCCTGAAGCAGACCTCAATAACAAATAACAACCAACACATTTGCCTCAGAATAACGTGTGCCAAATTACCCATAACTGCATGCAGAATGTAGGCTAAATAGTGGCTACTGCAGGGTTGTTTTAGTCCTATCAAAAAAGACAGACTAATAACTAACGTTAGCAATGTTCATAGCCTACAGGTCACCTTGTAATGTGTAATCCAAAATATACGCGAATAACGAATCATTACAGTCTCAGACTGACAGAAACATGCTGTTATAACCATAGCCTACATCCCAAACAGTTCATTACGTTACATATTTAATTCGATGACCCAACTCCACCGTATGCGTTACTATGCACATAATACCTTTGTTTGACTGTAGTGAATATTTGAAATGTCCATTTATAAATACAAGTAAATTATGATTAGGCTACCTGTCCAGGCATCTGCTTTCAAATTATTCTCCACTTTTATCCGTTCATCGTTCAATCTCCAATGTAAATTCTTTTCTTACGCGGACAGTTTGTCACGCTGTAATTCGGATTCCTACTGAGGTATTTTAGGCGTCATACTCAAAATGTTAGACTTTTTAAAATTATTATTAGCTGCAGATGTGTTAGCCTACTTAGTCCAGAGCAGGCAACATGCGATTCTGAAAGTTGGGATAGGGGAGCACGCCGGGACACTTTTCGTTTAAAATGTCGTTTTTGCAGACAACGTCACACATTTTTGTGTGAACAATAACTCACTGTCTCTTAAAGTCTTGTGTTAATTCATATAGATGGGCGACAATTGTGGTGTAGTTTATCTTTGAATAGAATTGGTCATTTGTTTCATTTGTCCCATTGGGTGGGACGTTTGAAACACTAGAGTGGGACAAATGAAACAGTATAAAGTAACCTTAAAATTATCCCCTTTTTATGTGACATATCTTACAAAGACCATTTTTAGTTAGGCCTACTAATTGTGCTCAATTTTCAAGCAAGTTCTCGTAATATGTAAGTAGCCTAGTTAAACAATCCTTGTTGCATTGGATGCCCTCGTCCTATGATTATTATATCTTCATAGGCTATTTCTAGTTTCATGCTTTGACAAAATATGTGACAAAGATCCTTTAGTCAATGCTGCTCAAACTTCAAGCAAGTTCTCATAATATTTCATTACTTCGTTGCAGGCAAATTCACGTTAAACTGACCCCGGAATTATTACCGGACTCCCTTTAAACGAGCTTGGCTGCCGTCGTCCTGTGATTATATCTTAATATTTCAAGTTGCTTTCATGCTTTATAGTGAGAAAAATGTCTATACGTGATCATATTGAAATACTGGAACAAAATGTGGACCGGACCGCAAATAATTATTAGGCCTATGAATACAATTTTACCCGACCTGCTTTCTTACCCGCATTTTTTTATAGCCCATAGAATGCATTTTTTGACCATCATAAGATGTTCTTTGAGCCTCGATAATTGTGTATGCAAATTTGTGCGGCTGAAAAAGACCCAGGAGCATTTCTAGGCCGTCTATTCCATGCTCAGAAATGTATACTCATTAAAAATTTTCGTATTTCCCACCCTTTCCCGCCCTGTGGCGCTGATTGGCTAGTTAATTGTGAGGCCTATTGGCTGTTTTTTCGCTGAAGCAGATTGGCTCCCTAGTTTCATTGACACTCTTAACGTTACTGCTAGAAAACAAATTCAACTACGTCTGACCCCAATTGTAGGCTATACAGACTGTATTCACTTCTCAAGTTCAGAGAACCGAGGACACAATAGTGTCCGTAAACGTTTTATCGCTCCCCTTTTAACATACCGTTAAATTTTATCGCGCTACGTTTGCGCCTAAGCAAGTAGCACGTCAATATGCTGCAACGGTAGCCCCAGATGGAGCCTAACGTCAAATTAGAGCTGCTCAATTTGTAACATAATGACATTTGTTTTTAAGAACTTAAGGCAGACTAAAGAAGTGAACAGCCACTTGCAAGAACTCTGGCCCAAAGATAAACGATGCTGGCTCAACAACTTCGAACTTCATCAAGGAATCTCAGGACGCACAAGGATAGGTCAGTGAATCTTAGGTGAAGGGGAAATTTAGCTTGAAGGTAGTCTACTGCTACCGCTACAAAAAAATCCAAGTCTGACCCCAACTGTACAGTTTTATTGCTCCCCTTACCGTTTTAATTTATATCGCGCTGTGTTTGCGCCATACACTACAAGCAAGCAGCAGGTCTGTTTCTCAGCAGAAAATCGGTTAACTATCTGAGCTAAATAAACACTCAATAGGATGTCAGCCTTTATGACAACGTTATGCAGAACCATTTACAATTTAATATTATGTAGGCATAGGCTACGTTTTAGTTTCAGCACTAATGTCTGAGGTTATGAAATGCTATGATAGACGGCGATATGCATCTTTACCGGGAAATTAACGTAGGCTATTACGTTTGTATAGTAAACATTCCAAGTTCACCTAAAACCCCGGTGTTAAAACTTGGTAATGGAAATGCAACACTGGAGCTATAAGCACTGGAGCCTGGGGGAAATGCGACAATAATATCTGTTGTTATGCTTGCTAGCAACACTTTAGTGACCGAGTGTGCAACAACTTTTCAAGTAGGCAAACTGTTAAGGCCATAGAAATACCAGTCTATAATGCTATGGTTATGGCGACCAAAAAACACTGAATTCTAGCGTGGTTACCTACCGGCAGAATCGGTTGTTGTTGGAGAATATTGAAATAGATCCTGGTTTCAGGCGTAGTGTTCGTGAAAAGCCGTATTGATACAGTCCGAGGTTGGCGAAACAATATGAGGTGAATTGACCAGAGCAAACGGCCAATCTTGTGGTTGTAGATAAAAATCAACTACTCCCGTTGAATGCGAGGTTCTTGAGGAAGGTAGTGCAAATTACTGACAACCCCAGCCCAGTACCCTGGAACGTTACACGTGCGTGCTGACATTTTTTTCGTATGTTCTCCAGTTAAACAGAAATTCAACATGCACTTATTTCAAACATAAATTCAACATGCACTGATTTTTCTTAGAGCCGTTTGCCGTTCTCAATGTTAGCTAGCTATTAGCCTACATAGACTACAGTGCGTTTATAGCCTACCTCCGAAGCAACAGGGGGCTGGACAAGAGACTGTTACAAACAATTTTGATTGGACCAAAGATTCTAGAGCTAGAGCTTTTTGGATTGGACAATGTAATGGAGGAGGTGTAGCTTTGCACTGTCTACGTACACCGAGCTCTAGTTTCAGATTGTTTTTTTCAGCCCGGCAAATTCTAGCCTGAAATGTACATATAGAAGGAGGCGGAAGATGGTGTTGGGAGTGTTGGTGTGGTCCGTTGGATACCTTAAGCTACCTAAATTCAACAATAACAAGGTAAATGTGGTTTTGCATTCTATGGGCTCTTTAAGAAGCCTAGTCTATTCTTTTGATTAACTTTGTGGCGTTGTTGGGCTATGTAAAACTGACATTAGCCTAGGCTACTGATTTATAGGCATTTATAAGTAGCCTAGGCTAAGCTTATTAAAATTGTAGTTAGTGGGATTGTTCAGTTAAACGTGTTGGGGGAACCGGGCGGCAGATAATGCAGATGACGTCATAATACAGGTGGCAGAGAGTGCAAGTTCTGCAGCCAGACCCTATTGATAGTCATTGGTGATTTTAATTTAATTCTTCAAACATAACACCACAGTAGTCATTAGTTATAGCGGAGAAGATAAAGGGCCATGTAGCAATGACAATGAATGTATTTCATTAGTTTCAATGAGCTTCTTTTGTCAGATTCAGTTTTTCAGAACTACCTGGGCTGATGTTTTCTATTCACATGCAAATACGCAGATTTTAGAGTGTTTTTGTTTACCTTGCCAGCATCACTGGGGAGACCCAACAGGCTTTTCCTCCAGTCAAAAATCACTGTCTCCATCTGTACGAATGGCTGTGCTTCAAAAGATGGCACAGAGCTCCCGAAAAAAAGTGCACTTTAGATTTCTCTCTAGATTATGAAGGTAAAGATAAAAAAGAAATGAAAGAAAAACAAAGGAAGGCTGAGTCTGATTAGAAGACTGAAAGCGGAACAATTGTGACAAGATGAGCAGAAAATCATAATGTTGTTTACTAGCGGCAGAGAAGGCCCCGATCTATTTTTGCCATGACAACTGTTGCCAGGGAATTGTTTGTTTTGCTGACAGCTTTTTTCTGGTGAGTAAAACTCTTGTGTTATGGGCATCACAAGCTTTTGAAGTAGATTCATATGTGCTGCATTGTTCCTTTGATCAAACCACACATTACTTAAACAAGGCAAGTACACCACAGCAGATTTCACTTTTAGTTAGTAGAACCTAACACACCGTACACAGTATTACTGTAGTAAAGGCAATATTTTGGACAAAAAAAGTACCGCATTTTACTGCAAAATCCCTTCTGTTTGTCTGTAACACAATGCAGTTTTTTTCATATGTTGCATAAACGTGATCTGAACATGTTATGACGTGTCGTAAACATGTTTTGACTGTTTTTGATGAGAATTATTATTCAATTGAAAACCTAAAGTAAAGTATAACACTAGCATGACAGTTCTTACCACAAATGTATTGCAACTCCTATTTTATCTATTTATTTAAAGCAAAGACTACTGACTCTCACAACTCCTATAATTTACTGTATCATCACCACAAGAATTGAGTAATGAATGCAATGATGATCTGACCTTCACAGAGTCCTCTTCAGTGTCGAACAACTAATGTATTTCCAGTTATGGTCGTACAGAACTGGAATAGATTGTTCATCTCCGCTGATCTCTTTTTATTGCTAGCTATCATTTTGAAGGAAAGCTAAACTCAATTGCTGCTGCAGACGTTTCTAGACCTCCTTGTGGGAGTCATATGAACTGGTGATTTATACAATAAGGTCTGAGCTTGACTTGCTTGCTTCGCACACACACACACACACACACAGCGTTATGAAGGTGAGATCAGAAAAGGGAACTGGAAGATCCTAATCAAATCCTAAAGGACTGAAGGTCGAGTGAATGTACACTACATCCTTACCAGGACAGGCTGTAAGTCTTTCTCAGGCCTTTGTGATGAAATACACTCCGTTTCTTTTTTTGTTTGAAAAGTGAATGGCCTTGGGTAACACTACCAGCATAAACGATCATACAGCTAATTTGCATTTCACCAGATGCATTACAGCCTTGAGGCAAGACAATGTTGCTGTCAAGTAGTTTTGCCGACATTCTTCTCTTCAGTAGTCAACAAGTATGTCACTAGACAGTGCAGAATTTTTTGTGACTGCAGACCATTTGTCTTCATCATGGGACCTCTGAAGTGCTAATAAAGAAGAGGAAGAACGGCACATTATATTTCTCCTGAAATGTTACCCAGCCCCCTTTTATTCACCTGCCATCTGCGAGCAATGTCAGCAAAATCCCCAGAAAGGTCATGGGAAATGTTCATTCAGCAACCTCCCTGGCACCCCACACTCTAAAGAAAAAACTTTCAACTAACAAAAGTTAGTGTCCAGGCTGCCTAACTATTTTCAGTTGAACAAAGTTGAGGTAATGAGTTGTTATGACTTCTTACTGTATACTCAACTCAACTGAAAATAATCGTCACAACTCATTATCTCAAATTTGGTTAACTGAAAATAGTTAGGTTAAATAGTTAACTTTTGTTAGTTGAAAGTGTGTATTTTTTACAGAGCATTTTCCTCAAAGTTTCTGTCACTCTGATCAACTGACTTCAGATCAGAGAGGACTAACTTTTTTATACTGGGGCAGATGGTTGGGGAGCAACGCAGGTGAGACTTAAAGACCCACACGTGCTGCTGGGATGAATGAGTGGCATTGATCAGGGGAGTGACAGGGTTCCCCACTGGCCTCTTTAAAGGAGGAAAAATGAGAGAAAATCCTTTGTCACGTAAAAGCCACTTGACGTCTTTGTCTTGCTGTGGTTGCATAAGATAAAGGGACTATTAATTTATTATATATTTATATGATTCTTTGCATGCCTCTATTACCAGCTCCCTCTTAATGAATAGGCTATTTAATAAACAGATATTATTGATACACCAGACATTTAATAAATAAAATAAAACACTTAAACCCTTCATTTAAGCATTAAATAATGTAGCAGCAAGGGAGGAAGGGAAAGGTAGGCTACTCCAGTAGCCTTGGTAGCCTTCCCATACTAACAGTAATAAATGTTGTATAACCGGTCTATTGGAGAGTAAGTGAGGAACTCATTTAACGACTGTGTGATCTGGAATGAGATTCTGCTGTTGCTCTGCCCCTGAAAGACGCTCACTGTAGGTTTGAGTGCAGATACTGTGCCCAGATGGACAGCAGTTCAGATCTCTACCGATAAAGACTCACGGGAGCCGGGAGCAGATTGAAGAAGGCAGTGTGGGTTACTGAACGCACCTCACTCTCCCCGTCCCTGTTGTCAGCCAGTCACCACGGAGAAAAGCCCTTTATATCCTTTCTCCAAGTTATTGCCAGTCACTGCCAAGCAACAAAGTTAGAGCGGATGTGTTGTGAGATGGAAGTGTTCCTCCCCAAAACATGTACAAACTGCCACCAAGCAAATAAATGCAACATAGGTCTGTACACTTTTCAGCTGTGTTGGCTTCACTGTAATGAAATGAGGTTAATTAGCGCGATGGACTGTGGCGAGATCATCACAGTGCGTTGTAAATCAGAATACGTCTGTGCATGTGTGCTTGTGCATGACCCCAGTGCCCATGCGGCTGCAGCCCAGTGATGAGAACTAATGCTCCAGGTTTTTACTGCTCAACGGGCTTCTGGTACCCCATCTGTACCCTGTACACTTTAATTGCATCATCTTAAAACGATTAGAACTTGCATTTCATTCTGTAATGCAAATTGATTTTTTTTTTTTTTTTTTTTTTTGTAGATTACGGCAATGCACTTACATGCTTACCTAATATTGATTTTATTATGTAGATGGGAATCAGAGTATCCTTTGCCAAAGGAAGAACGGATGTTTTAAGGTATGTTTTTTCTGGAAAGTGAAAAAAGGGAAAAAGACTATTTATACTGAGGCAAATTGAAATATATTGTAGAATGGCAACCAGTTTTATGATGGGTTGCATTTTTGTATTGATAAACTATTTTTGCATTTAAAGATGCTAAAATCTAATGAAATATGGCTTTGAAACACATAGAACCATTAAATGGTAAAACAGGCAGATTTAAAGACTGGATAGGTGATCAGACATGGGCAGAGGTTCAGGAGCAGACAGATGATGCAGCAGGCAGGTAACAAAAATATTAGCACATACTTGTAATACGTAAATTTTTTTGCAAAGCGATCAGAAATACACGGCACTCTCATGGTGACTGTCTTGACGAAGAGCTGGTTCTCTAGGAGACATTGCAGGACCTGACGGACGTGTTGGGTGTGCTCTAGAACAGACTTAGAGAAAATCAAATTGTCATCTAAATAAACAAACACAAACTTATTTAGCATCTCTCTTAGAACAAGGCACTGAAATGCAGCTGGACAACTAGTAAGTCCAAAGGGCATTACTAAATATTCGCAATGACCCGAGGGTGTATTGAAGTTGTCTTCCACTCATCCCCCTCTCTGATGCGTATGAGATGGTAAGCACATCGGAGGTCAAGCTTAGTAGATTGTAGCTCCATGTAGCATCTCAAAGGTCAAAGACATAAGAGGGAGGGGGTAACGATTCTTAACTGTAATGTCATTCAAGCCTCGATAATCAATGCAAGGATGTAGAGAGCCATCCTTCCCTACAAAGAAAAAACCTGCACTAGCAGGAAGGACAGATGAGACCAGCAGCCGGAGACTCCTCAATGTATTTGTTCATGGCCTCCTTTTCAGAGGGAGACAATGAGTACAGGAGGTGAAGGTCCAGGCAGAAAGTCTATGGCACAGTCACAGTGAGGGGGCAGATAAGTGGCTTGAGCCTTGCTAAAAACTGTCTTAAGGTCTAAAAACTCTAAAAAGGTCTAAAGGTCTATAAAGGAGGGACACCAGTAAAGGAGGGACAGCAGACAGATCTAAGTATAAATTTCTTACCTGATTCATTGGTATGCCAAAATTGCCCCACCACCCACAGGTGCTTATGTCAACGTATTTACGGTAAGCGTGTAATGTCATTACCCCTATTGCTTGTGTTTGTAGCCATGTGCCATGCTAGTAAAAATTATTTTAGATTTATTTAAGTCAATCACACGTTTGTGTTTTGTGTGCTACACTACTACACTGTTAACGCCATCACAGATTTATTTTACACATATTCCTGGTCTAAACTGTCAGATCATTGTAGCCTTACCACCTACACTTGTATTCCGCAGCTAGTGATAACTACTTTGGACACTACTGCATTATGCATTCCCGTCCTTGCTCTCCTCTCTGTTGTCTGGCCTGTCAGATGTTTAGTTATTCTATGGCCTCATTTAGCGGTCATGGTACGTGTAACACATGTAGACAGCTTGCCAGCTTGGAGGCGAGGATCTCACATCCAGAGAACCACTTCCACGCATTAGCTAACATTAGCAACTTAGCATCAGCTAGCTCTGTTGACCACCTAGCAAGCGTGGATGCACTATATAGCTCATCCCCTAGCCAGCTAGTAGGGCCCTATGATTTCCGTGATGCGGAAAACACGGACGGAATCACGGAATCTAGTCATAAAAACGGAATTTATTGATAAACACAGAATTGTACGGAATTTGGGCATTTCCGCATTCACAAAATCATCTGAAATACAGATTCCAGCCATTGGTGGTAGCAGGGGCGTGAAAGTCAATGGCATAGTCTGAAACTGACCTCCTTCCCTGACGAATCCGCAGCATCTCTCTAGCAGCCTCTCTCCCCTGTAGGGATTGGTCAAACACTTTCATCTCCTTCCTCACTCTCTTGCTCGGCCAGACAAAAGGTTGATGACATAAGCAATCTGGGAGCGATCAGTGGGAAAGGTGGAGGGCTGTTGCTCAAACACCAGGGAACATTGGGACAGGAAGGACTTACAGGGTCTGTTGGTCAAGCATTGTAGCTTGTTGTTCCAAGGCAGATCTCTGTTCAGCTCCCGTTGGATCCATTCTAGTCAGCTTGTACTGTCAGAACTAGGAGTAGGAACCAGATGCAGGAGAGAGCAGGATGTGACTTGTAGATTTATTGAACAGCCAGATTCAAAGACTCAGACACAGGCAGAGGTACAGGAGCAGACGTGATACAGGCAGGCAGGCTGGTAACTAGCATGTACTAACAATAAGTAAAGGTTTTTGCAAAGCAATCAGAAACACACAACACACTCACAGTGACGATCTTACAAACAACACAAGGTGAACAGGATTTAAATACAACACTATTGACTATAGGTGTAAGCACAAATAGAACAAGGTAATGACAGGAAAACCAAAAAAGGACATGGACGTGGTCGGGACAATAACACTAGAACATGGTGAAAAACAAACAAGATACAACACAGACCAACAGGGGGAGACAAAACAAAAAGTCCAGACAGGAGTACTGACAAAGTTTTCGAATGGTATAGAACTGAATGAAATGAACTGTCATCATTTCAGAGATAAAAAAACAATATTGGGGAAGCTATTTTGAGCATTGTGTTGCAAAACAAGTCACAAATGACTTCACACCAAGAGAACTATGTCCGAACTAAAAGCTGCATTTACTACCAAAGTTAACAATATGCTAAATGATTTGTAAACCATAAAATACTTGACTTTTGATAACATTCAATCTCCATCATCTCTTTATGAGGGGCCTATTTGACAGCAGTCATTTTTCAAGATGCAGCAGGGTACACACAGACATAGTGACTCCAAGATGCAAATGCCTGAAAGATTCAGATTCAGTCCAGCACAGGAGACTGTTGCATTATTGTACTGGTAGCTAGCTTGATAGTATTATAGGTATGAAGGTGACAAGAGTGTGGTCACAGTTGAAGTGGCTGAATGGTCAAATTGAGTTTGAATCATTAAACCCTTGAATAGTATGAGCTGTTACAGTATTTCATAGTTAGCTGTTTCTATTCAGCAACCTAGGGTTAAAGCAAGTTGAATGTCCATCGCAGGGATCGCTATTTTGCTTTTCTAGCACTGGGTAAGCATGTCACTATGCGAGGAGTAGTTTTGCGTTTTCAATCATTTACACGATGACGGAAGAGTGGAGCTTTGAAGAGTGAAGTTTTCCACTCTGGAGGGGGTTTTAATTTTTTTGCGTTTTCAACCTCCAAAAACTACGTTTCCGTAGGGATAGGATGAAACAATATAATATTTTGCGTTTTTCACCCCGGAGCGTTGTTGTGTAAACAGGCCCTAAGCAACTTGCATACAAGCCCAGTTCCTCCTAACCACTATGCCACGACTGCAGTGTCTGCACTGTATAGTCTGAAGAGTGTCAGATTGTCTGCTTAGACTGACAAAGCCACAGTTAATTCAGGTGCACCTAACATTTAAACGAGCCAATTGTGCAACCACCCACTCTCTCACTCCAGCAGTGTAAGCCATTGACCTACACATAACAGTTTGAATGATGTTTCGTTAAGCGGCTTGGGCAAAAGAACAGCCGTTGGCAGAGGAAAGAGTTGAATAAGATTTATATTTATGCATTTAGCAGACAGCTTTATCCAAAGCGACTTAAGGCTAAGTGCCTTACTCAGGAGCATAACAGTGGCAGCCAGGATTTGAGCCCACATTTTCTAAGCAGCTCTTATGTAAGCCCAGTTGCTTAGCCACTATGCTAGTCTGAAGAGAGTCAGAAAGTATGCTGAGATAGTAGACTGACAAAGCCACAGTTAGTCCAGGTGCGCCAAACATTTTAACTAGCCAATTATTCAATTACCACTCTGTCACGCTAGCTCCTGCAGTGTCAATGTCAATGGGGAAGATACGTTTTAAAAAGTTTATAACCATAGTTTAAGATTATATTGCATATAATCTATATATATATATACAATTGCATTATATATATATATATATATATATATATATATATATATATATATAT
>JAGFZM010000247.1:160445-189781 GCA_017657215.1 Limnothrissa miodon | reverse complement strand
TATATATATATATATATATATATATATATATATATATATATATATTTATGCAATTAGCCAACACCTTTATCCAAAGGAACTTACATTTTGACAGCTATCACTTAATTCAGGGACAGTCTCCCATAGGAAAGACTTATCGTAGGGTGAAGTGTCTTGCTCAAGAGCATAACAGTGGCGGCCGAGATTCGAACTCTCAGTTCCCAGGCAACTCCTACCCAGGGGTCCATTTCCCAAAAGCATCGTTGCTAACCAAGTAAGCAACTTTGGATGTACTGGGATTGCCCAGAGCAGTATCAAGGGTTTGCGCAGCGACTAAACCTGAACCGAGGATCTGTTCAAACTATTCTGCCAATACAACAGATACAGGTAAGTAACCACGCTAGACTGAAGTGTTTTTTGGTCTTATTATTTAAGTTGCCATAACAGTTGTTAGCCATATTATCTGTGCTATGAAGCTAGATCTTTGAACTGCTATCATTAATTAACGTAACTTTTTTGGGCTACTTTATTGTTAAGGATATTTCTTTTCCCCCTTTGTACATTAAAATAAATTAAATCTAAGTTAAATTAAATCCTTACCCTGTTGCAAACACATGGTAGAACTGATGTAGTTAATGATGACATTTGCTATAATGTCAGTGATTCTTATTACCGTCTTACTATTACGATCTTGGTTTTGAAATGTGGCCCAAACGAAACTTTAATTGAATAGCCCTGGTCTAGCAGAATGACATCCGTATTGGTTATAAGTCATTAGTAATTCCTGAGCTTATAGCCAGTGTTGGGCAAGTTACTTTAAAAAAATAATTAGTTATAGTTACTAGTTACTTCTTCCAAAAAGTAACTGAGTTAATAACTCTGTTACTGTATTTACAAAAGTAACTAATTACCAGGGAAAGCAACTATTACGTTGCTTTTTGCGTTACTGCGCCCTGTAAATTTGCATGTTCAGTTTCTCATAGTAAAAGTAAACGTTAAATGTGTATTAAGACTGAAATGCACACATAACAGTTACTTTACAGTACTTTACAGTACAGTAACAGTAACATTAACATTGCACATCAATATAGGCCTACACTAATTTAATATTTTTGTGAGACAATGTGAAACAAGACGTCTATAAATTTTATAGTTTTGTAGCTATTAAATTATTATTAAATTGGTTGTTACCAATGTAGTAGAACAATAAAATAAAAAAAAGTCCTGAGAAAATAAATAAAATAAATTGACGATCTAGAGAACGAGAAGTGCAAAACATCTTGGAGAAGTCTGATCACGATCATCGGTCAGCAGAGGCTACCGTAGTCTAGCTGATGATGGGTAGAGATCATTGGAGGTGCTCTAGAGAGTTGTCTTCGTAAGGTTCTTGTAGAAGAAATTACTTTTTTTCTTGGAGGAGAAAGGCATTGTAGAGTCTGATGAACTATAGGCTCACCCCACAATGGGAATTACTTGGGCACTTGAGAATTGTTAACACAGGTTGACTCTTGGCAGGGCATGTCTGAAAGTTATGGCAGAAGGGCCGTGGCAGTTTTTGCTAATTTTGCTACAACAGTCTGACTTCATAGAACTGAATAGACAGAAAACAAGGCAAACTTGAAGGCATTGCGTGATGTCAGGTAGGCCCAATTTCTCTGTAATAGTTGACTCTGTGGGTACACAATTCGTGCTGGCTACATGATCGGATGTGCGCATGCGCAAGATGTTCGCACATGCGTAGTTGATACTCTTTACTTATGTTTACGACACCGCACAATCCGATCAGCGCTTGCGCAGCTTTAAACCGCGGGAGTTTCACTCATTCACAGTGCTCACTGCTCAGCATCATGGTGGTCGTTGTTTTGTTGCAAAAATGACTGTGAAATTGGCCCTTTATTTTGCCCTTAGGCAATATTTGCTGACCCGGCAACTGGATCCCAAATTTCTGATGCAGGTGATGCGAATGGTCGGAAATTTTGTTTTAAGAGGTAAGTAAGTTTGGATTTGTGAAATAATACTGCTAACGTCAACGATAACGTTACCTGTTGTAGTTTGTAGGCTACTAATACTGTTTGTGGGACAATAAATATTTTCGCACATTTTATGACTATTCCGTCAATAGCTGTTCAGTAAAGTTTAGTCAGCGTTGCAGAGAAGTAATTGTGAGCACGCTTTTCGGCGCCTCCCGCTTTTTTGTGTGAGCCTGTTGGAAACAAAGTTTGACCTGGTCAATGAAGACTTGGCCCAAATCTGGCCCAAATAATTTTTTTGCTGTCTGGGTAACATTATGTGGGAATTGCAAGAAAATGTTGTAGTGTAAAGTGCTGTATTGTAATGCCAAACAAAGCAGCAAAATCATTACTTAACCAACATGTGCTTGTTTGTCACAGAAAGTCAATTATTTTACACTGGCCCCAGTGCGCAGTACATGAGGCTAGTTGTACTACCTGAGGAGCAGAGGCGGGCTGTCCTAGAGGAGTGCCACAACAACCCTGGCACAGGGAACTGACTTATCCCACGTTGACGTCTAGCTCATTCGTGTCGTAAGTACACTATGTCCACACAGAAATCTGACCCGTTAAATGAAAACCGCTTCAATAAAGTAACGCATGGCATTTCATGGTCAGTAACGGGAACGGCGTTGTAACAATAAGAAAAGTAGGCTAATTAATTAGATTACTCGTTACTAGAAAATATAACACCGTTAGTAACGCCGTTTATTTTCAAATTCTTAGGATGGAAGAAAATAGATTAAAACCAAGTAGGGACAGTAACATCAACATTGTTGCTGGACCTCAGCTTACCATAATAAAATAAATGAATACATTTGATTGAACACTGGGTTAGTCTTTCAGTTACGGTCATTAAATGGTTACATTAGATTAAATTATTTTTTTGTCATCATTGGCAACTACAGTTCAAAACCGTGCCTTGCTTTGAAAATCTCCAAAATATAAATATCTGCTAGTGGTTGAATTCGGATTTCCAAAGAATCTGAAATTGTAGCAAGCTCACAAGTTTTGGATCCTGAGTTAGGAGACATGTCTGTCTGATGTCATTTTAAACACATGCAACGGTATGACGTGCTATACACATAACTGTTACCTTAGGCCACACCAATAAAATTAGTTGGTTCTCGGATTTTTTCAGGAAAAATAAGGAGCGAGCGAGCGAAATAAAAATAAAAATAAAAAAATGTTCTGAAGGTAAATTAGCACATTCACAGTTAATGTTCATTAAAGACATTTACTCATGTGTTAAGGAAAAACTAAATGTGGCCTAATTTATAAACTTTACTTTCACACCTCACAGCACACTTTTTGTCATGTAGGTTTAAGGCAATGTACAAATTCATAATTCTGTCATTCTATGTTATGTAAAGGTTTGACGGTTTGTCATTTATTTAAGAGAATCTAAGCACCAAGCAAGCTGGCATTGAGAATTGGAATTGAGGTAGGCCTATGACATATAATGTAGACTACGTGTAGGCTGCTGTAGCGTAGCCTACGTTCAAACTCATTTTGTCACAGTTCATCACAGGGCATTAGAACGTCAAAATCGCATTGATTCACCAGATAGCAATTAGATAGTGACTAAAACTTCGTGATCAGCGCAACAGAGATGAATCTTCATCAACGTGCAGTCACGTGAATCTGGAAAAGAGACTATTTTTTTGCATGTGAAAGAGAAGCGTGTGTGTGTGCGCGCGCGCGCGTGGATGTGAGTGTGTAGGCACATGCTATTCATTTATTTATGGATTGATTTTGATGGCGAAACACTTTGAATGGGTTTTTTTCGCCTCTCAATCAATGAAATATCAAACTCACCTCCACAGAGTTGCACAAGCAGACTGCTCTCGGCACCGTGAGTACAACTGCGCAAAGTTCTCATCCTCTTTAATTTCAAAGTACTTGTCAAATGTTTTTCTCTTCTGATCAAATGTTCTAATAATTGCAAACTCTGGCCTAGCAGCATCCACCGGCATCTTTCCTCATATCATGTCTCTTGTCTCTTGCGCTCTGAAGTGAAATCGCGATTTGATTGGTTTTCGACGTCACGTGAACGCAGCACGCTTTTTTCACTATTATAGCTATCAGCCACGGTGTTTTTTAGGTTCGTGTGAGTTCGAATTAAATTTTTATTTTTATTTCATTTTGCATTTTTTTCAAGCGGCGAATCCGAGAACCAACTAATTTTATTGGTGTGGCCTTACCTTGAAATTCTGCTGTCCAAACAACACAGCTTCTTGTAAGGGCTGACAGGGACGTGTTGTGCCTCTGGAATGTTTTGTTGGGGCTTTGGCTCAAATATGAAGGACAAAAGTGTCTGTTTAGAAATGTAAATATGAGCACACATATGAGCAAATTCAGCTTCATCCTGCATTGTCTGTCCCCTTCTGCAGCCATTTTTTATTCAAGTTGCCTCTTCATTCACTGTAAACTGAGAAATGTTTTTGTTCACAGCCAAGGTTATACTCACATGTTATTTGAAAGAAAACACACAGTTCAAGGAGGAATGGAGAGTGGAGGAATGTCTGTTCTGATTATGTACACAACATCCATCCCAGCCTTCAACTTCTCCACCCAAACAGTTGTACAATTATCCAGGTATCTTCTAACCAAGGGGTGTCAAACTATTTATCACTAGCCATAGGAGTCTTGTTTTTTTCCTCAGATGAATTTTGCTAGAAAAAAAAAACCCTGATAGAGATATAACAAGCAACTAAACTGTCTGTCACATTTTTTTGGTCTGACTTTTTAATGAGCTGGTTAAGTCTCCTGTATAAACCTCAAAGAATGTGATAATGTATTGAAAAACTTGCAGAAACTGTCACCTGTGTGGGGGTCACAGATTCCGCTTTGCTGTGCAAATTCTGTAGTTCCTACAATTTATTTTTGTTCACACAGGTAATGTGAGTCAGCTTCTGTAAATAAAATCACTGAATCACTTTATTCATTGTCTATTAGGGTTCTCAGGACCACTTACAGATGGGAATCAAGAACCAGGTACCAAGTAATTTCCAAGTAAGAAAATAATGCCTCTGATCTTATCAATTACTCTCATAAATGCTAGCATCTTTTTGAAATAATTTCCTAAAGTAGAATAGAAAGACATCACGGTTAGTAGGCATGGTTTACCTTATTCTGTTAAGCTGTTGTGGCCACTGTAGGAGGCTAAATTAAACTTTAAGATAAAGGTGTTGATACTGAAACCTCATGTTTGCCTTCCCTATGGAATTGATAAGAGAATTATACCGATAAGCAGGATTGCACAGCATCGATACTGATAAAATCCTATACATTCCCAAACCTTGGGTCCAATGCAACCAGTCAGTGAAGGAAGTGTGTGGTCTGGCTTTTTTCATAACCCAACCAATCCCATTGTGCATGAAAATTAAATTACTTCTTTTTTTCCCTCTTTTTTTCTTCTTTAATTTTTTGTCTTGAAACCACTGGCATGGAGGACTTTTCATCTGTCTTCCCTGACACTTGCACCCTGCTAGATTAAGGCCTGACAGGCAGTTGGTTTTTGCATGTTTAATATCTATATGGGATTTGTAAGGCTTACTGCCAGTCTTTAGATAAAGGGAGATTTTAATTGCCTTATTGCTTTCCAAGTTCGAAACCTGTAGGATTATGGGGTAACACAGAGTGGATTAAAGAGATGCTCTTCCTGCTTTTGGAGAACGAGGAGTTTTTGCTTAAACTCAGCAGTCTGTGCTGTATTTTTTTTTCCACATTCTCTGCAGACAGCAAATGAGATTTTCATTGCCGTACGTTTACAAAGCTCTGCAGTGGCAGCAACATTTTTTTCTCCTCTTTTCTCCTGTTTCTCGTTTTAATCCAGTGAGATTCAGAAAGCCCAGGAATTAATACCTTAGGAAAAGAGGCGGGAAAAAAATCAATGATTCTGTCTAACAACCCCTTATCACTGGTGAGCCGAAACCCCCTTGGTTGTAAGCCTTAGCAAGAAGGAGACGAGCCTTGGCAAAGTTGGTTTCATGCCATGCTAACTCGTATTTATCTCTGGGCTCAATCCCCCCACTCAGACGAGGAAAAGATGCTAACACTGTTCAAAAACTCCATATGTCTACAGCATAGGGAGAATTATTGATGGCTATTGTTGCTTGCTCATTTCAGCCTATGAGAGACATGAAGCAATAATGTTTGCTCTGAAACAAACCGAGGCTGCAAGCCTTAGCAAGAAGAAGACGAGCCTTAGCAAATACACCTTCATGCTTTGCGAACTCTTGTATTCATCTTGGGGCTCATTCCCTCAAAAACTGAAGACACGATAAACAGACGAACATTGTAATAAGGCACAAATTAAAGGCAAGACACTAACCTTGTTTCACATTCTCAGAAGCTCATCCCCTACGAGTCCCTCGGTGCTTCATGTTTTTCTGTACCATTACGACTCGTGGCTAGAGCATTAGAGCAGATATGTGGCTGTTGACAGTGGCTGTGTTTAATTAATGGAGTTTGGTTTTGTGTGTGTGTGTGATAGGAGAAGGACGTCCCATGCTAGCCTGTGATCAATGCTGCACTGACCCTGCTGCATCAAGGCAGAGTTATTCTTCCGCCATGATTTGACACCGTTACAGTCACTGTTGTTTTTGGTTTATGCTTTTGAGTATGGGGGTTACTGCACCTCGTGGCAATGCTGCACTGACCCAACTCTTTCCCTGCTGCGTCACTCAGCATGGAGGGCGGATGCATCTGTTTGGAGTTCTGTGCCCCTGACAACAGAAGCTGCACCACATATACAGTACAGTATGTAGTGTAAGTGAACAGTATTGGGGAAGGATGGATGTCCATTGTTTTACGTAAGTAATCTAATCCAGTTATTCTTAATTCAGTGACTCTGGATTACTGACCCTTTGGGGGTGGGTAGTTAAAAAACAACAACAACAACAAAGTTTTTTTTTAAATAGTTTTGACTAGGTCAACTATAGACAAAGCTTGCTATCACTCACAACACATATCGCTAAAGCCATTTTATGTCGACATTACAATTGTACAGAAGAATAGAAGGACTCCAGTTTGTGACCCCGTTGCCAATTACCCTTTAGAGAAAGCTATAAGGTGCACATCAGTTGCCTGCTTAATTCTTTATATGTCCTTTATATAGAGATGAGCCATGCTCCTTTTCTTTTGTCATTCCCTTCAACATTACATGTATGTCTGGCTTTCCAAGCTTTTCAGAAATGAAGGCAAACACCCACAGCCCTTCTACCATCATGTTGCTGGATAATATTTTGAATAAGTACAGTGTGATGCTCATTTCAAATCAAACTAATTGTAGTCTGTCCCTGTAAATAGAATTGAATTGCACTTAATGATATAAATGCCCAATTATGATAGTGTCTGGGTTGCGATGGGAAATTGAAGGTCAGTCCTTTGTTGAAACACTGGTCTAATCCGCTGGTTTTGCTGATAACTCAATACAAAGAATCCCTCTTGAGCTCCTGTTTCCATTGGAAGTTTTGAAAGTTTTTACTTTTTTTAATGACAAATTGTATATGTTGGTATATAAAAGGACAATTAACACATTAAAGTTATAAAGTTATATAGTGCTTTGTGACACTAGATAACATTCTAGATAACATTATAATGCATTATAAGAACAGTCTCAAAAACATAGTTATTCAGCCACAAATAAGTGATGCTGATGTCAATTTGTTAAGTTTTTAAACTTTGAAACTCGTTTGCTGTATTCGCTCTTGTCATATTATTAGGTATTTTATATGTGTGGGAGTGGTGTGCGCGCGCGTGTGTTTGTGTGTGTGTGTGTGTGTGTATGTGTGTGTGTGTGAGGGAGCAAAGGTTGTCATGAGGACCTAGAGGGTCATTGATAAAAAGGTTGGAAATTACTGTGTTCAACAATAACTGGACTCAATCTCTGAGTGTTTGTCTAATGGACAGTGCCCCAGACTATCAGGAGACATCCTGCTTGAACACTTGAGTGTGTTTTTCTCTCTTTAAAAACACCACCCACTGCTTATGGTGCTGCCGTATGGTGGTTGTGGCACTGAACTGTTCTAGCAACAAGGATATGAGTGAGAGAAAGAGAGAGAGAGAGAAACAGAAGAGTCTCTGTGTCGTACAGTAAGATGACGCATGCACCTATTAGTATTCAGCCTATTTTATTTTCTCTGTCCCGTGCTCTCCTACATGGGCAACATCATGAATGAAAAATGAATGGATAAGGTGTTTGGGTGTTGCAAATGTGTTAGTATGGTAACACTTTAGTTTAAGACACAATTATTCGCCATTAATTTGCGGCTTATTAGCATGTATACTAATAGCATACTAGCCATTTGTTAGCCATTACTAATTGATACCTTATTCTGCCTGCAAGATCTTATTCAACCCTTACTAGACCATTAACTAAGAATTCTCCCTTTATAAGCTCCTAATTACCCCTTATTATTATTTTTATCCTGGACGGGCTGCCTTCAGCTCCACAGACGACCCTGACATGATTGATACAGCCTCCAGCTGGCCCCTGGCTTGACTGCGCCTAATGACATGGGGCCATATCCTGGGATTATAATGGGACTCCTATATTATTTTATTTATACCACAATTTTCTTATAATGTGTACCTAATGGAATAAGAGTGGACTAATCACCATCTGAGAGACTGATAACCTGCCCCAGACAGTTGGGTTAGCCCCTTGAGCCGTCAGAACTGCCCAAGGTTTCTCCCTTTACCATAACAAGTAAAAACAAAAAACGCTACTAAGGAGTTTTTCCTTGCCCCTGTTGCTCATTGGGCCTCTTTGCGTTAAAGGTCCACTATGCAACATTTTTCATTTAATTAATCCGTTTCATACTGTTTAGGATGCTTTAAAATGAGTCATTACACGGCAAACGAACGGTGTAGAATGCACCACCGTGGCCTATAGCGGTAGATACAGCACTTGCAATGTTCAGCAGCGCGGACCGCCTCCAATAGAATGCAGTGCAATACAATGCAATACAGCGGTCTTTAGAGGGAGCTTGTGAGAGAAAAAAACAGAATGTTGCTTAGCCCCTATTTAAGCGCTTTGAGACATGCCTTTTGTAAAAATGCGCTATATAAATAAAATTGAATTGAATATTTATTGTTATTACGCAAATTGTTGCACGTGAATTATGATATAAATATGCATGGCTTAGTATGAGGTTTGTAAGGTGGTAGTAACATTGGAACAGCTATTCACTCCTAATAATGCTACCCAAAGATAGTCTATCCATATAGAGCTGAACAGAAAACACTGTGCTAATAAGAGATAGTGAAGTCTTTGTAATGCAGAATATTGTATTTAACCCTTATGTGGTCCCTATGGACTCATTCACATCGGATGTATCATTTTGAGACTTGCTTATTCATAAGCCACAATGTTAGAAAGAAAGGGAAAATTGGGGCGCTATGGCTCATGCGCCATACCATTTTGTTGGCTAATGCGCCATACCATTAATCTGGGGACCCGGGTTGAGTCTGACCAGAGATCATTTCCCAATCCCACCCCATCTCTCTCTCCCACTCGTTTCCTGTCACTCTTCACTGTCCTATACGATACTACTGTCAGGTAAAGTGGGGCTCAAACCTGCAACCTTGCGGTCACCGAACGGCTCCTCTACCACCGGCGCCAACCCGACCCCCCCCCCCAACCACACCCCTGTGGGTGTGAACTGTAGACCACATCCCTTATTATGTGTTCGCGGATCAGAAGAATCCTCCATTAACATAATAAGCATAGTCTTGAGCATCCCACTCTAAACAGGAATATTAAGATTGTGTGATTGAGCTCATGGCCAGATGGAGATGGCTAAACTACAGTCCAGAATAGTTATGGCAGTAGGGAAAGTTGCTCTTGTGTCTGGTGTGTTATCTATGCAGACTGGCCTGGCTGGTCAAGATGTTGCAGGTAAGGTGCAGCCCCATGTTTACAGGATCATCCACTGATCTGTTTGCCCTGTACGTGTATTGCTGCAGTCACATGTTAGGCCAACACTTTTACCGATAAAACAATGTACTTGGCTAATTCAAAACATTTGTGTTGAATAGAGGCGTGCAAATTAATGATATATAAAACATATTAGCTTGGCTTTGCCCACCTATCTGCTCAGTTCAGCTGAGAGAACTGAGCTACCAGAATGGCACCAGAGGTGATATTCAATTCAATTTTATTTTGTTTGGCGCATTTTTACAAAAGGCATGGCAAAGGCTTCACAAAGCGCTTAACACAAAGAGCACCAATGAGCAACAGGGGCAAGGAAAAACTCCCTAGCAGCGTTTTTTGTTTTTACTTGTTATGGTAAAGGAAGAAACCTTGGGTGGTTCTGATGGCTAAAGGGGTTAACCTAACTGCCTAGGGCAGGTTATCAGTCTCTCATATGATATCAGTTTCTAAATGCTGAGTGTCAGTGGTAAATACTGGTAAAAGACATGTAAACATCCTAGAGTGGTACAGTGTGTAAACTGTTTCCTAGCTGCCCATCCATTTTTATGCAAAGGTTAGTGAAAAACGAAGAATGTCATCCATCAGGAATTTCTGATCAATCGGCCTTACTACGATGATGAGTTGGAAACTTCTCTGAGTCTTTTCACAAAATGTCTGGGATACAGTAGATGATAAAACTGGCCAATGAAATATAGTTACTTTCCAATTAATAGTATTTTTATTTTATAAGTTTTGTGTTATGTTAGTAGAGGAGACAGAGTCTGAGAGGGGTTAGGTAATCAGGATCAGCTAAACTCAGTATGACAATAGATTGGAAATTTTGTCTGTCTCTCTTACATGTAAGTAACAGCGTACATAAGCTCCAGTAAAAAGCATTCAAGGAAACTCTGTCTCTTTAAAGATGATTGCTAGGCCTATATAGTTCAGAAACATTATCTTTTACTCTTCATTTCTGTTTACACTAAACTGTCTTTATCTGTGTTGAATAAAAAATCAAGGTGCAGGAATAATGGGAACAGGCCATGGCAGAAATATAACTGTGAATCTGAGCCCAAATGATTCTGCTGGTGTTTATTGTGTGATTCATTTGTGGTCAGCACCACCGGACAGTACACAATGTGTTGGGCAGGAGGATGGCCAGCTATTTTGCTTGCTCTGTATGGTGTTGTGAATGGATTATTGTTAACAGCAATAAAGGGTTAATCAAATCAAATGTAAACCTGCCGTACAAACTCAGCTCAGGATGAGTGTTCTCTCCTTCAGGCAGACAGTACATTGAAGGGGTCTTCAGGTGCATGGAGCTGTCGCAGCAACACATGGCGCTGTTGTATAGCTGTCCTCACATGCTGTGGTCAGCAGTTTCAGTAAATATGGTTTCAAACCATCAGAAATACGGAGTGAGAGAAAGGAAATGAGAGAGAGTTAGTGAATGAGTGAAAAGGAAAAAAAGGAAGTGTGAGTGTGTGAGAAGCTTTCTCATATGAACTCATAGGGATTAAAAGATGTATCCCACCTGTATGAACCAGGGATTGATAGATGTATCCCACCTGTATGGCCTTATGCTTCTCCCATCCAGCAGCTTTTTCCTGCCGTCTTAGCAACGTGGATGCCCAAAATCAGACCAATCGCCGGTCTCGTTAAAGGCCAACCACAGTGCATCAGAGGCAAGTGCTTAAATCGGGCTGCCCATGGAAGTGCCTGCTCATTAAGGTCCAATTAAAGTGACGCACATCAGCTTGCACTGTGTGTGTGTGTGTCTGTGTGTGTTTCCTTCGAGGATCTGTTTAGCGTGTGTATGTTAATTCCCTCTGACATCATCGGGTGCTGTCTCAAGCCTCTCGGGAAGGGACCAGTCGTTGGTGGAAACCCATTTTAAAACAATTACGTTGGATTTACGAGAGCCGCAAATTGCTTGCAGCCTATAGATGCTGTATTTTCCATGCCATAAAAGTGCCATTAGGACAAGCAAAAACAACACTGGAAGAGGGAGGGTTACTTAAACATGCTGTTTTCTGTTTCCGACTGAGAATGGGCAAATTTATTTTATGCTCGAGCCCTGCTGGTTAGCGCCGTTTGATTTCTCAGCAGTTTTATGGCTTTCGTTAATCATTGTCTGTGTGATAGTTGTGGGCAGGTGGGTAGGTGGTTTCTTTTATGGGATTCACAGAAACCTTGTAAAAATCTGTATCTGCGGTACCTATTATGGGTTAACAACTGAAGACTTGCACTTGCACAAAGCACTAATCAGTGTGTGTAGGTGCTCTCCACAGAGTCTGTTGTAAATTGTTTAGAAAGACTCCATTATCATATTACTAATCAACACTGTTCTTTATTAGATTTTCTTAAGTGCATTACATGATTTCATCATACATATTTTATTATTGAGTTTTCCATTGATCTCCAAACATGCCTTTGTAATATTTTTAAATTAATTTAGAGTGAATAGTGATAGATCGATACTTTATTGATCCCCAAGGGTCCCAGCAGCTTAAAAGGGGCAAGGAAGCCTGTGTTTAGTCTGGTGTAAACATCCCCTCTGCTCTCTGTTTTGCGTTAGATAGTTGACAGAGCCTCTATGTAATGAGATGTAATGATTGAGCTTTAATGGTGTTGTTTTCTCAGCAGAGGAGATCCCGTCTAACAGGTTTAACAAGAGCAGAGAGAACAGCAGAGCTGTCAGCGCTACTTCACCTCATCCAGACTTCAGCACCTCTACCATCTTGCTGCCAGTGAACCAGACGACGGCTCCGTGACTGCTGATGCTGCAGCGGCCGTTGTTGCACTGAGGTGGATGTAGTCATCTTAGCAAAAACACTTTCGCAGGGCACCATAGCTCAGTTGGTTAAGGCGCCATACCGTAAATCCGGAGACCCAGGTTTGAGTCTGACCCGTGGCCATTTCCCAATCCTATCCGATCTCTCTCTCCCACTCATTTCCTGTTATTCTCCACTGTCCTATCCAATTAAAGACACAAAGGCCCAAAAATATATTAAAAAAAAAAACTCTTTGGGGGATTATTATTCGATGGCCCTGATGGATGTAGATTACTGTATGGTGCTGTGGCTCTGGCCCTCCTGGCTTTGGAGGGTTACATTTCTGTGTGTTTGAATTCATTAAGCAGGGCTTAAAGTATCCCGGCACCATGCCGGATCTCCGGCGTGCGGCCGTGAGGGTGAAAAATATTTTAGAGCCTGCGCATACAGTTTAATATTTTCGAGCCAATTTATTTCACCTATCAATCATATGAGAGGAACGCAGCTTTAACTAACGTTATCTATCAGAAACAGAGAAGGGCGGGTCCTTGCAATACGGTACGTTTGACACCAGTGCTGAAGCCTAGTCTACATGATACGCGTAGCCTATAACCACCTTGAAAGATATTGGGTTTGCGAATAACCAATCAGAAATAGGCTACGTAGCCTATCAAAAAAATCTATGAAACAATCCAATCACTCATCAAACATTACTGAATGGTTGTAGTTCTCCTAGCCCATAGGCAAATTAGTGTCAACAACTTTCGAAAGCATTAAATCACCTATCAAGAAATCAACGTCACCTAATTACCTTCATCCAACGGAACCTAGAGTCTTAACGTTACGGAAAGAAAGTGTATAATGAAGCGAAAGCAGGCGTCCCTATGAGGTATTTAACAGCAGCACCCGATAAAACAGCAGAAGCCGACGTTTCTGAAATTGTTCACCGCCGAGACTGAACATGACAACATTAGCAGCTTAGGCCTACCTGTGATAACATTAGCAGGTTAGCCCATATTGTGTTCTCTCTAAAGGATTTACTTTGCTCCATGACTTAGTAGGCCTATATAATTTTGGTGTAGGCCTAAACTTAAAAATGGTTAAAATTATCTCTTATATAGGCTACTTAACACTGTAATATAGTTAACTATATTGCCTCAAAAGATAAAGCAGACTGGTTAGCCTATATTCTTTCAGCATATAGCCTACATTTAAAAGAATGCAGCATACTTTTTTTAAATAAAACTAAGATTTTTTTATAGCCTAGTTTAGTTAGAACTATAAGTTTATTTATATAGCGCATTTCATACACAAAGTAGGCAGTTCAATGTGCTTTACAAAGATAAAAATAGTGGATAAAATAAAGTAAGAAAAGAAACAAATAACATTAAAAGTTACACTAAGGGTATAATTAATAACATACAAAGAGTAATAAGTAAAAAAAATTCAAAGAATCAAAGTTTAATAAAGGACAGAAAATAAAAATAATTCTAGAATAAGGATTTTCCCAAATTCACAAATTTCTAACCTACAAATGTGGTGCTATACACCCAGCAAAACAGAAACACTCCTGTATTACAATAGTAGGCCTAAGTAGCCTATAAATAAATGATCCAAGTTAAACACTTTAACTGACAGTAGACAGTAGGGGGGGGAGTCAAAAAGTTCAGGCTCAAGATTTTTTTTTACTTTAACCCCTGATTAAGGCAAGACAGAACAAACAGCATAGAACTTTTCTTGATGGGGTGTGTGTTTGTGCATGCACATGTGTGTTCCCAGCATACGGTTCTGTACTTTCCAATGCATTGCTTGTTCTGCAGGTGTGCATTTCCGGTGAAATGATTGCATCTTAGGCACGTCAATCAACAGTAAGCCTGCCATTGTGTTCATACTTCTTATCAAACCCAAACAACTGAAGCAAAGAGACCAAAGTAATGTCAACATTCAGGAAAGGACAGAGATGATTATCTGCTCAAGCATTTGGGGGAGTCGATCCTTCAGCTCTTAAACAAGCATCCGTTGTTTGCCCATCTGGCATGTGGTCTGTTTGTGTCAGACTGTCAATGGCCGGGTTTCCCAGATTCGATCTTTCTTAAGGACTTAAGAAGGCTCCAAAGAAGGAATCGCTAAGAAGGAGCGTTAAGGTACGGGTGTTTCCCAGATGTGTTCTTAAGTGCCTTCTTAGGAGAATCTTAAGATCAAGCGAAAGAAGGTTCTTAAGAAGCTCTTAACGAGAGCTGTTCACCACGGTGGTGCTGAAACAGAGTCAAATCGATTCAACATCCCTGTGGCATTTCACAGCTACCCTGAATTATACTCATTTAAATGCAGAATGATCCACACAACACATGGTTGAAAAGGAAACCAACGTTTATTGAAAGCATAACGGTGAAGAACCGTGCATGGCAGGCCATAGAGAACATGTCACCCTCCAGCCCATGTGGCCTGCGTGACTGGGTGAGTGTGCGAAAGAGCACTGAGCAGGATGACCCTCACTCACGATGAAGAAAAAGTCCTGTCGGTGCCTGCTTAGCTCTTTGCGACTTCCATTCTCACGTGTGTGTGCCAATATTTATGGGGGTATATGCGCTAATGGGCTTGATTTCTACTTGGATACACATGATGGCACACACACACGTTATCAAAATGAACTTCATGACATCCGCATGCAAACACGCTACTTATGGTTTTCTTTTTATTATTTTTTTTAGTTTCTTTTTATTTTGTTATATATATGGTTATCTCATCACAATGTGAAACTAATTCACAAACTCAGTACTCATCATGGATATCGCCCCTGAGCTTAATTGCACCTGTGTGGTGGGACCACGGTGCGCCGTGAGTGACTTATGCGCTGAGAAAGGGGTGGGTAATCGATTTGCCAGGCATCGATTGACTCTGTTTCAGCACCACCGTGGTGAACAGCTCTCGTTAAGAGCTTCTAAAGAACCTTCTTTCGCTTGATCTTAAGATTCTCCTAAGAAGGCAGTTAAGAACGCATCTGGGAAACACCCGTATCTTAACACTCCTTCTTAGCGATTCCTTCTTTGGAGCCTTCTTAAGTCCTTAAGAAAGATCGAATCTGGGAAACGCGGCCCTTAGCGTTAAGAGCTTCTTAACTAATCTGGGAAACGCGGCCAATGTGTGATTAGAACAGTTTACCGTTGCAAAGCACTCTACACATCAGGTCCTTGACTGTTTTTGAAAGTAGAGTTTGACAGGTGATCTTTTATTATCTTTTATTTAAAGACTAACAAACTACAAGGTTCTTGATGACCATCTAAACTTTCATTCTGAGTTTAGTAAGAAAAAATAACAAAAAGGCAGGTGCAATACTATGTACTTATTTTACTCTCCCAAGAGAAGGAACTACTTTCCCTACTACTTGAAGAAATGTTTTTAGCCTAATGATTCACCAAGCCCTGTATTGAACTGAGCACATGACAATGCCTTCCAACACTCCCAACTTGCTGACAGCAGATTTAGGGATTCATTATGTTAGTTTTTAGGAACAACAATGGTATTCCCGGGTCAATTTGAAATATTTTTTCTTGATTTTCAAATTGTCAAGCGGGTCAATTTGACCCGTAACATAACAGGAGGGTTAAATTCTTTTTGATTGTTCTGACCATGATGAGAGGGTCAATCAGCAAACAGAGGATTGTTGTTGAATTCACAACAAAACAGTAGTGATTCGTTGAATGTATCTGCCCACTGTGGAAAATACATGTCAACTGTGCTAGTTTTCAAACGCTTGCACAAAGCGAACCGTTGTAAGCCCTAATTTTGGTATTACAGCTATGTCTATAATTAGGTAACTACATTTTCTGAGTAGCTTGCCCAACACTGGGTGTGTGTGTAAGTGTGTGTTTGAGTCTGTATGTGTGTGTGTGTGTGTGTTTATGTATGCTGAGTGTGTGTGTGTGTGTGTGTGTGTGCGTGTGTGCTGAGTAAGAGTCTGTGTGTGTACGTGTGTGTGTGTTCTACTTCTTTTGAAGGACCACAAGGAAGCCAAGGACAACAGTGAAATATTTCCCAATAACCAGGCCTCGGCAAATGACCCAAATGTTTTCTCTGGGAGTGAATGACAGCAGATAAACACTGCAGACAAAGGCCCCAAATATATACAGTTATGTCTTTAATACAATTGCTATGAGCACCCGCGTACAGAGCGTTAAACGCCTTCAACAGAAAAAAAGCGCCAGCTGAGTGAGCATTTTAATGCGGCGCTCAGAGCGATGCAAGTTGAAATTGGTTTAACTTTTAGAACACCGCTTGACACGTTACCTTCCAAACAGTCAGTTAGCATAACTGTAACACGGGAGGAGGAACATAGGAGTCGACCTCAAACATGTAATTATATCGATGACAATAATAATATAACATTTTAGGCTGATGTAAAAGTAATGTTACAGTGTTTACAATAGGAAGGAACACGGAAGTGCCCATGACATGTAACTTTGTAACTTAACAAGACGAGCCAGCTATGACTAAGACAAGCGCTCTGGAAGCAAGGTTTTTAGCTCTCTCAGCACAGAAAAAGCATTTGGTGGACACAGGCCCTAAACATTTCAAGTTTTATATACAACTGACCTGCGTGCAATGTCTAGATGCCCCTTTCAGATCTAACTTTAATTTCAATTTTTTTTTGTATAGCGCATTTTACAAAAGACATGTGTCATAGGACACAACAAATAGCACCAATGAGCAAGAGGGGCAAGGAAAAACTCCCTATCATATTTTTGTTTTTGTAACAGTTCAGAAAAGTTTTTTTTTTTGGCAGTTCAGACAACTCAAACAGCTAACCCAACTGCCTAGGGCGGATTTTCAGTTTCTCAGATGGTGATTAGTCCATGGTATTAATACTGTAGGTCTTGACCATAGACTTATCACAGTAATCACAGGATGAAGGCACACTTAAAGAGGGGCTAAGCAACATTCTGTTTTTCTCTCTCACGAGCTCCCTCTAAAGACCGCTGTATAGCATTGTATTGCACTGCATTCTATTGGAGGCGGTCCGCGCTGCTGAACATTGCAAGTGCTGTATCCACCGCTATAGGCCACGGTGGTGCATTCTACACCATTCGTTCGCTGTGTAATGACTCATTTTAGCATCCAAAACAGTATGAAACGGATTAATTAAATGAAAAATGTTGCATAGTGGGCCTTTAAAAAGAAAACCATTGTGTTAATATAGCAACATAATAGTCCCATTATAATCCCAGGATATAGTCCCATATTGTTAGGAGCAGTCAAGCCATAGGGCCAACTGGAAGCTGTGTCAATCATGTCAGGGTCATTTGTGGAGCTGGAGGCAGCCCACCCAGGAGGTTAGAGATGCAGAATCAGGCAGTGAGAGGCAGGGGTGATTTTCAGCAGAGTGGTAGTGGCATGGACCGTGGAGTGGGTTAGGGACTATTCAGGAGGTGAGTGGCGCAAGATCAAGTGTTGGGAGAGAGGAATGATCCTCAGCAGGGTGGCATATTTGGTAGAGTTGGTTGGGCACCATCCAGGAGGTAAGAGGCGCAGGATCAGGCTGTGGAAATCAGGGATGCCTCTCAGCAGGGTGGTAATGGCATGGAAAGCCAGAAGAGAGAGATGAGTTAAAACAGTCTTCATCAGATTTCAGAGATTGTTTGTGTTATATTGCATGTGCATGCATGTACAAATGTAGGCTAAATAGGGAGGGAGGGAGAAGTGGAGAAGGAAGAGAGACAGAGTGAAAATTGTACGGCTTGACAGATGAGTGGTTTTGTAGCGGCATTACGCTATAAGCATATAACTAAGGTATGATGTATGGCAAGCTAACACCACGACAGGAATGGTCAGTGGCCACTAAGCCCTGGACAAATGCTTACACTTGTGTAGATTAGTATGGTTAAGTAGGCACAAATTACAGATCCATAAATTACTTGGCTGAGTCCCCTACATTTCCCCTAAATTCCCCTGAGTCCCCTAAATTCAAATTACTGATGCTGACTTACAAAGTGCTTAGAGGATCTGCCCCTTTTTATCTAAGCGCTCTCATAAAAGCTCAGGCTTCCCCCCGACAACTCCGGTCCTCCAATGACTGTCGACTGGCAGTCCCGGCACCTCGCCCAAGGCAATCCAGACTCTTCTCATGTGTTGTCCCACGCTGGTGGAATGACCTACCAAAAACAATAAGAACAGGGCCATCTCTGGAGGCCTTCAAAAAGCTCTTAAAGACCCAGCTATTCAGAGAACATCTTCTATCCTAGCACTAAAATGAACTGAAGCACTATCCCCTAGCACTATGCTCCTTAAGGTTTCTGCTGTAGCTTGATTGTTATCCTCGTTTTGTAAGTCGCTTTGGATAAAAGCGTCTGCTAAATGCATAAATGTAAATGTAAATGTACATTCTGATAAGAGTTGATGCACCAATTAAAATCATTCACATTAAATGTTGTCTAAATAATTTACAGCATTATGTTAAGGTACTAAATGTCTGCTGCCTGACACAAGTTTTAGAAAAGTAAAAAAGTAGAAAAAAGTATAAATCCCCACTGAAGGCAAATGCAAAATAAGAAATAAGATCCAAATGCTCTGTGTCTACAGTGCATGATCACATTATCACCACCTGACAAAGCCCCACCAGAGGTTTGAAGTGATTAACGTCCCCTGCAACCCAGTGACCTTATGTATTCGGGGGGACTAGTTGAAAGATGTGGGTGGGTGTCGCTGTAGACGTGTGGGCACTTTTGGCAGAAGAGTCTTATAATCCAGTGCTGTTTAAAGAACATTTTAAAAGGTCATACAAGAAGGCCTATTATTAAAAGGCATGCAAGGCTGCTTCCTTTTCTCACTCAATCTTTCTGTCTTGCTGAACTCTCTTCTTTTTCAAACAGTAATGACTGCTGCAGGTTGCGGAGACCCTTAACTCCTCTGCCAGTCCAGGAAGTATTTGTTGTTGGAACAGCCAAATAATCAGAATAGTTTTTTGCTGAACAGGTTTTTTTTTTAAAGGTATCTGCAACAGACTCAATTTGTGCTTCTTTTCTGAGGTGGGGTGTGGGGTGGCATGTCTGTGGCGTTGGCAAATAAAAATGCTGGGCATGTACATTTTCTTCATGCTTTTCTGTCCATGTCTGAAGAGCTGTGGTCAGGGAGACTGGCGACATCCATCACAAGCTGGGGTGCTTCTCATATTTGGGGCCTTTGTCTGCAGTGTTTATCTGCTGTCCTCAGGACTCCATTCACTCCCAGAGAAAACATTTGGGTCATTCGCCGAGGCCTGGTTATTGGGAAATATTTCACTGTTGTCCTTGGCTTCCTTGTGGTCCTTCAAAAGAAGTAGAACACACACACACGTACACACACAGACTTTTACTCAGCACACACGCACACACACACACACACACACTCAGCATACATAAACACACACACACACACACACACATACAGACTCAAACACACACTTACACACACACCCAGTGTTGGGCAAGCTACTCAGAAAATGTAGTTACCTAAGCTACCAGTTACTCCACATTAGATGAAGCTTCACTACACCAAAGCTACCTGAAGACCAAATGTAGTAAGCTAAGTCACAAAACAATTGACAGAAGTAGTTTAACTACACGTGATCTACTTTTTATGTACAAAAAAGCCTATAATAATAAATGATACAGCCTTCTTCTAAGATTCTATTACTGATGAAACTAACAGCTCTCTCAACAGCTACACAATACTGATTACATTATACTGATATATGTACAACTGATAGTGTAATGTGACCATATATTGTAGACATTTATTACTGTAATTATGGCACCACTGACCAGTGCTTTTCTATGTACAGTGTAGAAGATTTCCTGCTGTGACAACATGGCCAAACAAATAGCTAAACTACTGAAAAGCTGAAAGCTGAAATTTTGTTAAACTAGTAGCTTCGCTACTTGCAGTGAAGCTAGTGCCCATCACACACACCATACACACACTCACACAGATTTTTTATTACACTCCAAAAAAATATAAACGCAACAACTTTGGGCAGTATAAGGTACACCTGTGCACTACTCATGATGTCAGACAAGCATCTTGATGTGGCACACCTGTGAGGTGGGATGGATTACCTCAGCAAAGCAGAAGTGCTCACTATCACACATTTAGACTGATTTGTGAACAATGTTTGAGAGAAATGGTAATATTGTGTATCTGGAATGAATTTTAGATATTTGAGTCCATCTCATGAAAAATCGGAGCAGAAACAAAGGTGTTGCGTTTATATTTTTGTTGAGTGTATTTACATGGATGAGTGGAGGAATCCACAGCCCGCTACTGTAGTGAAAACCATCAAAGGGCACTCGCTTCGGCACATGCATGCTCATTCATTCTGTGACATATAGTACATGGCATTTCAGCTCATTCATTCAGTCAGTCACATAGTACAGTACATGGCCATTCATGTGCTTCACTCCTTAGTTTGTCCCCTAATTCCCGATTCTACAGTATCACAATTCTAGGCCATTGTCTTGCGCTTGTCTGCATATTGCACTATTGATCTCATCCTTTGCACATCTTCATATCTGTTATTTGCTGTGATTGTGACTTTTCTGGCAGTAAATATGTAGATTGCACTCAGGATTTGCACATTTGACTCATGTTAACCAAAGAAGAAAATCAAGGACATCAGCCTAAATTTTCCTTAGAAACTGAGGACATTCCTGCGTCTGTCATTAACATTGAAATACTGCCAAAATTTGAAATACTAACAAACGTTTTAGCATGAAAAGTTATGAAGCAATTGAACTTGTATTATTACCAGGGTCAGATTTAGCCAGCCAAACACCGCCTAGTGCTTCTGGTCAATTTTATTTACCTCCACCAACTAGTCAGGGAACTAATGATTAGCTTCCGTTCGCTCTGAATAGAAATCGTATCGGCCAGTCAGCGAACAGATTGGGGGCTGAAGGCGATGACGTTAAACTCTAGCGCTCAATCTGAAATTTCTGGTGTAGTTTGAGCAGCACTGAACGAAGCTGAAGAGATGGATGTCGGCGAAACTATACGCTCTGTTTTGGAAACGATTCCTGACATTAAGGAGTTAAAGCCAGAACAAGCAAGTGAAACGAAGTGAAAGCGGCTGATCAAGTCAGGCTATTTAGCACCTTGGTTAGCTGGCATAGTTGGCTTAGTTAGTTCATTGACGTAACAATTTCTAACTAGCCTAACGTTTCAGCAATTGAAAATTAAAGTGAAGTCATAGGAGATATAGGTTGGACTGAGCTGAAAACCGAAGGGGAAAGCAGGAAAACGTTACGATGCTAATGTATCCTCGGTTCTCTGAGTGAGAAGCCGAAACGTACGAATGGATGATGCCTATCATCTCCTACTTTTTCTGAAGTCAACTTTAACCAACCCTTTGAAAAAAGGGCAGTAAGTGCTCTGACGTGCGCAGGCAACTACTTAGACAGCCCTGCGTGACGTCAGAAAGTCAATATATTGACTGCGCTTACGCTTCAGGTCCTCTTTGCAAACTCGCCAGCGTCGGCGACTTGAGGCCCGAAGCGTACGTTTCGGCTTCTCACTCAGAGAACCGAGGATACGTTAGTATCCGTAACGTTCTCTTTAGTTTCGAAGCCGAAACGTACGAATGGATCACTACAACCAAGCCTCAAGAGCCTTTCACCTAGGAGCCCGAGGTGGAAAGACCCACGGGACACAGAGAACACTCTCTGCTACGCCCGGCCTGGTGACGTCCAGTGCGTAAAAACGCACGAAGGTGTTGCCTGAGGCCCACGACGCGCTCAGGCAGATATCCTGCATTGGGACGCCTTTCCAGAAGGCCCAAGATGCCGCCACTCCACGGGTGGAGTGCGCCCTGACATGCGCAGGCGGAGGAACACCCACCGCCTCATATGCCAGATGTATGGCCTCAGTAAGCCAATGCGACATGCATTGGGTAGACAAGACCTGACCCTTGGCACGTCCGCCATGGCAGACAAACAACTGGTTCGTCTTCCTGATGCTCTGCGTACGCGTTAAATAGGCACGAAGCGCTCTGACCGGGCACAGAGTGACGGGCACAGAACCTCCCGTCTCAGGTAGGGCTGAGAGCTCGATGACCCTCGAACGAGGGTCAGTAGACAGCACTTTAGGGCGAGAAAAGGGATTTGGTCGCAGCGTCGGGACTGACTGACAGAGCAGTCAGGTCGCTAACGCGCTTCACCGAGACCAGAGTGAGCAGAAGCGCAGTCTTAAGGGAAAGCATCTTTAGACGGCACTCGACAGAGGGTCAAAGGGCGTAAGAGCCAGTCCGCGTAGGACAGTGGCCAGGTCCCAAGTAGGGGCCGAACGTGTGGAAGAGGGGCGAAGCCGCCTGACGCCCTACATGAAGCGCGACACAAGGGGGTGTGCGCCTGGGGAAACGCCAGCATAGCCAACATGGCATGCTGAAATAGCTGCGAGATAGCAGGGTGTACAACCCTGATCAAACAGGTGTTGCAGAAACGCAAGCACCTCACCAATAGGGCAGACTAGAGGATCACAGCCTCTGTCTCTGCACCATGTGCTGAACACGCGCCACTTTAGTGTATACAACGACCTAGTGGACGTAGCTCTAGCAGCCTGAACAGTCTCTACAACTGCGGCTGACAGGCCGCGCTCTAGGAGACGCGCCCGTTCAGGGGCCAAGCCGTCAGTCTCCACGCTTCCGGCCTGGGGTGCCACAGCGACCCGCGGGCCTGGGATAGGAGATCCCTCCTCGCTGGGAGGGTCCACGGCTGGCCGTCCAGCATCGAGACCAGATCTGAGAACCAGCTCTGAGATGGCCAATGGGGGGCGATCAGGATCACCCTGTGTGCCCCTGCTCTGATCCTGGCCAATACCTGACGCATCAGAGGAAGTGGGGGAAAAGCATAGAGCAGACGTTGCGGCCACGGATGTGCCAGCGCGTCCGACCCTAGCGGCGCATCTCGTTCCAGTGAAAACCACGCTGGACAGTGAGTGTTCTCGCTCGAGGCGAAAAGATCGACTCATGCCCGCCCGAAGTGGGACCAGAGGCTGTGCACCACGGCTGGGCAGAGGCGCCAGTCGGTTGCACGCGGAATACCCCTAGAAAGGAGGTCCACGCCTGTGTTGCGTACACCAGGCAAGTGCAACGCCCTGATTGACAGGAAGTGGCGGGAGGCCCAGGTGAGCAGCTTGTACGCCAGGCGAAACAGGTCGGAAGAGCGCGTGCCGCCCTGGCGATTGAGGTAAGCCACTACTGTGGTGTTGTCTGTATGCACTAGAATGTGTTCTCCTCTGAGAAGAGGGAGAAACTCAGCCGGCCTTGGACGCGTCGGTGGTTAGCGTCATGCGTCTGGTTACAGCGCCAAGCGCGCCGCCTCTGGTGAAGGACGACGGCCTGCGCCAATTCGCTAGGGCTAGCCACATGCGTCTGGATACAAAGATCCGACGGGCGGGGTTCGACCTGGAGGACACACCCAGTTCCGCTAAGGTGAGCTGCAGCAGGCGTAAGTGTAGAAGGCAGAGTGGGACAGCGCCACCCGCGGCGCACAGGAGGCCCGTCAGTCTGAGACACAGCCTGGTCGAAACGCAGGCACCTAGTTTGAAGTGGCGTAGACATGCCCTGACGTCCTGTAGTCTCTTGGGAGTGAGCGTCGCTCTCATTGAGGGTGAGTCAGCCTCACGCCCAAGAACTCGACCTCCTGAGAGGGAGAGAGCATGCACTTGTTCAGGTTTACTATGAAACCCAGATCGTGCAGGTGACGCAAAACAGTGTGAACCTGTGACGCTAGGAGCTGTCTGGAACCCGCCAGCAGCATCCAGTCGTCCAAGTAATTGAAAAGTCTGATACCCTGTGCGCGCAGAGGAGCGATCGCCGCCTCCACGCACTTGGTGAAGCACCGAGATGCTAGAGACAGACCGAAAGGGAGGGCTGTGTACTCGTAAGCTCCGCCCTCGAAGGCAAAGCGTAGAAAACGCCTGTGCTTTGGGACTATGCCTATGTGGAAATAGGCATCCTGAAGGTCTGTGATGACCAGTAATCCCCCTGGCAGACTGATTCCGCCACCATACGCCCCGTGAGCATGCGAAACGTGAGAGGCTTGAGCGAAGCATAGAGCGCTCTGACATCTAGAATAGCGCGAAAAGCGTCCGACTTTTTGGGCACAAGGAAGTACGTACTGTAACGACCTGCGCGCGCGAGCGTCGGATCTACGCGCTGAATAGTTGAGGGCACCACTGACTCCATGACACCTCTGAAGGGGGGGTGGCCACCTGAATTGTAGTTGATAGCCTTTCAACACTGTTGAAAGAACCCAACGTAACGTCGTGCACATCTCCCAATTCTGCCTGAGCAGAGAGGCGCGATGAGGAGGCAGCAAAGACAAACGAAGTGCTATGCTGCCCCCCAGTGGCACTAAAGGAGCCGAGGTCAGTGACTGAGGCTGTCCGCGAATCTGAAGAGCGTTCGACTGACAGGGCAGACACTCGTCGTAGTGCGGAGGCTGAGGGCAAGGCGACCGTGTGTGAGACCCACTGGCGCTCATGCGTGGCTGGCGAGCCGCGCACATCACCCGCGGCGCCCCGTAGGGCGGCCGACCTGGAGCGCGCATCAGCGACGTCCGTGTAGAAGGGGGAGAAGTCTCTCGGCCGTGCGATGGCAGATGCGTCTGACTGAGCAGACAGCTCCGCCCGCACCTGGGCGATAAATTGACCGACAGAGGCGAGGGCGGGGAATGAGGCTGGGGAGCGCTTCTCGACCGCGAACGGCTCCGACGCGCCGCACGCCCACTGCTCAGGGGCGAGTGGGTCAGAGGATGCGGAGGTCGCGATGTCAGTAGTAGCCCTGGCGCCACCTGGGCGCCGCTGGGGCATGACATCACGCAAGGTGCAGAGCGCACGCCGTGCGTAAGCTGATAGTGGGCGGACTGTTCTGCTCGCACCTTGGCAATGAAACGACTAACCGAGGCGGCGAGGGCGGCGAGAGAAGCTGAAGAGCGCTCTCTGTTCGCGGCCGTCTCAGATGCGTCACAGGACCATTGCCCGGAGGCGAATGGCTGGGTAACCCGTGAGTCTGCGAGAAGCAAGACATACAGCGGCGAGAGAGGCTGAAGAACGCCCTCTGATCGCGACCGTCTCCAACGCGGCGCTCATCCATTGCCCGGGGGCGAATGGGTTGGGCAACGCGTCAGACCGTAAGAAGTGTGTGTGCTCAGTGCTGATGAATAAGGCAAACTCAGCGCCCACGAGGGCGCGAGAGCAGAGAGACTTGCCGAAGCGGGGGAAGCGTTATGAGCTGAGGGCTGCAGAACGAAAACCTGTGCCTTTTAAGCACTCGGCAGAGCGGACAACGGGCAGGAGCCACGTGACATAGCCTGCCGCACGCCGATCTTTGAGATGATAGGCATCATCCATTCGTACGTTTCGGCTTCAAAACGAAAGAGAACTGGTAGATCTAATGGCTTACACTTTTAGGCTGCCATGAAGATAGCTAACTTCATAAAGTTGTTTTACCCACCTCGGTTAAACTGGCCCATGACGGTAATGTTGTTTTGGTAGACTTTCGAGACTTTTTTTTTTGATGGTTTCGATGGTGTCGGTTCTCTGTCCCTTTTTTCAAGAGACGATTAACTTTGTCCAGTGTCCGATGCCTCCTGTTTTCTCCAAGTGGTTTGTCCATGTTGTTCTGTATTCTACTGTTCTTTTTAGTAATGTTGATCTAGTCATGTTGTTTTGTTGATTTGCTTCTTATCATCCTGTGTACACTGTAATATGTTGTGTGTGGTTTTTTAAGCTGCTGGGACCTTGAATTTCCCCTTGGGGATCAATAAAGTATCTATCTATTTATCTATCTATCTTGTATCTGTAATCGGACAACTACTTTATAGCATTTAGTGCACATTTTACTTGAGCGAAGCGGTGTACTGCTCAGAACCAGCCCGAGTTTAGATAGCTGATTACTTATGTTTTCATCCTTTGACTTGCTGTCAAATATCAACTTTGATTTTGATATTGTTTGATTCATAGATTCATACTACATCAGCTGACAGAAACTCACAATTGGGCAATTAGCAGGTAAGCAGAAACTCTGGACTGAGAATCACCAGCTCCTCCCACTGTTAGGCCTTTTCTTTGTCTGGTCTCTTGGTGGGTGGTCTCAGCGGGTGCAATTAGCAACTGACCTGCATATCCATAGTGATCTTCCCTGGAGCGCCAGCACTTGTGTTCAGCCCTTCTCTTGTGCAGACATTTGAAGGTAAAGACATATGTGTCAACCTGTGCGTATCAACCGAGCAGGGGCTCTGAGCATAGCAAAAAAAAAAAAAAATCCATCCAATCGGTCAGCATGTGTCTCTACCCAATCCCTACATGGTCCGGATCTCGCAGGAGGAATCGCTTTGTCAGAAGACGTCGCAATCAAGGTGACCTCCGGTTGCTAAAGCAAGCCTCTGAGAATCACTCTGCACTCTCAATAGGACTCTGGAATTGTCAGTCGGCCGTCAACAAAGCGGACTTTATCTCTGCCTATGCTAAACACTTAGCCTTAGACGTCCTGGTCCTCACCGAAACATGGATCAAACCTGGAAACAATGCAACCCCAGCGGCACTTTCTGTCAACCACACTTTCTCCCACACCTCTCGTCCAGCCGGACGGGGCGGTGGGACAGGCCTGCTCATCTCCAACAACTGGGAATACAACCAACTGATACCCGCAGCTACATACAACTCCTTTGAATACCATGCCACACTGGTGACAGCACCGGTCAAAATCTACCTGGTTGATATGTATCGCCCTCCTGGCCAACTAGGAGACTTCTTAGACGAGTTTGATACACTGCTCTCATCCATTCCTGAGCACGACTGCCCCTTGCTTGTCCTTGGCGATATGAATCTACATCTGGACAACCCAAGCTCTTCTGACTTCCTCTCACTCATCCATTCCTTTAATCTACAGCTGGTTCATAGTCCTCCAACTCACAAAGCAGGCAAGGTACTGGATCTTGTACTTGTCCGCAACTGCTCTACGGAATCCCTGACTATAACACCTCTGCACCTCTCGGACCACTACTTCATTCAGTTCAGCTTACGCCTCCCTGTAGTATCTCGGACCATCCCTCCTCTGGTATCGTTCCGCCGCAATCTCCGCAATCTCTCTCCCTCTCACTTTGCTTCTCTTGCTGCCTCGGCTCTTCCACCAGCAGGTACATTCTCCTCACTTGAGGTCAATGATGCCGCTGAGTCTCTGTGCTCTACCCTGACGATGTGTCTTGATAGGCTATGTCCCCTATCCACCAAACCGGCTCGGCCCTCCCAACCGCATCCTTGGCTTGATGATTCCATCCGTCGACAGCGTACAAACCTCAGAGCTGCTGAAAGGCAATGGCGCAAATCAAGAAATCTTTCTGACTTAAACAGGTTCCAGGCACTGCTCTCTTCCTTCTCATCTGATGTCACTGCTGCAAAGAAAGCTTTCTATAATGACAAAATTCAAAACGCCACGGGAAACCAGGAGACTATTCTCAACCTTCAAAACTTTACTCAACCCCCCACCACCACCTCCTGCTACCAATCTGACAGCTGATTCTTTTGCTTCTTTCTTCAACAACAAAGTAGCTGCTATCAGTAGGCGGTTCTCTGAACCAACTGCAAAGGCTACAACTGGACCACATACTAGCGGCAGCACCTCCGATTGCAATAGTCCTGAAATGGATGTGTCTAAACTTCTCACTTGCAGCCGTCCTACAACATGCCCTCTGGACCCGATTCCAACCAACCTCTTTCAATCCATAGCTCCAACTATCACACCAGCTATCACACATGTGATCAACGCTTCACTATCAACAGGAATCTTCCCTTCTGCATTCAAGTATGCTCAGGTAACACCTCTACTCAAAAAACCCTCTCTTGCTCCCGACCAGGTGGGAAACTACAGGCCGGTCTCTCTCCTTCCGTTCCTTGCTAAAACTATTGAAAGAGCAGTATTCAAACAGGTTACTGAATTCTTGAGCCAACAGAATCTACTCGACCACAACCAATCTGGCTTTAAGAGCGGCCACTCCACTGAAACAGCTCTACTATCTGTGGTTGAAGCCTTAAAAGAAGCCAGAGCGGAATCAAGGTCATCTGTACTCATCCTGCTTGACCTGTCAGCTGCGTTTGATACGGTAAACCACAGTATTCTATTGTCTATACTGTCAAACATGGGCATCAAGGGTGATGCATTCTGCTGGTTCGAATCCTACCTCACTGGGCGACTGTTCAAAGTGTCCTGGCTAGGACAAACCTCTGCGCCTTACCACCTTGCTACTGGAGTGCCCCAAGGATCTGTGTTGGGCCCCCTTCTTTTCTCCATCTATACCACTTCTTTGGGCCAAATCATCCGCCAGCACGGCTTCTCTTACCACTGCTATGCCGATGATACCCAGCTCTATCTGCCTCTATCTGAGGATCTGCCCCTTTTTATCGAAGCGCTCTCATAATTATGCTCTCATAAATCCCCGGCACCTCGCCCAAGGCAATCCAGACTCTTCTCATGTGTCGTCCCACGCTGGTGGAATGACCTACCCAAAACAATCAGAACAGGGCCATCTCTGGAGGCCTTCAAAAAGCTCTTAAAGACCCAGGTATTCAGAGAACATCTTCTATCCTAGCGCTAAAATGAACTGAAGCACTATCCCCTAGCACTAT
>JAGFZM010000247.1:139151-155445 GCA_017657215.1 Limnothrissa miodon | reverse complement strand
GTATACAATAAAGAAACAAACATAAAAATATATAATAGCATTGTATTTATTATTATAATATGACAGTGGTAGCCTATCCCACACACAAACCAACCGTTGTCACAGCCACACCCCCCGCCCCCTTGTCCCGATTTTTTTCAGATCAAATGTGGCAACCCTAGTGGTGGCAGCCCTCCCAGCAGTTTTTGCCCAGGAAATGCAATCGAGTTGTGTTTACAATCTTGCAGTGTGTTTAGAGCCAAAACGTGCTTTAGTTCAGTTGGTTCAAGTGTATTTTTATGGGCTGTATCTTTAAATTGTAAACATGCGATCTTGCTGTCTCTGTGATTTTCTGTGTCTTTTGCAAATCACTACGCTTGTTTGGGTTGAGTTTTGCTAATTGTGTGTTACTTTATATTTATCTGAGAAATTCATACCTGAATGTGTTGTCAAGCTGCAAATAGATATTCACTTTCTTAAAACCATCCATCCATACAGTGCTTGTAAATTTGGTGATAATGTATTCATCAAGACCTGGATCTGCTGAGCTCCTGGCTTTCAGGGAGCTCTTAATGGTGCCCTCTGGTCAGTTGCCAGTTTTTGCAGTATTTTGTTCTCTTCTCAGCTGCAGCTCCTTCAGGACGTCAGCCTTGTCTGCCAGGTAGTGTTTTTCCTTTTTGCCCCTTTCTCTCTCTCTCACTCACACACACACACACACTTTCTCTCTCTCTCTCTCTCTCTCTCTCTCTCTCTCTCTCTCTCTGAAAGTCCACAAAGAACTTTTTGCTCTCTTTCTCTAGTGTTGAGATCTAAGATTCAGTCAGATAATGGTTGATTTACTAGAGGTCTACTAAGGTCAATGTGCAACATGTAACCATAGCAAAGGTGCTAACAAGCTTGAGACCAGTTCTAGCCACAGAAGCTGATTGAGCAGGAACATTGAATTACTGTGCATACAGCCAATTGAGGTATTTACCAAAGGATCACAGACATAATCCCTGAAAAAGTAAACAAGGTCAAAGAGTACATGTACATGACACACAACCTGCGTGGTTGTGGTTGGCTTTCAAAGAAGTCCTTGGCAAATTGAGTGGTCCTGTAGACATACAGTACCTTGCATGTTTGTTTGTATGCCCCAACCAAACAAATAGGGTTTATTAGTTCCGTATGGCCCTCAGTCCATGGAGGTCTGCGGTGGAAAAAGCTTGCTTCTGGTACAGTACATTAGCTCCCAGAAATGTTCATCAGATTAGGCCATGCAGGAAGCCCTCAGACCCTTGTGGCCCCACATTTCTCTCTTCCTTTTTCTCTACTGCTCTCTTTCTCTCTCTCTTACCCCCTCTCTCTATCTCTTTCCCTCTGTCTTTTTCTATCTCCCTCCCTCTCTTTCTCTCTCTCTTTCTGAATATACCTCATACCACTAAGTAAACACTGAGAGCCATTCACTAGACTGAGAGGGGTGGGAACAACAGGCCAAGAAGTTCACATCCAATTTTTGTTCTAGTAAACAATGAATTCTACCAAAGAAACGGCACCAGCCCTTGATTTATCAAATGCATTTGATAAATCATAGTATACATAACATAGTATGAGCTCTATATATGTGATACAACATTCAATAATGTTCACATTTTTATGACAATAAAGAATCTTAGAGTATACATCATTACATTTGAGGAAATTACAGTTTAAGGATCTGAAAATCACATAAATAGTTAATTCTTACACATAAATAGTTTATTCACTTCCAATTGTGTGTCAAGGTGCATTGTTCTTTTCTTGATTTATCATAACTGACATAGGCAAGGTTAGACTCTCATGACCTTTTTGAAGTCTATTTTATGTTATGCCTTGTCGTGTGACGTCCAAAAGATGTTCAATTATTTAACTGGTGCTGTTGCAGTTGACAGCATGATAGGCTACCAAGGGTATGCTTCCTACTAAAAGACTGAACCTGAGGTGAAGCAGGGTGCATTGCACTGTTGTTATAGTTTTTCATCAGTACATGAACGCTAATCACTATAAGGGACTGGACAAGTATAGACAAAGAGAAGTTTGCTTTACGTGTGTGTTAAATTTGCAGTCACTGTAAAAAAAAAAACACACGAGTGCATGAAAAAAAATGTGTGAACTTGCAGATTGAAATTTTCACCTGTGGAAAATATTCACACACTTGAAGAAAAATATTAATAAATTTGTAGATTGATATTTGCATGAATAGAGTGACATTCACAATGACAGATACTACAAATCAGCGACCGCAACTTTCAAATCTGCGCGCCTTGACTTTTGCTACACATCTTGCGATGAGCATGTTGCAAAACCAATTTGCACTTGGGGAGATTGTGGGTAGGGGTGTGGGAAGGGGGAGGGTTCAGAAGGGGAGGATAGGCCAACGCTACTTTTGGGTCATCGAAGGTTATTAACGCCCCTTTTTAGGGGAAAACAAACTGATTCCCCCTGAGACCGGTGTAACAAGCCAACAAGGTTTCTATAACTTCTTCTTCTTTAGTGGAAAATGTCATACACGCTCTCTTTGCCCACCGAGGACCGTGTGCGGCATTTAAAGAAGATAGATGACACTGGATTAAAAAAAATGTCCCTTTGAAATATCAGAAAACTGGATTAATGACCCCACGCAATGGCCAAATATTGACTACTCTGACATCTATCACCATCTCGTTGAATCACCAAGTAATTCTGTTATCATGAGACCAACATCTATATACAACTATTAGAGAGATAACGAGGTACTATAGGTAGTTCACTTGATAAAATCATGTTTCGCTTGATTAACGTAATTGACATCATTTTTGTTGTAGCCGGATTAATTAGAAAGTCTATGAAACGGCTAACTAGGGCAGACCTGTTAGACACCAACAGACATTTGTTTGTTCATAATTTCTGGCTGGTGCTGTAGATCTCGGTCACTGCCGTCTTGAAATTAAATCACAATAAGTCGATTGACGAACAGATAGAACAGGGGAACAGATTGAAAATTATATTCTGTTGAAGTGCTTGGATTTCATCTGAAAATATATGGTGACTATCTACATGAGCACTAAAGCATCAACAAATGATGAAACTTAAAAGAGTTTGACCAAAGACATTTATTAAATTGTAGCTCATCAATCGACTTATCGTGATTTAATTTCAATATGGAGGTGACCAGGAGAAGGTACTGTCTTTATAAACTGTCTTTTTAATAAAGTACCTGTACACTTTCAAAATTCTCATTGTCTCGTTTTAAATGTCAGGGCCCTCAGAAGTCTACCAATGAAGTGCGGAGTTACTTTGAACCTTGTTAATGGTGTAAAAATAGCGATTTAGCTGCATAGGCAAAGTGATGCCCTATAGCTAGCAGTGTAAGGTTAATGAAAGCTTTGGCTAAAACGGTTTAATGTGGAATGCTGGGGGTGAACGGAGGTGGGTATTGGATATATGTTTGTACTCTGTAACATCTTTCAGTACAGTCCAGGTCCAAATCACACCGGCCTTCTCCTTCAAGGTATCCAATGGACAGTACCAAAACTTCAACACTGTCTCCCGGCTCCTTCTACATGTAAATTTCAAGCTAGAAATGGCTGGGCTGAAACAGGCCAATCTGAAACAAGGTGCTTATTGACGTCGGCACCGATAAGATACACCTCTGTTATTTGCGCGGTCCAACCAAAGATTGTTTGGACCCGTCTCTGGTCCAATCCCCTGTTCCTTAATGAATTTGCCAGGTGGGGCGGGAAATACGAATTGTTTTGTTCTAGCCCAGGTTGAAAAGAAATGTACTTAAGTTGTATTTTCCGTGCATGTACTCATTGAACTTTTAGTATGCCATTGAAGTACAAACTTAAATGTGTTATTTTGGAACAGCTATTAGTGTGAAGTGCAGTTTAAGTTATTAAACATAACTTAAATTTACATTAAATACACTCATTTGTACTAAAATTGAACCACTAATAATGTCTTTTATTGTACTAATATAGTCTTTGTCAGATTACACTTTAAATACATTAAAAATGTAATTGAAAGAGGTGTGTTAACACTGAAAACTATACTATTGAAAACATAAAATTATGTAGATCTTCAAATAAGTGTTGAATAAATAAATTTCAATAAATATGCTGAAATGTAACTCAAAGTATGCTTACATTTTGACATATTTTTAAAATGCAGAACAAAGTAGGGTTTAATTACACTATAGTGACAGTGTACTTTGTGATACCATACTTAAGTACACTAAAGGGATATACTTAAAAAATATAAACGTATTGCAAACATATTTTTTTGATTTCTAACATATTTTTAGTACATTTAAGAGCACTTCTCGAGACCTGTTAGAACACGTTTTTTGACCATCAGAAATTGTTCTTTGAGGCTCAATAATAGCGTGTGCAGATTTGTGCTTCTGAAAGTGACCCAGGAACTAAAGCATCTTATACAGGCTCATTTCAAAGGGTTAGAACGAAACGATTTGTATTTCCCGAAGCAACAGTGGGTTGGAGCAGAGACGGTTCCAAACGATCTTTGGTTGGACCATGCAAATGAAGGAGGTGTATCTTAGTGAGGCGACGTATGCTCGCACCTCTTTTCAGATTGGCCCATTTCAGCCTTTCTAGTTTGAAAGTTACATGTAGAAGGAGGTGGGAGACGGTGTTGAAGTTTTGCTATGGATCCATCCATTGGATACCTTAAGCTACCTAAATTCAACAATAACATGCATTCTATAACCCCTTTAATAAAGCCTAGGCTTTGAATAGTGATTTCACACCTTCTTCAAATAACGTGTGTGTGTGTGCGTGTATTTTAAATGCACCAGGTCATGCCAAACAGCACACACTTAGAACAGCAAAACTGGAAATATAAACGAGACATATATACAGTAAGCAACCTTAAAGTGTTTGAGAAATCTGATGGGATGATTCCTGCGGGAAGCCTCCCAACCTTCTACCTCTCTCTATATAAGAGGAGGTAGAATGTTGGGAGATTTTGGAACTTCATGACAAATGAGTGGATATGAGAGTATGAAATATTTAGGACTGAAAGAAACAAACACATTTGCGAAACCCAACCTGTCCCAAGAGTCTCCCGCTTGCGTTTACCATAAATTACTCAGCTGGAAAAATGACAAGGAGGAAACCTTGCAAAGTTAGTTAGAATTGATCAAAGGTGAGGGGAGGGTGGAATATCACACAGTGCACCGTCAGCAGCCGCGAGTGAAGCGAATCCTCCACCTGGACAGCTGTCAGCCTCTCAGTCCTCCATCAAGGCTGATCAGCAGGGTTGCTCAAAGCAGCAAACAATGCAAAGACTCTCACAGCAATCTCACAGCACTCAGTGAACGTTTCGTATTTGCATGTGCATATATGTATATGTGTTTCTATGTACATGTATGAGAGAGAGAGAGAGAAAGAGAGAGTGAGTGAGAATACTGGCTTGGAAACTCAGCTCTCTGGCCCCTGGACTACAAGTTGTTACAACTCTGCTGATGCTGCAAGTGATTAACATATATATGGGAGATTCTTTACACCTGAGATTTTAAGCATTTTAAAGCTTCTTGTGCTTCTGGGGGGCTATAAAAATGTGTAATCAAAATCGGACGCAAGGTCCCACATTTTTGTCTTTTTCATTACTTTTTTCCCTTTCTAGAACAGATTTAGGTGTAAATGGAAACAGAGTGTACCTAAACTGTGAAAGCACCTCTGTGCTTACTCAGACTCCTCTGAATCCATTATGTGCAGCCATTTCCTGAATCCTCTGTCTCATCAGATTTTACAGTGACCACAAAAGTATTAAGAAAAATAATATGTCCTAAATGTGCTAAAACATAAACTTAAACAACAATCATCATCATTATCATCATCGTCATCATTTAGTAGCTTAAGTTATGCCTTTTTAAACATTGCCATGATAACAATATACCTCAAAGCTCTGTTAAATGTCCATTGTCCAAAAGCCATACAAACTTAATGTTGCGTCATTCAGGTTCTGTTTATTTCAAATCTCTTTTGTTTTCAGCAAAGAACATTTTCTCTTAAGACATTTATATTATGGTGCTGTTAGTAATTTTCATGGAGATTGTGTTGCCAATGTGCAATCAGTAAACGTGGACTCAGCAGAATCTCCTGCTGCTTCTGAAATATAAAATGGCAAACAGGACGTTTAAAACAGCCATTCAGGCTTTAAAATGGCAAATCCATTATTCGGTTTCCTTTCAAGTAGGAAAAAATAGTTGGTTTTCCCCCCACGACAAATCGTACGTTTTCATCTGCGAGACCAATGTCAGTCTGACCTGAATGTGTCATGTTTCCGCTTTTGTAGATGTAGGCATGTATTGTAGCCTATTGACAACGTTGAATGACCACCCACTGGATGTTTGTTGTCGCTATGTGCCGTTTTATGTCATTCCTTTTCCTCTGTGTGAACATGCTGTGAACATCTCTCTCCCTCTATACCTTCCATCTTCCATTATCTAACCACTTTTCTGTCTGTACATGCATGGCCGTGCACAGTCCTTAACAGGGGCATGTGCTGAAACTGAAAAAAGGGCAACCCCCCACCCCAACGAACCCCATCACCACCAAAAAATAACACACAATAGGCTAATATTCTTATATTATATTTAATTAGTAGTAATAACTTTTATACAGATAATATATACATAGTATATAGAGGGTACCTTTAAATCTAATTACAACAACACTCTTCTAGGAGCCATGTGTTTGAAGATGTCTGACCTCACACGCATTATCCACTTACTTAAGCAGTGCATTTCGTTCACCATACTAATCAGTATTAGGCTAACAGGTCATTTTGCTGCTCAAATCGTTGATAACACAGAAAAAGGTCCGTTCCTGTACACGTTATCCCCAACACTGATCATATGAACCTATAGTCTAGTGTTTATTTCATAATTTTTTATTTTCTCTGACTGATGTGCTCAAACATAAGCTTGCGGGGCTGAGGAGGCGGAGTTGAGAAGTTGATGAAGGCGCTTTTTATTATCATTTTTTATTGGTTAAATATTTGTTAAAAAGACAAACATACGAAATAGTTAACAATAGCATTATAAAATAAACTCCCCCCCCAAAACGGGCATTTCCGAGTGCAATTACAAAAAGGGCATGTGCATGTGCCTGTGTACATGTATGATAAATTTACATTTGATGTACGTTTGTGATTTTTGAATTTGAGACTGCTGCCAAGTTTCGTAAAATACAGTATTTTGGGCTACAGAACAGGGATATACTGTACACCTGAGAAATGTGAAAATTGATAGGCCCATCTGCCAAAGGGTGATGCCGGCTTTCACATTTCGATTTATTGTCCAAAACCACAGGGGTATTGCGTGGAAGAAAAAGCAAATAGGGGCGGTGTTTGCCAATCGTTCAAACTTTAAAAGAGAGCACACACATCATAGATGTGGTCTTCCGAATGGAGAGTGAGTGAACCAAAAAGAACACTGAAGCACTTAGGCAGGGATCATGGAGAATGCTTCTGTCCCTGCTACAAAAGCAGCATCGGTCTCTTTGACAAGGCTACAAAAAAGACCCAACCTCACAGACCCAAGAAATGTTGGCGGGCTAATTCATTTTATTATATCAATTGCAGATGACACATTTGGGGACGACTGTGTCAGAGATTAAGGGCTTTGTCAATTGTTTGGCGCCTGAAGACAGGTTAAAAAAAACAATTCCCTCTATCAGTCAGTCAGTGTTCTGATTATGTGAGATTTGGGTTGATAAGCACTTGTAGATCCGTCCTCCTGTCAGCCTGCTGATAAGATAACCTTCACTTTCGCTGATGATGTCTCAAATAGAGCGAAAAACTCAGCGCAAAATACTGACCAACGTGGAAGCAAAAAAAAAAAAGGGATAGTTATTGTGGTCTGGCCAAATGCAAAATCAGTTAGCACTGGGAAAATGCTAAATTAGATAGATCAACTTTGAACATGGAATCAGAACTAGCTACATGCAATTATCACTGCAGAGTTTGCAAATTATAATGCACAACGATTAAATCAAGCATTTGTTGACGGTATGCGAGTTGGCGGGATAAGTTTGATGATATCTACTGGTCTAGCGCTTTATTGGAAGATCCGTAGGCTGAATGATCAGCCTTTGACTCTACTTAGGACGCACAGTCTCGGATAACGTCTGTGCGATGCAAGCAATGGTTTATGTGGCATCATCATCACAGTTTAATAAGCCTTAACCAGTTGCTTTGGTTAATTGAAGACCTTACACATTTATTACGACATGTTTCTTTTTGTTTAATCGGCAAATGAATCATACGGCCAAAAACCGAACCAAACATGTTTTAACTTTTGTCACCCTGCTGTACTACACGTCCCCTGCAACGAGTAACGGATCCGCAACCATTGACTGCCAACTCCCTCCTTTCCTTAAAATGTCAGGTCCTTTTGCCTCACATAAGACTGGCAGGAATGTCTGGGGCTTATTTAAGTCTGCTGGATAATCTCTTCACTTTCGCACTCCCCCGCTTGGTACGAGGGAGACAGCTGGTGCTGTTGCGCTCGCATCCGTTTGGCTATTTCCTGAATGCTTGTGAATGACACTGTGATCATCCCTCGCGCCTTACACTAGTAGCCCACACACTTCAGCAGTGTGTCTCAAAGGGACCTTGCTGCGCGGGCATGGATCTTGTTCTTTAACCTCAGCCTTCTTCTACCAAGTGAATGGGCTCTTTCCAAACAGACAAGTTTGGTCCATTTCGGTCGTTGTCATATCTTTTTGGCCGGTTGGTTGCGCATAGAAGATCTCTGTTTTATTTTGTTGCAAGGGTCTGAAAGCACGACCAGTCTAAATAGCAACGATGAAGATGTGTCGATTTACCCCGATTCTGCTGTACGTGTTATTCAGTTTTGTGCGCAACGCGTTCGCCTTTACAGACGACTTCTCTGAGAAATCTGGAAAAACGGATGCCTATTGCAGCAGGATTTTGCGGGCTCAGACTCAGGGCACACGGAAGGATGGCCATCACGAGTTCCGGCTTCGGATTGAAGGAGACCCTGAAAATTACCAACCTGGAAGTACCTACAGAGGTAAAGTTCAGGAATAGTTCTGAACAACAAGAATGTTTTGCTGTCCGATGTGTGAACTTAAATTACTTGATCGTAAATGTGTTTGTAATACAAAACATTTCCCACGAACACATTATAATGTTCAGTTAATGTAAGAAAGATTTAAAACGATATTTAATAGGTTTGCTTTGAGTATATCACTAGCTTCATAAAGATGGATGCGAAACAAAAACAAAGTTCACAGCTTACTTCTGGGAGGATGCAGACAAGTGAGGTAGCGGGGAATCTATGCGAACGTCACCTTTTGTTTCTAAAGCCAACACAAAACTAAACTAAACAAAAACAACACAAACATTTACATATAGTATCTACACATACGTATGTGAGTGATTTGCAAATCTCAGTAATCTGGTTATGTTTTAAATTTGATGTTTATTTTGGTATTTTGTTGTTTGTCAAACCACCATGCTGCGTGTTACTAAACACTGGGACAAGGGATAAACACTGGATTGACGGCCATCGTCTTCTGTTTTTGCGTGTCACTTCACACGATTTCTCATCATAAAAGATTATTAGACCATATATGGGAAAAAAAGCAGTGTCTGCCCTTCTCCCGAATATCACGTATTATCGACACCTCACTCACCCTTAACTTTCTCAACCCGACCGTGAACCCTACAGTGTAGAATGGCTTCATGCCTACCTAGCGCTGCCTTCAGCTGCATATTTACCTTCAGGTGTGTCTCAGAGGCTCAACATTGGCCTCTTTAGCATGACTCTACATGCTCTCGGAGTCTTGCCAGAGGAGTGAATGCACTCTTTGGGGAGCACAAAAGGCTTAAGAGTTCTTAAGAATTTCATGAGGGATGCCCAAGCAGTTTGCTGCTGATATTCTTTTGACACACCTGGGAGGGCTAACCTTTTATGCAACACATCTGTGTCATATCTGACCCATATATCTCTTCCTCTTCTCTTTAGTGAGTTTGATCGCCTCCAGCCCAGCTTTTTTCCGGGGCTTTATCCTCATCGCTTTAAAAGAGGGAAGAGAGGGTCTGCACGATGAAGATTATGCAGGCAACTTCCAGGTAAAAGACTTCAAAAATTGCAGTGTATTTTTTGATGCTGTCACATGCGGTTCAAACGCTGTGAAAAACAAAGAAAACACCCCGTCACTTTTCAAGAACCCTTTGGATGTTTAGCCATAAAAACTGATGAACTCTCCTATGCATAAAATCACAGGAGTGTATGTTTACATACAGAATTTCGAGTGCCTGAATGCCTGTCGCTCATTGATTGAGAGATTGGACCCTTTATTGTTTGTTTCATCTCAGTTCCTTTTGGATAGAGGAGAGTTTCCCTCCTCAGAAGCCATTGAACTTTTATGGAAATGGTGCCTGTCATGATTTTTTTCAAGGTTACTGAATGCTGTCTGTACGAAAAATAACCAGAACATTTAATGCAACATACACCAAATAATTATCTTTTTTTGCTTATATTACATGAATGGGGCATAGCAAAATAAAGCTAAAAGTATGTCACTATGCCCCATTCACATAGGGCGGAATTCTCCAATAAGCGCGTAAGTCTGTTTTTACGCAATTTCATTTGCGCTTTTGAACTGCGCGTATTCTCCTCTGTTGGTGCCTGCCCCTCCTACAGCGCTTAAATTCAAAATCAAGGCGGCCTTACGAAAGGGGCGGTATTATCCCAAAATAGAGGGCAGTCTCTGTGCCAAGGTCGTGCATTGTGGCTATCAAGAAAACATGGAACAAAGACTGGATTCAACATGAATATACAGTTGTAGTCAATGGAAAGTACAAACCATGACTTTAAATTTGAATAGGCATGACAGGATTAAGTATAGTCTGTGTCTATCACCTAAGCTATCAAGATCAAATTACGACCAGAAATCAGTTAACACATTGATTTAATATTTCAACCAGCGCAAAAAAATTGTGAATACCACAGAGTAATACAATTTCATTGAATTCATAAAACTTTTTGGATATTCAAGTTTTTTGGATAAGGATTAATTATTAATAATTAATTTTTGAGAACATGGTAGAAATATTACGGAGCCCGGGGAAGCTCAAGTGTAAATTTTTTATACATCTTCGTGAGCACGTTATATAACATTGAGAGCACAATGTACTAAAACGTGACCGCGAATAATAAAACGTGCTAACATTATTAAAAATCGTGAGTGCACTGTCATTCATAATTGTGAACACAAATAAGTAAAATGTGGCCACGATAATGTAGAAAATCATGAGCCCAATTTAATCATCAACTGCTAGGCCTAGCCTGTGTAAATGGGACCAGACTGTAATTTTGCCATGGATCTAATAAGGGTTTACCATAGTTTAGGTATGGCACACAGAGAAATACTGGCAACCCTTGCCACCCATGGTATAATTATAAGTCAAAGTACTTTAAAAAGAATGCTGAAGGCAAGTGGCCATCCAGGTAACGACAGTCAAATTGAATCACTATTGTGCTTTCACTGAACACTGTGAGCTAAAGACACCTACCAACAATGATAAATCATCTAGCCTGCTACATCTAGGTCTAGGCCTACGGTTTGTTGCGTTGCCTCGTGCAAGTGGGAAAGTGAAGGGAAGGAAGCACGATTTGCTTGAAATGTGCGCTCAATAGAAAAAAAAAAGTACTCGATTAAGTAAATTGAGAGCTCATTTTTAAAATAACGAACTCACAATTATTTAAACTGAGCTATCCATTTAATAAAACGAGAGTACAATTTAATAAAAATGCGTGCACGTTTCACACAAATCGTGCTCACTTTTTACTAAATCGTGCACCCATTTTATGACAAATTAAAACATACGCTCATTTTAGATAAATGAGGGCACAGTTTCATAAAGGGAGCACACGAATTTCTAAAAAGTGGGCACAATTTAGGAAAACGATTGTACGATCTAATAAAATGAGAGCATGCTCTTCTTAAATGAGTGCTCAAATTAGTAAAATGAGAGCACGGTTTTCTTAATTGACAGCGCGTTTCTTTGATGCCGAATACATGTAGTTCCACCTAGAACACTCAACTGGCCTTATGGCGCGTAAGTGACTGATTTGAGTCTATGGCAGAATATGCGCAGGCTGAAGAGCCACCCGGAGAATTCCGCCCTTAGTGTTCACATAAGTTAGCCTAACTATTTGGTCTATTTGGTCTATTTGGCCAAATCCATGCAGGGTTATCAGTGTTTCCCCAATCAAGTGCTGTCTGACTTTGTCTGAGTGTTATGAGAACACTCAGACAAAATTTTTAGTAGGATGTCTTGTGTAGGAAAATGTATCTGGTAATTTCCTGTATTTTGGGTGTTGCAACCAATTAACCAGGAGAATACATTTCACAAGTAGTCTTAGTTGAACTGAAGTACACATAGCTGCCAGTAGATTAGAATCTAAAAAATTAACAAGAACCCACTGTTTCTCTTTTACATGTCTTGGCTTCACTCCTGGAATGTCTCTGACATCACATTCAACACAAACAGTTTACACTTATATCCTCTTATCAGTGTGTGAAACAGAAATGTCTCGTCTGGTCTAAAATTACAATTTAGAGCATCAGAAGGTGTTGAAATGGAAGGAGAGTTTAACAGATAACCGTCTAGGAGCTGAAATGGATCTAACTTGGGAACGGTGTTGTTGGTATAGCTAGCAGTTGTGGGGTGCGTGTCAGCAAGTTTTATTGGTCGTATTAAAGATTTACAGTCTGTGGCCGTTCTCAGTTTGTGGAGCTCTCTGGGTTGCCATGGAAGGAAGAAAATCCTGCTGGAATGCTAGATGTCAATATACACTCAGGCGAATAGTTTTCCTTTGTGTGCAACCTGCTCTGCAATTTTGCCTTGTGAAAATGATGGCTAAATCCCGGAATTGTTGAAAACTTACTGTAGGTTGCTCGACAGGAGAATAAAAGCAGCTTGGGTTATCTCAGGTTCCTAATGGCTATTTCTTATTTAAGATGAATTATGGATTAGTGGCTGCAGGTGTGTGTGGACGAAGCCTTGGATTCTTTCTTTCAGCAGAAATAAAACATTTTCTTTGTCTTTCCGTGTACAAGAATGGAAATAATAAGTGCTCTCAGCTCCAGATCAGGTTCTCCCATAGCCAACTACACAAATCCAGGATTGTTTTTTTGAATCCTGGCTCCCCAATCTCAAATGCCCCACTGCTCTGTTTGACAGAGCAAATGAAAAGTGCCTGAAGCAGAATATATGAGGGGGCTTGAATGGCTGTCCACTGAAGGAGACAAAGTGAAGTGACAACTGTGATGTCATGTCATGTATGGCCTTCAGAGAGCCATGAAAGCAGTGCTGCATGTTGTGAGCCTCAGTGAGTCAGGGACAGCCAGGCTAAAGACACTTTGCTGAGGTTCCTAAAAGCTAAAGACACTTTGCTGAGGTTCCTAAAAGCTAAAGATGCTTTGCTGAGGTTCCTAAAAGCTAAAGACACTTTGCTGAGGTTCCTAAAAACGAAAGATGCTTTGCTGAGGTTCCTAAAAGCTAAAGTCGCTTTGTTTAGGTTCCGAAAAACTAAAAATGCTTTGCTGAAACAGACTGTTTCAAGTTTGAGCTCAATAGCTATTCCCAAATGGTTTCTAGTTCAGCATTCCAAATATTATCTTAAAGGCCCACTATGCAACATTTTTCATTTAATTAATCCGTTTCATACTGATGCTAAAATGAGTCATTACACGGTGAACAAACGGTCACCGTGGCCTATAGCGTTAGATACAGCACTTGCAATGTTCAGCAGCACGGACCGACTCCAATAGAATGCAGTGCAATACAATGCAATACAGCGGTCTTTAGAGGAAGCTTGTGAGAGAAAAAAACAGAACATTGCTTAGCCCCTCTTTAATGTATCACACAGAAAAATACTGTTTTGTGATTGGCTGACAGTGGATAGAGAATGGACACCTATGACATAAATTTGATTAAAAAAGTAAAGTATATCAGTGCTTTTTTGATTGGTAACTATGTGGATCTTCCCACAAAGCCTTAGACTACACCAAACCAAAACACCAAAATCCCTTAGCCCAAGTGTTGTGCATTGGAAAAGTGCCTCTCACTGAGTGGTGCTGTATGTTTGAAAAACTATGAGGAAATACTATACAACATAGACTGGCACTTTGCCATAGAATGGAGCTTGACACATCAGCCGCTTTCACGTCATTTTACTTCATGCATAGCGTCTGATGACTAGCCAGCTAGGTACATGGGGGCAGGATTACTTTCTGCTTCAACCAATTGCTACTGTTTGGTCCTGACTTATGTTACGCTCTGAAATACATCATTTGAATTCAACGTTACTATTTTCAGCCCACTGATTGGCCATCACATTCTAACCGGAGCTAACCTAAGCTTATTAGTAGTTTCCTGACTGATTGTAAGCTCTAGTCGGTGTTAGGCTGGCTATCTTCGATGTGCTCCATTCAGTTAATGTCAGCCAACACTTATTCAGTCTATGTTGTATTAAATTTCCATTCTTGACGTACACATACAGCACTACTGACAACACTTGACCCCAGTAGATAGCACAGTAGAGCTATTGGCTGAATAATCAGACAGTGTGTTGTCTGAAGAGTTCTTCAGGTATGGCACAATGCAGGCGGCACAATCCACGGGTTTGCAGTCACAGCAGTAGGTAGCTTTTTCATTTTGGGATAAATACCTCCTCCATCAAACTACCCACAGAATCACTGGCAACTCTAGAAAGTTCTCAGTCAAACAGGTCTCGTCAGATGATATGAGACGTGTCTCCTTGCGTTACCAGCACTATCAGATAATGAATTATCTACTGTTTGCCTGCAAGTGAGTGGAAGGACACTAACTCCTAGTGAATGATTGAGCCATGGTCAGTGACCCACTGAAGATTGTGTTTGCTGAACTGCGTTTGCTAGTTGCTAGCCTGGTCATGCATCCCATCATCTCCCATTAGTACAGTAATTAACCAGCTAAATATACAAAGTGGTAGTTAACGGCAAAGATCGGGGTGGAAGACGTAACCCTAGGTAAAATATTTCCTCTGATATTGGAATTATTATGCCCACAGTTTAGCATGAAATTGGATTTCTGGTAAATATTGGACTTTCAGTCAGGATTTCATTTGGTCATAGGCAGCATCCTTGTCATTTGTAACTAATTCATGGCTGATTTGGAGCAGCACACAGACACACTATCTTTTACTGTGTGTGAGTTTTTGTATGTTGTGTGTCTGTGTGTGAGTGTGTACTGTATGTATGTGTGAGTGTGTGCAGCATACTGCTAAAGGTTCCAAAATGGCTTTCTGTTCAATTCCTTTTCGAAGCCAAAACAGAACTGATTAAGTGGCACTGAAGTAATGAAAAGTAATGCAATCAAAAGAAATGAAATGTTTTTTTTTCTGTTCCATATTTAGATTAAGGTGGGCAAATTAACCTATGGTCTGCCAATGTCACATCAATGACACTGGTGTCGTTTTATTATTAGTCTGACTTACAAGTAACAAGCTTGTAATATTTCTTCATTTTTGGTGGTATTTCTTCTGATACAAACCACATGGCAAGCAGGTTCATATTGACCTGTAGGAATATTGGCAAGATATAAGAATTTGATGCTTTAAAAAACACATTTTCATTCCTGTTAGAATGTTACCCAGACACTAAACCCCCAACATACACAAACACACGTACACACGCACATACACACACACACACACACACAATTACAATTGCTGGGCAAACAGAATACTGTATGTAGTCAGTTACTGATGTGGCCTGAATTTGCGTTTCTCGTGCTCTTCTAGAATTTACTGAAATGCAAATGAGTCAACCCCTCCACCCTTCTCAACCTTGCTCAGAGTTAGGTGTGGAAATGGTTTGTTTGGCCTCTCAAGACTGCTGAATGCCAAATCAGAGCTGTGCCAGAAAGCAGTCATACCTGCTGAGAGTGGCACCATGCTGTACCCCTCTCCCCCACAACGCACTGCACTGTGCCAGTCTCATACATTCTCTGCCTCGCTCTCTCCCTATTTAAATAAGGGACGCCACTCAAAAAGCATAGGCCACCTGACTGTGCTATTTGCCACCTTCTGAGAGGAAGAATGAGAGAAAGAAAGAGGGAGAAAAAGAGAGTGAGAGAGAGAGAGTTAGCGAGAGAAAGAGAGTACATCTGGGTGTTTTACAGCACAAGTCAATCCACCCCACCCTAATCCCATCAGGAGGTGTGTATGTCTGTGTGTGTGTGTGTGGGGGGGGGGGGGGGGGGGGGGGGGGGG
>JAGFZM010000247.1:93485-97394 GCA_017657215.1 Limnothrissa miodon | reverse complement strand
ATGGGAATGTTTGCTCACAGAAGTTCTTGTGAAAAGCATGTGTAAACTCACACGCATAGACAAGCACACACACACACGTACACTCACACATATACAGTAGACACACACATAGATGATGTGAAAAAAGTGTAATGCTGATTACTTTTAGCCCCCATCCCCCACTAGTCCCTACAGAGCACTGGAAGAAGAACCAGGGAAGATCCAAAGGTTTTGTTTTCAAGCCCAAAGGTTTAGTTTTAAATGCTGATAGGGCCACACAATCACAATGGCAACCCGAACTCTAGCCTGTTACCACAGCCCACTTGTTTGATTGTGAATTCCTATTAGTTTCCTGTTTGCGTTCTGTTTAGTCCATCAGAATCAGAATCAGGTTTTATTGGCCTGATTGTATTTCGGTATTTCGGACCTCGGTAGGTGTTTTGCTCTCTAGACAAGCAACAAGGACATCCATCAGTATGACAATAGACAATTTACAATATACATAGGCAACTCAACATTATATACAATTAATAAACAGTTTCAGTCCGTTTGTAAAGTTTAGATTAGTTTAAGATTTTCATAAAACATTTCTATTCAAATAATGCGCTGTAACTGATCTTTTTGCTTGTGAGACTGTACATAGCTCTGGCTTACTCAGGTCCTCTATCTGCAGACCTGTGGAGACTACTTGTGTAGACAGGGCCAGAGACACTCGGCAGTGTGTTCCAATGCATCATTCTAGCCATGGTTCGATTGGGGGCCCTCATCATTTTGCAACATCTGCAAATTTTGTTTTGAATTTCAGTCAGAAATAATGTGTGATAGAAGTGTAGTGGTTACAATATAGGGCTTGGCATAGCTGTGTAGTCCAAACCCCAGGTTATTTTATCATTTATAGAATGTGGGGGGTATTGTGGGCTATCGTGAGACATTCTGCCTTGAGAAGCAAGTGTGAGTTAACACGTCTGTGTACAGCCTCACATGATAATGAACTTGCACAAGTGGAAGAATGCCCAGCGTGCTCTGGGATTGTTTGTGTTTTCACATGCTGTGTTTTCTGGGCCTTTACCAGAGTGTCTCACAAAATGTTTAAAACCAGTTCAAACTGCAATTTCTGCCTAAAGCCATTATCCATTTCCCTCCCTTACAAACACAGAATGACTTTGTTATTGGGATGAAGAGAAAACTAATATTATGCTCTGTGCAGATATCTTGATTAAAGCCAGCCGAAGAGAACAGTGACTGCAGTTGTCCCATGTTTGTGTACTTCTGCTTGTGTGTGTATGCTTTTCAATTGCTTTGCAACATTCACCTTCTCCTCTCAAGTGCAAAGTTTCGTTTCACATGAACCTTAAAAATGAAATCCTCTTCTGAGTTGACTTCTCAGAAGAGTGAACTGAGTTTGGCAGCAATTAATTTACAGTTAGAGAGAGAAACGTACACACACATCAGTGAGATCTCTCTCTCTCTCTCTCTCTCTCTCTCTCTTAGCCCCCCTCCCTTTCTTTTGGAGTAACAACACCATTGCTGCTCGAGTCTGTTGTCCAGCCCACAGATGCGTCTCCATGACTGTCCAACTCGCAGTCAGCAGCCTTCCCAACAAACAGGGATTAGAGACTCCCTGTCAGATCGGCCTCCCTTCCCTCCGCTTTACTTGTGATCCTCTGGAAGGTTCCTGTCAGAAGTTGTTTGTCTCAGAACACGGGCCAGGGCAGCCGGGTATGCGGCGGCCACAGCCTATTACGGTCACTCAAGATTAGACAGCAGCCTAGCGCTCGCAATCCAAAGAGTGCAACTTCTGCTTGAGTGTGGGCTCGGGTTCCAAAATGTAGCCCAGGTCAAAAGGTCAATTTGTCTCCCAACAGGTCTATTTCCTCAGCTGTCAGCGGCCCTGAAACTAATTGAAATACGTGGCTGAGTAAAGTCATAGGAGCTGAAGGTCAAAGCAATTACCACGCTCCCAGGTTCCGCATCTCTCTCTCTCTCTCTCTCTCTCTCCCTCCCTCTCTCTCTCCTTTCTTCTTTGTTGGTCTCCTTGCCTCCATAGGGGTTGCCCGTGAGAACGCAATAAGATGCATGCCCAGTGGAACATGCTGGGTAGATAATTGATTTGTCAGAAACACACTCTCTGTGAGTCTTGCAAAAAAGTGATAATCTTTCTCTCCCCAGGAAGCAGCTCTTGATCTTATACAGCATCTCATTGAAATCCATCTTGCCCCTTTAATAGATAAGTCAAAATATTAAAAATCAATGTCAACCTTTTTTTGGCCAGCATGCTAAGAGTTTATGCACAGCCATTTTTTTTGCACTGTGGTGAGGGCTTGCAAATGTTGGCTTCGCCGATTAGCCCAAATAGGCTTCTAAAATGTCCACCATCTGCCGATTCCTCTCTCATTATACTGTGCAAATGCGCGATCCTATCTCGTGTTGCTTGTAGTGTGCACAATTATTTCAATTTGGCCCGCTTGATTAGATTGACTTGCTCCCAAATCCAATTAATACTGGGTGATGACCATGCGCTGCAACAGGCCCGCTTGCCGAGAGAGCCAGTGTGTAACGAGGAAGGACAGACATCTGTGGATCTCCAGCCAGAGTGTCAATTAAACCAGCGGCCCACTTCCTTCACACAAGTGTTAGGCAGAGATGGAGAAAGTGGCGCTCCACACATCTGTGTTTACCCAGCCTGTTTGCCTAATTAGGTGCTGACTGAATGTTTGCGAGCCAGACGCATGTACTAAATCTCCACCTACAGATGCAAAGCGCACACACACAAGGACCGCAGACGTGGCAGAGATGCCACGGTGTGTTTGGAAAATGACAAAATGGAAAAAAAAGGCTCATGATAAGTTCTTACTGAAACTAGCTAAAAAAAACGAAATGGGCTCGTAGATCTGAGCTTTTGATGCGCTGAAAGCGGTCCCTTGTGTGCCCTTTATATAATGATATGATATAATGATATGATATAATGGGACTACATGCCAAGCATCTGGATTAATCCATATGGCTTCCAGTCACTTTAATAGATAATGATAATGAGAACACAAGTGACCATATGGCAGTAGAAGGATTCCTGTAGATATCTTGCTGAAACTCACCAGGAAAATCATCCACAGGTGAAGAAATTAAGTTTCTTTACTGGCAGAGATATTTTTAGCCAATTCCATTTTTATGCTAAACATTTTCTTAAAACGTAGCAGCTGTCCATGTATCAAGCTGTTGTGAGAAATTGAATTTGTCCTGCGGGTGATTGATTGAGCCGTTCCCTCAAGAAAATGTCAAACTCTCAGAAGCAACTTTGACAAATTAGCTTTCTTTTGACGGACTGGCTTAAAGTTGGATGGCTACATTATTGCCGCAGTTATGTTATTGAAAGAATTTTAATCACCAGCATGCTCTGGTTGGTCATATCTCCTCCTGTGTTGTCTGGCAATGCCTAATGAGCCAGAAAGAGAGGCCATATTATGCAGAAATGCCAGGACTACAAATTACCACAGACAATTTATTTGATGAAGCAAATCTCAAATGCCACTCGTCGTCAGCAGAGTAGCAGTGGGATCACACGACTTAATGGCTACAGCCTTTTTTTCCAGATGTGTGTTTTTTTTTGCGTGTTGTAACATTACTGAGAGGTGTTTTTGTGTTTCACATGAGTGAATTCACAGCAGATGTTGGTGTGGGAGCTGGTTGCATGCTGTTTGGCAATAAAAAACAACATTGTGTGATGTCAGGATGGCCTGATTAACGAAACAGCAGAATCTGTTCACTGTCACCTACCTTGTTGGTTTCTGTCTGCATACACTACTGCAAAGGCTGAACACTAGAGCTTTGAGTACATGTTATGGAATGGCACATGTGCTGCAGCACAGATACAAATGTCTAGCATACCTTGCAAGCTGCCAAAGCAAAGAAGAGAAGAGAGAGATAGGGAGA
>JAGFZM010000247.1:78485-88485 GCA_017657215.1 Limnothrissa miodon | reverse complement strand
GCAATAATAATAATATCTATAATAGCATTACTGTTGGTCAAGGACATTATCATTTATTTTTTGTTTATTTTAGCATTTCCATGCCCTACTCTAAAGTCATTCCAGAAAAAATAAACTAAACTTTAGAGCTCCTCTAAAAATACATTTCCAGGATCAATCCATTTGTATTCGTGTGCAGACACCCTGGTGTTGTAGGGAGTCAGGCAGGGTTGACAATGTGTTTTAGAGAGAGAGTGAAAGAGAGTATGTGTGTGCCGTCTGTCTGGGTAAAGGCATGGAGTTTGAGTGCTGAGCTCGGCCAGTGGAGCTAATAGCAGGGACCAGGAGTAGGGAGGGCCCAGAGGACCAGGGTCTGAGTCCATCCCAACCCAACCCAGCCCAACCCAGCCGCAGGCTGCCTCCCTCCTTCTCACTCCCCAAAAGAGCCCCAGAGGAGAGCAGCCTTTCAAGATGGCTTCAGAGCTGCCAGCCATCCGTGGACAAAATAGATGGTCTCCCTCTTTCTGTTCCTCTCCCAGCTGTTTTATCCTTCCCCATCCTGTTCATTCTGTCTAATTTGACTTCTTTTTTTCGATTTGGCCAATCTTTCTTGGACACTAATGATCCTGTAAGCCCACACATCGAAAAAGAAGATTTGGTGCTTTCTTACTTAGATGTTTGCATTCCAAAACACTGTTTATTTCAGCGGGTCCTCACTGGGTTTGAGTATATCTGCATGTAGATAGCTGTGTGATAGCAAGGGACATTTAGGGGGAAAGCAATTATACTGCCTTGGGGCTGCTGCTTGTTTCCTTTCCTTCACTTTGATTCTGTTTGCAGGGTTTCCGTCAGAGAAAAACACTTTAAAGTCTTTAAGCTTTCTCTTTCTCTCTGTCTCTCATTCTCTTCCCCTCTCTTTCTCTCCTTTTCTCTCTTACATTCTTCCAGATAAAAGACTCATGAATGAATCCTCTCATTTCAGAAAACATTTTTATTTGAAACCTTTCAAGTCCAAATCACTTTTTTTCTTCCTTTTTCCTTCTTCCTCTTCTTCCTCTTCTTTTTCTTCTTCTTCTTTGTCTCGTGTCTACATCTCCCGCATACACTGTATTCAAATGAATGACCATTTATTAAGTCCTTTGTGGTTTGTCTCTTCGTCTGTTTCATGTTGGATGGCAGGCACTGACAGTATCCCCACAATCCCTACTTAGTAATACATCAAACGGGGGCTGTTTACAGGCGGGATGGGAATTTTTGAGCAGCAGGCATTGGTTTGGCGACACTCACATCCTCCTCATCAGTGACTGTACTGCTCTTCTTGTGAGGACAGTCTCTACCAACAGCAGGGCGCTTTGAATTCATGCGAGGCTCGTTTCAGTTGAAACGTTTGATTGGCAATAGATTGCTTCTCGCCGCACCAAACATCCTGTTTTGCAATGCAATGCTTCTGCCTTATTCAGAAGTGCGTTGAGATCTGGGATTCATTTATGCAAAGTGGCTTGGTAAACTGCTCTATTTAGCAAGAGTAGTTTAAGGTGAAGGGAAGGCAGGGAAAGTTTTATTTCACTCCTCAGATTGGACCAACCGTTAACAACGAGCAACACTGCTGCATCTACCACAAGTTCACTCCTATCAGTAGGCCACCTGGGTGTACAGTACTGTACTGTAGAACTTTGTGTATGTGTACGTCTCTTGTTCTCTGTCTCTTTCTCTCTCTCTGTATGTGTGTATGAGGGTGCATTTGTCTTCTATCTGAATCCTAATTTCTCTATCAATTGAAATCAGTTCAATTTAAATGTGCTGTTTGGCATGACTGCTGAAATGTACAATGTTACTAACGCCGGCGATGCACTAGCACGGGATGCGGCGCAACACAAAACTGTACCCCATTCATCTCTATGGAACTCGACTAACTGCTTCCGCAAAGCATTCTGGGTAGGCGATGTGACGCGAACTCTGGTTCCGGCATGACAAAAAGTTGAGCAGTGCCCAACTTTATGCAAATGAAAGCGTCTATCGCAACGCGAATATCCAATCAGAGCAACAACGCAGGGCGGTCCATCATGAAGAACCACAACTTTCCTTTTGCTACGTGATGTGTAAACTAGCAAACTATTTTGTAGACATGAGTGAATTTTCAAAATCAAAGTGGGAAACATTTTGATTCATTGGTAGTGTGTACTACCTGCCTGCCCATCTACTAACGGAAAGCGCCTCCCCAGAAGGTAGCGGCGCAATTGAGAGGAGGTTGCATCTCGTCGCATCACGTGCTAGTGGATCACCACAGTAAGGCTTAATAAAACAGCAATACTACTAGAAATAAAATATGGATATAAAGGTAACTCTTGTAGGGTGAGTACATGACACATTCATAACTGTTTCATTAGACATGACTCAAATACATACCCAACATTCCATGAATGTGGAAGTCATTGAAAGTTTTCTTGAAACTTCAAAATAAAACTCCAGATTCAAAGTAAAAGTCTTTAAGATCCACTCAGTAAGTCTGTTTTTAACCCTGCATTAAATGCCCCAAAGCTGTAGGGGGAGCTAGCTGTTTTGCTGTATTGTACAGCCAGCCGTATTACTAGCAGTGCACTCTCTCACACGTTGCATGTTCTGTCTTAGAGTGGTGTGCTCAATCGCCGTTTGCAACACAACAGGTCAGTCTAATAGAAAAAAACAATTTCTAAGCGATTTTATGACCACAAAAATGGTTGCATAAACTTACTGACAGCTTCTTTAACACCCTGTCCCAACTATCAAGTCGTGCTGATTGTTTTGTGTCCACATTGAACACGTTTGATGTGTGCCTTTACGTTATGCATACCAATATATAATTTATATGTCAACAAGACTTACACGACTATAATAGAAAGGGACAGAGCGACAAAAACTCCTCAGAAAAGTCGCAAAACAGCGTTCTGTTGCGCTGCTTCTAGTTGCATTCAGTTAGGACAGTCCACTAGAAAACCGAGTGAGCAATCTAATTTTGTCACACACATTCGGTTGTGTCGCTTGCACTTAGGACACGGTATAAAGAGGCATTTTTGTTTTTGTTTAAAACTAGTTACCTAACAACACCTAATGAATATATAATGAAGTCTACTTCAAATGTCTTTTTACTTCTGCTACAATTGTCTTCACATTGTGTATTCATCATCACACAGAGAGTTAAACTACATAGAGCTGACTAGTATTTGCGGACTCCTGAAAAGTGGGACACATTTCCATTTGAGTGTAGGCGAGGTAGCAAAATATGATAATTACCTGATTTTTAATGAAATATTCAAAAAAACATTTCCTCTGGTCATTTTTGGTTTAAACCTCATACCTGATAGTGTCACATCAGTCAACAGGCAAGTTTAAAGAGACAAATCATGAGCAAGCATATAATATTATGTATTCTATTCTGTGTATTTATCTTCCAGTGTTGACCTGTGATAGTGATTTTGAATTATTTTACTGTGCATAATTTTATCTTGTCGATTTTTCCTGCCACTGAAAATATTTTCCTTCCTTCTCTCTCTCTCTCTCTCTCCCTCCCTCTGCCCCTCTTCTTTTCCTCTCTCTCTCTCTCTCTCTCTCTCTCTCTCTCTCTCTCTCTCTCTCTCTTTCTCTCTCTCTCTCTCTCTCTCTCTCTCTCTCTTCTCTCTCTGTCAACTCTGTCTCTACAGGGGGATGATGTTCTGACAGTCATTAAAACCAAGGCACAGTGGCCAGCTTGGCAGCCTCTCAATATGTAAGTGTGCCGTGTTTACACACACACACACACACACACACACACACCCTTCCTTCCTTTCTTCTCTCCTACTCCTGTCAAGTCTGGGGGCGTACATCTCTGTGTCAGTGCATTTCTCGCATTTGAATAACTGGAGTTAAGTTATTCATGAAATTTCCATTGAATGCAAAGTTTGGCTCCTTTAATAGATTTGGAGAGAGTTCTTTTTGGAAAACAAACAACAACATAACATTAAAATGCGCAGAATTCAATTAAACATCACAGAAATTTACTTTCAGAGTCTTTGGACGTCTGTGAAGACAGTGTTTGCTGTGCCACATTATGCATCCTCTCCCTGGTGTCACTTCTGTTTGTCAGCCTCTCACTTGTCCCACATTTCCCAGGTGGTGGTGCTTAAGCCACGTGGTTCCTGGAACAACGCGTGTATTTTAGTACCTGCCTTCCATGCCCCTGGATGTTCTAGAAAATTCATTAATGAGTCGGTTAATATTTGATGAGCTGTTTTGTTTGCAGGAAGAAAGCTTCCCTGCTGATGAGTCGTGCGCCCTGAGGGGGTTGTGGCAATCGAGGTTAATGGCCTCCCTCCAGCGGCCGTCTCCTATCAGGACGTTGCATTGACCTGTTGCAGCGTCAGACTGTCAGTTAAGCCTGGCAATTTCCTCTGTTTAGACACAAGGAGTTTGCGAGCAACTAATTATTTCTGTCGGATTAAAAAGAAGGCAAAAATAAACGCCGGAACCCCACGTGGGACCATGGCACCATTGTCCTCCCCCAGGGTTCTTGACGTGAGAACAAAATATCTCTCTCCCCACATTAAACACATTAACAGCTTGGGGTGCTTTTTGTCAGAGTCAGGTTTTATGTTCTTGTTTCTTTTCGTTCGGTTTGAAGACCATTAAAAAGTTGCATGCCAGACTTCCATGCTGCTCAAGGCATCACCCCTTGTTTGCTGGGAGTCGCTGGAGTCGTTTTTCTTCAGCAGATGCTGCAGATCAGAGCGGTTTTGTGTGTTTAAGGAGCACTCTGCTACCTCCTGCATCGCACTCCATCTGCTCAGAGCCGCTATAGGATGGATCAATCGCAGCCTGTTCGTGCTTTCAGAGTTCAAGTGGCCATGTAGGCTTCATGCATATTGCACGAATCTCAGTCCACAGCTCTGCGTGACAGGGGATGGTTGCAAAGTGTGGCAATGATCGTTTTCTAAAAAGTTTACAAATTATCTGCTCTACTTTAATGAGCTCCAAAGGATTGATTGCTGTTTGGAAAATTGCCCAGAGAAAAAAAAAACTATCAACCCGATGAAGTACAAACATATGCTGCAGTTACATAAACATATGCCACTTTAATGCACACATATGCCATAGTCTTTATGCTTTCAAATGAGGCAGGATAACCTTTAGTCTATACCTGGCCGTTCACTCCAAGAGATACTGGAGCTGGTGAGTTGCCAGAAGTCGTCCACTTATTTATTAACAAGAGCGACAAAAGCAACTAAAGCAACAAAAACAACAAAATTTGGAGCGACTGAGTAACAAACACTGGGTGACTGGGTGACAAACAATTTTCAAAAAGCCTGGCCACTGGGCGACTAACACTGGGTGACTGGGTGACTAACACTGGGTGACTAACACTGGGTGACTGGGCGACTAACACTAGGTAACTGGGTGACTAACACTGGGTAACTGGGTGACTAACACTGGGTGACTAACACTGGGTGACTGGGTGACAAACACTGGGTGACTAACACTGGGTGACTGGATGACTAACACTGGGTGACTAACACTACTGTAGGTGACTGGGTGACTAACACTAGGTGACTGGGTGACTAACACTGGGTGACTGGGTGACTAACACTGGGTGACTGGGCGACTAACACTAGGTGACTGGGTGACTAACACTGGGTGACTGGGCGACTAACACTGGATGACTGGGTGACTAACACTGGGTGACTGGGCGACTGGGTGACTAACACAGGGTGACTAACACTGGGTGACTGGGTGACTAACACTAGGTGACTGGGCGACTAACACTAGGTGACTGGGTGACTAACACTGGGTGACTGGGTGACTAACACTGGGTGACTGGGTGACTGGGTGACTAACACCGGGTGACTGGGTGACTAACACTACTGTAGGTGACTGGGTGACTAACACTGGGTGACTGGATGACTAACACTGGGTGACTAACACTACTGTAGGTGACTGGGTGACTAACACTAGGTGACTGGGTGACTAACACAGGGTGACTGGGTGACTAACACTGGGTGACTGGGTGACTAACACTGGATGACTGGGTGACTTGGTGACTAACACTGGGTGACTGGGCGACTAACACTGGATGACTGGGCGACTAACACTGGGTGACTGGGTGACTAACACTGGGTGACTGGGTGACTAACACTGCTGTAGGTGACTGGGTGACTAACACTACTGTAGGTGACTGGGTGACTAACACTGGGTGACTGGGTGACGAACACTGGGTGACTAACACTACTGTAGGTGACTGGGCGACTAACACTAGGTGACTGGGTGACTAACACAGGGTGACTGGGTGACTAACACTAGGTGACTGGGTGACTGGGTGACTAACACTGGGTGACTGGGAGAGTAATTCTGTTCAACTTTATGCAAAGGATCTATGATGCATTTGGTCAGTGAATAATACTCTAATTGAGAGTATTTGGATTTGAAATGACACCACTAGAATCCTTAAATCTTCTGGTTTTCAAATATATAGGCCTATACATATGCAAGGATATATAGTTAGATGAAATCTATCTGCTTAAAAACGTAAAAATGTCAGGATGTAGCAGACTGTTTTAGACTGTTTAAATGGCACTGGACTTCGGAGGGTTAACAGCAGTGGACATATCAGGAGTTATGAGAGTGTCATGAAGGAGTGCAGATTAGAACAGTCGTTTTTATGAGCGACAACTGCGGTTTGGCAGCTTTAGGAACTTTTAGCATAAATGTACAGTAAGCTTCAGCCAGCCAGCCATGAAGGTAGGTATAAAAGGAGCTACAAAAATGTCTGCTGATAACCCTCCTCCCCCTCCCTTGCTTCCTCTCTTCGCATTTTGTTCTATACATCTATAACTTACAAGTGTAGTGCTTCTACTCCAAGTTTTTTAAACAATTACTTTAAATTATCCGCACGGCTTTAGTTATCATGCAACCACACGCCAACATAGCAAAGAGTTCCAGAAACGTTCCAAGCACGACCCAACGGCCCTTTGTGTTGTGGCGGTGAATTGCCACGCATTGCAGTGACTCCGACACAGAAGTATAAATCAAAAACGTCGGCGAAGGTGTCTGTGTCGCTGCGACGCAGAAGTATAATTTCAGCTTAAATGCTCTAAATGCTTCCTCCCTTCCACCCTGTAGCCGGTCGGCCCCATCAGCGGAGTTCTCTGTGGACCGCACGCGGCACCTGATGTCGTTCCTGACCATGCTGGGCCCCAGCCCCGACTGGAACGTGGGTCTGTCCGCCGAGGACCTCTGCACCAAGGAGTGCGGTTGGGTGCAGCGCCTGACACAGGACCTCATCCCCTGGGATGCCGGCACTGACAGTGGGGTCACCTATGAGGTGTGTACAGTACGTGCGCACACTTGAATGTGTGTGTGTGTGTGTGTGTGTGTGTGGGGGGGGTATGTTTGTATGTGTGTATGTACTGTGTGTGTGAATGTGTATGTATGTATGTGTGTGCATGTATGTATGTATGTATATGTGTGCATGTATGTGTGCATGTGTTTGGTCTGATGAAGATGCGTACGTGTGTGTGTGTGTGTGTGTGGGTGCGTGTGTGTGTGTGTGTGTGTCTCAGTGACCTCTGACCTTTCTCTATTAGACCAAACCTGTGTGCAACCTGTGCCACTGACTATTCACTCCGAGCCTCCAGGGCGAGTGAGACTCCTGTTGAGAAACTGCAGTGTGGAGTTTTACAGCCTGTGAATGCACAAGCCACCGAGCTTCTGGCGGGAAGCAAAACAAACACATGCCACGGCATGAAGAAAAAATCAATCAATAAATAAGTTATGAATGGGAATACTGTAGCACATTGAGTGTGTTGTTGTTAAGGCCATTAAAACGGGCTATGCAGTATTTACACAAGACGGAATCCAGGCTAAATAGACATATGGACTACTGTAGGCTCTGGAAATAAAAACTGGACTGCAGAATCGCAAAGCTCTGCCCTCTGCTGGTGTAAAAGCACACTGAGCAACACAAGAGTCGGGGAGAGCAGGCGTGAGTGTGTGTGTGTGTGTGTTTGTGTGTGTTTGTGTTTGTGTTTGTGAGTGTTGGAATGTGCTAGCCTTATGTGTATGTCTGAAAGAGAGAAAATCTGTCTGTGAGAAAGCTTGCATGTGTATGTTTGTATGTGTGTGTATGTGTGTGTGACATACAGAGAGAGAGAGAGAGAAACACAGAGGGTCTATCTGTGAGAGAGTTGTGTGTGTGTGTGTGTGTATGAAACAGAGCGACATAGAGAGAGTCTGTCTGTGAGAGTCTGTGTTTGTGCATGTTGTTTTGGTGTGTGTGTGTGTGTTTGTATGTGTGTGTGTGTGTGTGTGTGTGAGTGCGCTACTCAAGCAGTAGTAGATGAGCTACAGTACAGTAAGTTAGCTGAGAGCAGCACGCTAGCAGTCCTGCTAGTCATTAGTCCCTGCTGTCAGCCGTAGATAGTGAGCTGTGTGCCAGAGGTGATTCAGGTGCCTCAAGGGTGGCCAGGCACAGCCGCCACAGACGGCCACTGAGGAGCCAGGCTATTAATCAGGATCCAAGGTGGCCATGTAGTAACGGGGGAATTATGCAGACGCAGATGAGGTGAACGACAGTGGCTTGTCAACCCCCCTCCCCATCACACACACACACACACACACACACACACGTTACACACACACTCTTTGGCACCTGAACAGATGTCCACTAATGTTTCAGCTGTCTCACTTGTTCACTCACACCCCCTCTCTCACTGTTTGTGTGTGTGTGTGTTTTCTTCCTCTTTCAGTCACCCAATAAGCCCACACTCCCCCAGGAGCGGATCCGGCCACTCACCAGTCTGGACCACCCTCAGAGCCCCTTCTACGATCCTGAAGGGGGCGCCATCTCACCTCTGGCCCGGCTGGTGGTGGAGAGGATTGCCAGGAAGGTGCCTCCACACAGCGGCCATTGACAACTACTCTTCTGTACACACATGTACACACACACATGCACAGAAACACACACAGAAGCATTCACGCACACACACACACACTTTTTCACAGACAGACTCTCTCTCAAACTTACACATACTCAGGCACACTTGCACACAGAAATACACTGAAGCACAGACAGACTCTCTCTTTCTCTCTCTCTCTTTCACACACACACACGGTCACACAAACCCTCTCAGACACACACACACACACACACACACACACACACACACAGTCTCATCCTCTTCTCTTCACGCGTCACTACAGTCCACTTCCAGTGGAGAGCTGCTCTGTGCAGCATTAAGCACTCTCACTTAGATATAATACAGGCCATCTGCAGAATCACAGAATGCTGATGGCCGCCAGCCTGACTCACTCAACAGAATGCAAACACTGAGCCTGAAACAGCTGAGATTTTTCTCTCCAGTTCTCTTCTAAAATGCTTACAATTTTCAAGTTCATTTTCCAAGAAGTGACATTTTATTTCCTGTGAATTAATTTGGACATTACTGAAAACATCACTGTTTGTGTCAGTTTCAGAGAGACCAGAGAATATTTCCATTGTATTTGCTTAATGTCTGTTCTCGTGTTAAGATGTGTTACAAAGGGGACTAATGAGTGGAAATGTTCAAAACTTCTGTTTTTAATATTGCACTTTAATGTGTTAAGGTTTTTATCTGGAAGCCCAGCGGCTTCTCCTGCTGACGTGCTTCCTGTTTTAGTTGTGGTGATGAGGCCCTTACGGGCTGTGGTGACTCACTCGTGTTTGCTGGAGAGAGTAATCCAAGCAAACAACGGGAGAACAGGCACGCTAAACAAGTCTCATGAACCCAGTTGCACAAGACCCACTTGCACACAAACACACACACACACACACACACGCACACACACACTAAACAAGTCTCATGAACCCCCCTCCCCAAACACACACACACACACACACACACACACACACATACAACGCACTCAGCCATCTTACATACACACATTCTTCCTCTCTGTGACGCAGCCTTGTGTGACACATCTTCGCCTCTGCAAACATGTGCCCGTAATCCAACATGTGCCCGTAATCCAACATGTGCCC